>JAJJWW010000098.1:0-261062 GCA_023531295.1 Papaver armeniacum
TCCATTAACAACTTGTAGCATGTCAAAGTTCAAATGCATCCAAATTTAAGATACGAAGTTACATTAGAAAAGATGTGTAAGACTTTCATCTCCCGAGTTGCATAATTTACAATGAGTATCTATGTTTGGCAATATGGCTGCCACTCTCATACTATTAGGAAGCACGGAATGAGTCGCTTCCATACAAATATTTTAACAACATGGGTTACCTTCATGTTCCAAATTTTTGCTCCAGTCCATATTGTCATAGCCAGTAGAATTCAAGGAGTTGTACAAAGATTTAACAGAAAAGGTACCTGAATTGTTTAGGTTCCATTGAGCTTTATCCGCCCTACTTGTGAGAGGTAACTGGATACTCATGATGATGTTGATAGTTTCCGATCCAAGCAGTTGACTAGCTTGGTTAAGTCCTAAGTTTTCTGAGAAGATATTAGTTGACTCACCTTCACAAAATTTTCAACTTCCGTAGTATGCTTGGCTAGAGGAGGTTTGACATTTGGTATCCAATAATCATCCCATATATCTATATTCTCGCCATTACCAACTCTCCATATGCAATTTTTTTTATCCCGATCAACACCGATAAGATTCCTTTCCAAATCCGACTATCTTTTTGTTTAGGTTTAGAATTAACATGCAAAATGTCACAATTAGGATAATGTTTAGATTTCAAGAAGGGGTGGCACAAAGAGAAGATGGGTTTTCTTTGAGTCTCCATCCCATTTTAGCTATCATGGCAAGATTAAAATGTTTCATATTCTTGAGGCCTAACCTCCTTAACTAACGAGTTTTATATGGAATCGTAATTCTTTAAGTATACTCCTTTTTCCCTTTTAATTCAAACCATGTTTATTTTCCACACCAAAAATCTCTTTACGGTTTAGATATCGTTTTACATATTTTCACCGGTATTTTAAAGCAATTCATTTGATAGACACATAAAGAAGAAGTGACATTTTTACCATTATTGTCCTACCAATTTGTGTTAAGGTTCTCCCCATTCCAACTCAGCAGTTTTTTTTCATTTTGTCAATAAGTGGCTTAAAACATTTAACTTTGGATACATTTAGTAAAAGAGGAGATCCTACGTAATTATCATTAATAGAAATTGCTTGAACCCTAGAACATACATGACCTATTTCCTTATGCTAGGAGAAGTTTTAGTACTAAAGAAAACCTATACTTACTCAGTTAATCGGTTGTCCAGAAGCGTACCAAAGTCGTGAAAGCTTGACTAAATTTTGACTAGTTGTGGCATTAGCATCACGGAGAAAATAAGACAGTCCTTGACAAAAAGTAAATGACTAACACCAGGGCATTGGTCCGAGATTTTAATGCCTTTTATTTTCCCGAGTTCTGCATTCATGATGGTCCTGAGAGGGCTTCCATACAAAATAAGAAGAGATAAGGAGACATTGGGTCTCCCTGTCTCAATCCTCTAGAGGGTTTGAAGAAACTAATAGGAGACCCATTAATTAAAACAACTAGGGTTGTAGTAGAAATACATTCATGGATTAAGTTACACCATTTGTCACTAAAACCTATCTTTTTCATGATTTGGATTAAGAAAGACCACTCTACCCTGTCAAGGCTTTTGACATATCAATCTTAATACCCATCGGACCTTTCTTACCCTTTTGTTTCTCATTTTATGGATTAGCTCATGAGCTAGTTATGTTATCAGAAATCTGCCTTCAAGGTATGTAGGCAGACTGGTAAGGAGATATTATCTTATCTAACAAACCTTTCATTCTTTCGGCCATAAGTTTTGAAATGATTTTATAAGAAGTATTAGCTAAGGCTATAGGTCTAAATTCCGCAGAGTAAGTAGGATTAAGAGTTTTGAGAATAACGAGATGAATGAGGCATTCATCTCGTTAGAAATGTGACAAGACTCAAAAAGTTGATCATTCAATTAAATCGGATCCAATGATTTCCCAGTTTTGTTGGAAAAAGCTAGGGGGAAGCCATCTGGACCTAAACTTTTGTCCGGTTCCATGGAAAAAACTACATTTTTGATTTCTATCATATTAGGTGTAACACACAACATAATATTATCAACATCATTTAAACAATTAGGAATTAAGTCGATCATGCTCCTTATCAACGGTAGGGTTTACGTGAGGTAGCTATGGTAAAATGGCCTAGTTATGCGGTTGCAATTTCATTTCTAGTATTGACCCACTCCCCATTTACATTCTGGATAGTCTCTATTTTGTTTCTTCTATATCTTTTTTTTTGCCTTCTTTATGAAAGTAATTTTGTGTTTCTATCTCTGACGATATCTTGGTCTCTACTCTTTACTTTCAAAATTTCTCTTGGATAGCGTACCACTTAGATAGATCAGCAATCAAAGCTAGTCCCTTAGCCTTATCCATATAAAAAAGTCTCATGTTTGTTTGGTCTAGGATTGTTCTTTATAAGAGATATGTTATGTCTGATGTTGCAAAGGTTGATTTATTCCATAGGCTGAGGTTTTCTTAACATAAGACAACTTTTTTATCATAACAAAAGCATGGGACCCTTAAATCCTATTATCCCAACAATTTTGAATGAGAGGTTTCGGTCCTCATGCTTCATCCAATCGCTAAAGTATTTAAAGGGTGTAGCTCAAATCGTTCCAAGTATTATGAGTGTTTAAACAAATAGGAACATGATCGGAAGTTATCTTTTACCTAAATGTCTTATGGAAGAATTAGGAAAAGTTATGTTCCATAGGAATTCACTAAGGCCCTGTCTAATCTTTCTTCTATGAAATCTATACAGATCTCCTATTGTTCCAAGTGAATGTGTAACCAATAAATGCTAGATCCATCAAGCCACGATTACTTTAATAATGTTGTTAAAAGTTATAGCTTCTGATTCATTCAAAGGAAAACTACTCTTTTTCTCTTCTTTATGAAGGACTATGACTGCAATCGCTTAAGACAATCCATGGAATATCAATAGTACTACTAATTGTTGAACAATGTTCCATGACTCAACTTTTCTCTAGATAGGGACACATAGACGGTGCCGTTCGCCACTTAGGTGTATTGTTACAAGCATGAATGTTCACATTTATGTGATTGTGATTGTGATCAATTATATCTAATTTCATGTTATCTTTTCCGGATCGGTATAACCCACCCGGTTGTGCCCCTAGGTGAGACAATCCAAAGTAATTACTTACATTTAATCTCTAAGAATCTTAAGCATTGCCACATTTTGTTGTTTAGTTTGAGACAAGAACATTATATCGAGATTATTAAGGTTCAAAATATCCTTAAGGCTATCAATCTTATAAGGTTTTCCCAAACCTTGACAGTTCCAAAGCAATAGCATTGATGAGCGCGAGTAAGGCACTGTGGGATATTCTAAGCGGGGGAGCACAAGGTTACCCTCAAAGCAAATAAGGCAATTAGACACCATTTTATTTTCAAGGTTGGACAATAAAGATATGTTTGACAAATCAAATATGGAATAACATTTCATAGGATTAATGCAAACAGTTGTTCTATCATATATGAACAATTTATAAGCATATATTATTGGCGATTATGGTGAATAGAGGTTAAAGTTACCTCTTTAGATATTAGTAATCTTTCATCCCTTATTGAGGTTGAGAAGCAACCATTATTGAAAATCCCTAATTTTCCATCAGTCCCTACATCTTTGTCTCCTTGTCTCTCTTGTGGCATCACTATGAAAATTACCGGTGTTTTTTTCCATGGAGTTTTCTTTTTTTCCAATTGTAGATAAATGTTGAAAGATTACTGTGACGATCAAATAACAACTAATGGGTAACACCCTTTTTTTTTTATTTACACCTAAATCATATGTTTCCTGTCCAAAAAAAAAAAAAGAGTTAATTTATAAAAGAAGATCAAAGATATCTGGACCCTAGCAATATACCCTTACCTAGCAAATATTCCTCATTTCACACTTGCCCCATCATTAATTCCACAAGCTTAATAGGCCCATTTTATTCACTAGCAATTAAGTCCAACAAACACTCTACACGAGAGTAAGAACATAACCATTGATCGGTTGCACGGATACGGACGCGGAGACGCAGACACGACATGATGTAGACGCGGACACGAACACGAATAAATTTCCAAAAAATTAGGACGCGGACACGTATATATAAATTTTTATATAATAAATTATATAGGTAAATGAATATCAATTTACCCATAAAAATAATGAAAATCCTAAATTATAACATTTTATTTATAGATTTCATATCACTACATGATATATTCATATAAGTTTTGTTGGTTTGCATCACATAAGAAAATTGGAGAATCCGAGGATCGATCTTATTCTTATTTGAGTCAACTCATCAAAATTATTTTCTTTAATGATTTTTTGATATTCTGATCTGTTTTATGATTTGATTTTTGATTGTATATTGTTAGTAGATTTTTCTTTGATATATGCACGGTAAATCATTATCTTTTCCTTTAATTCCAGAAATATTCTTTAGATTTCAAGAGATTTTTATTTTGATGTCTAACTAAAACTCTTTTCTCCTAATGTGTTTATGATTTGTTGATTTCCCAGATGGTGTTTACCAAGTTTATAGTTGTGATTCAAGCGTTTGCAAAAGTTGTTCTGATGCTTTTTGAAGCTACTGTGTTTCTCAAGTTTGCCATGTTTCTTCAACTTGAATTTTTTCTCAGCCGTTTCTTTCCAGTAACTCAGTGGGTTGGAGGATACCGAGTTTGGGTGAAATTCAAATCTCAAAATTTCCGTTAATAACATGATTCTATTAATCTCCCTTGTTATTATTGGTATCATCTACAGCTATCACTTTCCTTATTCAGATGACTGTTTCTCATTGGAAGTAAATAAATCAGTCAATGATATCTTCTCGATTACGGGATACTAGGGATAATTTCAACCAGAATACCAATTTCTTCCCAAATTTTCTAGGGTTACAACTTTATAAATGGGGACTTCACAGGGATTGTTACATCCAAAAATCTTTGATATCTGTATCAAATTTTTGTTGATTAAGAAAATGGCAGAATCAAGTTCAAATTCGATTACTGATCTTGCTTCGAAATTTATGCAAGCAGCTTTGGATCTGGGTGATATAGATGAGATTGTTTATCATCAATCAGAGAATACTGAAGGAAAGGATGACATTGAAGAGGCATTTAGTCTGGTTGGGAAAAATTTTGTAGAAGGAAAATGGGTCTCAAATCAGTACACAAATTTTTGGGTTTCATTTGGGATTTTATCCCAGCTGGTGATGTCAAAGTTTTTGAGCTAGATATAATAACATTATGGAATTTCGGTTCAAGGATGAAGACACTCGTAAGAAGGTGTTTGATACTCGTCCCTGGAGTTTCAATGGGTATTTGGTTAATCTCCGTTATTATAATTTTGGAGTTATCTATCGAGAATTGATTGGAGCAAGCAAGTTTTCTGGATCCAAGTTAAAAATTCTCCGAGCATATGAATGTCAAATCCATCACTAAAATTGCTAACATTATGGGTTCTTTTGCTGGTAATTGAGCAGGAAGATGGTGTTCCTGTGGATGGAAAAAATTCGTGAAGGTGTGTGTGCAAGTAGACATATTTTATCCTTTGAGGAGTGGAGTTATGGCAATATTTAATTCTAAATCAACAAGATGGATCAAGTTTTTTTTACGAAGCAACCTCCTGATATCTAACCTAAATGTTACATTATTAATCATCCAAAGGATGCTTGTAAAACTCTGCCAGTTATCCGCAAAGGCACATGCTAAACCACACTTTTTGGTGAAATTAAGAAGGGAGAGAGGAAGCAGATTGTGATTGTAAGAGGGGGTGATCAAGTACCTAACCTTTCAAGGAAAGAGGAGAATAAGGGTATTGTTTTTGTACCTCCAAAGGATGGTTGTGTTATAGGTTCAAGTAGTACTGGTGAAGCTGTTGATGAAGATAATGCTGATGGTGAAAGACTGGGAAAGAGGCAAAGAAATGATATTCCAGTTAACCAAGTTTTTGAACATGGTGTTAATGGCAAACTGGGAAGCACACATGCAACACACATGGTCACAACAAGGGATACTCAACATAGCAATACTAAGGAGACTAAGGTATTCAGTTTTTACCCTATTCTCTTATTTAACTAAAAGTTTTTAAATTTCAAGATGGAGATTTTATCATGAATGTGCAAGGTATTGCTAACAAATTTACAAAGGATCGATTTCAAAACTTAGTCAAAACTCAAAGCCACGATTTTTATCTTTTTATGTGAAACTAAAATTGATGAGAAAAGAATGATCTCAATAGCTAATTTTTTTCATTATCCTAATCATGCTTGCATTGATAGAGTAGGATATCTTGGAGGTCTTATTCTTATGTGGAAGGATGGTATTGATGTAGAAGTTATTGGTTGTGAAAATAATATCATTCATGTTACAATTCAATTGTGCCCTAGCAAGCCTAAGGTCTTATTTTATTTTATGTATGGATCAACCTATTCCTCAACCTAAAACCCAATGGAATTTTATTTACGAGTTTAGTAAGGATGTCCAGCAACCTTGGTTAGTATTAGGGGATTTAAATTTTCACTTTGATAGAAATAATACAAGTTCGACACTTGGGTTCAAAATCTTTGTCAATGATCTTTGGACTAATTGATATTGGATATGAAGGCAGAAACTATACTTGGACTAGTAATTCTTATGGAACAGGAGTTAAAAAAGCTAGATTGGACATGGATTTAGGTAATAATGATTGGTCTTTGAATTTTCACAATGCTAAGCTTTTGCATTTGAATTTTATTGCTTCTGATCATGGCCCTGTGTGCTTCTTATTACTGATCCTATTCCTAGAAATCTCTGGAGGCCTTTTAAATTTTTCAGAACTTGGATTGAGCATAGTACTTTCAAACATAATCTTGAATCTTCATGGAATGTTGATGTGCATGGTAGTCCTGCTTTTAAACTAAATCAAAGGCAACATAGTGCTAGGATTGCTTTATCTCAGTGGAATAGAATGAAGTTTGGAGATATTCAAAAGAATATATTTGATCTTCAAAAATCTTTGGAAAATGCTCAGAATGATACTAGATCTAATAATCAGCATGATAGAGTCAAGGCTATTACAAGTGACTTAGAGAAATGGCATAAAATTCAAGCGGGTTTTACAAGGAAAAATCTAGGATAAGACAGTTTTGATATGGATTATAACACTAGATATTTTCATTCTATAGTCAATAAAAGATTGCACACTAATAGTATTAATGCTATATGTGATCATAATGGTAATTGGCTCAGGGATAGAAATAATATTAGTGGATTGCTTACTAATCATTTTAGTGATGTCTCATGTTCTTCAAATCCTGTTTTGTCTGATAATTCCTTTGATATTATTCCAAAAGTCTTATCGATACGGATAATGATATGATTTTTGCTATGCCAAGTTACTCACGAAATTTAAAATGTTGTTAAACATATGCCTCTTGAGCCTCTCCCCAGGTCCGATGGCTTCCAAGCAGGTTTTTATCAAACTCAATGGAATGTAATAGGAAAAGACATTGTTGATGTGGTTCAAAAAAATTTCCAAAGTGGTTATATGCCTAGAAGTCTAAATAGGACTTATATATCCCTTATCCCTAAATGTAAAAGTCTTAAAATTCCAGCTGAATTTAGACCAATTGGTCTATGTAATGCCTCTTATAAGGTTATTTCTAAGGTTTTAGCCAATATAATTAAACCTTTGCTTAAAAAATTAGTTTCTCCTTACCAGGATGCCTTTGTGCCAGAAGAGCACGAAAAAGCGGGGTCTAACAACCACACCCAATATTTAACTTAGCAATTTGTATGGACTAACTCAAATATACTTTTAAGAGAATCAACTAGACAGTCAGACTCGATCTTAATAAAAGTATATCAAAGAGTTATATCTCACTTTCTCGATTCAATACTTACTCAAGCAAATAGAAATCAAGAGTCTAATTGAATACAAGAGAAATCACTTGAACAGACCAAAAAGACCAATTAATGTTCAAGGATCAATCAATTTCAATCAACAACCAAGGTTGGATTTCCCAATTGATCTATTCGCCCACAACTTGTGATATTTCAATTTATAACAAAATATAATGCGGAAAAGAAATAATACGGACACCGGAAGTTTTGTTAACGAGAAACGGAAATGCAGGAAAAATCACGGGACCTAGTCCAGATTGAACACCTGCACTATATTAAGCATACAGAGACACTATCCTACAAACTAACCGGTCAAGGCGTGGTTGAACCCCAATCAATCTCACGCTGATCCAAGGTACGATTGCGCTCCCTTACGCCTCTCAGATCCCAGCGGAGATACTACACTTGATTCACTTAGCTGATCTCACCCACAACTAAGAGTTACTACGACCCAAAGTCAAGACTTTAATAAACAAATTTTATCACACGAGAAAAGTTTACGATAATAGATAAATCTGTCTCCCACGGAAATACCTACGAGTTTTTGTTCCGTCTTTGATAATTCAAGGTGAGCAGGGAACCAATTGATAACCTGGACTTATATTCCGAAGAACAGCCTAAATTATCAATCCTCACAATAATCTTAATCGACTAGAGAAAAAAGATATTGCGGAATCACAAGCGATGAGACGAAGATGTTTGTGACTTCTTTTAATCTTGCCTATCGGAGAAATCAATCTCAAGCCCAATCTAACGATTGTACCAGTGGACGATAGAAACAGCAAGATCAGATCACGCAACTACAAAGAAAATAGTTGGAGTTAAGCCTTCACAATCCCAATGAAGTCTTCAAGTTGTTAATCTATAGGGTCTCCCATAGAAACCTAAGGTTAAAGGAGAATCGACTCTAGCTAATACAACTAGTATCACACAGAAGGTGTGGGGATTAAGTTTCCCATTGCTAGAGTTCTCATTTATATAGTCTTTCAAATCGGGGTTTGCAATCTAAGTTATCTTGGTAACAAAGCATTCAATATTCACGTTAGATGAAAAGTGATTAGATTCAAGCTAATATCTTTCAATCGTTAGATCGAAACTTAGCTTGTTACACACAAATGAAATGCACGTTTATTTAGGTTTGTGTAACCGTGCCCAAACATGTACACTTAGTTGGTTCAATAGTAGTTAACCAAATGGTTAGCCATATGAGCACTTTCATATCAACCATATTCTTCTTTACCATAACTAGTTCAAATGACTCAAATAAACTAGTTAGAGAGTTGTTCAATTGCTTAGATCTTATAGAAGTATACAAGACACAATCAAAGAAACGATTTGATTCATAGATCGATTCATGAACTTTATAGCCATGGTTTGCAAATATGCATTCCTTAGTTTATATAAGTTTAAATTCCACGAATAATCGTTTTTAGAAAATAACCAACTTAAGTACGCATCTTTGGTACGCGGACTTAAGTATCCGAGAATAAGTTTGTTTTGAGTTCACAAACTCCGGTGAAATTCACGGGATGTGAACTTCCGACGATGCGTATCTTGGCACGCGGACTTTAGTCCGATTTTCTGAGAAGCAAAATACGCATACTTTGGTTCAGGAATGAGACTAAACACACGTATGAGTTATCACACAATGTTTATATCCAACCATGATTTATATATTCTAAACTCTCATTTCAATCATTGAAACATTCTTAGAGGACGTTATATAGTTGTTGTTCACAAGCTATTTTTTCGTCAAAGCAATTTTCAAGTAATTGAAACTTAATATGACTTTAGTCACTAGTAAAGATGAACTTGGCCAAAGCGAAAGCTTACCAACACATATTTAGAAATAGATAAGCGAGATAAACTGCTCAAAATAGCAAATGTGTATAATCAAAGTCTATATAGCAATCGACTTTTGTATGAAGATAGGATGTAAAGAACAAGCACGTCAACGCTATTAGACCCGGTAAAGAGGCGATTAAGCCGCTAATGACTCGATTAATTAGAGATGAACCTTAATTAATTGAAATTAATCTAACAAAGATCTAGATACGAAACTAGTATCATTAGATATATCTCGAAAAGTTATCTTTCAAAGGACTACAAGAAACGCGTAAATCGGATATCGGATGAAGAAGATCTGAAGCTCGGAAGTTGGAGTAGAAATTAGTCAACCTTACGGTTGACCGTCCCGTTGACCTTGACGTTGACCGTTGATTGTACCCGCAATTTGACCGGACCTCTATTTAATAAAATGTTACCCTTTAGTAACTTTGAGTGATTAGTAGTAGTAGAAACTTATTAAATAAGTTAGATTAATTAATTAATAGTTAATTGTGTTAGGTTAATTAAGTACCTAATTAAGTTAGTTAATGAAATAGATATTTTCTTTTTTGAAACTTATCACTTGGTTTTGTTAAGTTGGTGTTGTTGAACTCGAGGAAGAAAAGAGGAGGTGAGTCATATGTGTATGTTGGG
Organism: Papaver armeniacum; assembly: GCA_023531295.1. Lineage (NCBI taxonomy): Eukaryota > Viridiplantae > Streptophyta > Magnoliopsida > Ranunculales > Papaveraceae > Papaver > Papaver armeniacum. The sequence continues at coordinate 10,395 of JAJJWW010000098.1, forward strand.
TTTAAAAGAAAGTTTGAGAGGAAGGAAGAGAGGAATATGGTGAGATTGTTTTGATGAGTTATGATTGAAGATGATACTAATATTTATAGAGTATATATATATATGTATATGAGTTAGTAATTTTGATGATCTTGGATGAGATATATAGAATAGTCGGAGGGTGAGATATATATAGAGTTCTTATAGAATCGATGAGAGGGAGTTGCTCATCTAGGCCATGGTGTGTGGAAAAGAAAACATGGAACCATGTTCTTGTTGAAAAGATGATAATTAATTAATGGTGATGGTGTTTGATGATTTTATGTTGATGATGCAACCTAGCTAAACTAATCAAGGTAATGTTTTCAGATGATCCTAGTATGTTTATATTAATTGGGTAGCTCTTAGATATACAAGATAGTTAGAAATCAATTAAATTCATATGCATGAAGATCATGATTTCATGTGTGGTATTTGCTTCTTTAGCAATATGTAGATACTTTATTAAATACCTTAGAGTACGATTTAGATATAGCTCTACAAACAATAATTGTAGTACGCCGGGTGAGCTTTCTGTTGTGATAAAGTTGTTTAATTTGGTTAAGTAACTTATGAGATATAGTTGATCGAAAATGTCCGACGGCCCGATACCATGTAATGTGATCCACGAGTGGATATAAGTTGGAGTCTTTATAGATATCTTAGAGTGAGAAGCTGGAAAATATTCGATCGCAAAACTTGTAGAGGGTGTTTTCTGATTTACGAAGAGCCTTAGTGTGTTTAGTTTGGATTTATAGGTTGTAATCTAGAGACGTTAGAAGTTGACCACATAAGTTGTTTCGGGATAAAGAGTTGGAATAATTTACGAGAATTTGGTAAAGGGAGATGGCCGAGTCGACCACGACTCGGTTAACCTATCTGACTCGATTGAGTCAGACTAGTTTGGGTAGTGGACCGGGTAATCGGGTCGGGTCGTGGGTTGACCGATGGTTCGATAGATGGGTAGCGGTCGGACAGGTGGGTCGTCTTGGGTCGGGCCATGAGTTTGGGCTTAGTCAGGAAATAGTATTTTGAGTTTAGCTTTGGTTCATGCGAAGTTGTAGGGTTTTTCGAGGATTTCCGATGACACCCAATTTGACCCTATTTGGATAAGTAGATATTAATTTATGCCTAGAACACTTAATACCATGTTATATAACCATTATTAAAAGCCCTGGAACCATTAGTCATTTCACTTAGCCTATAACTAGAGACTTGTTTGAGATTATGATATGAGCCTTGTATGAGCCTTTTGGCTAATCTCTTAGAGTGCTTGTGTGATTAACAGTTACTCTTAATTAACAACGATCGATTCAAAGGATGGACCAGTGGTGTAGTTGCAGGAAATCCCACAACACACCCCTTGTGATTTTATGATAATATTATCTAGATCTAAACTTATTTGATAATTAAAATAAAGATAAAAGTGCTAGAAATTTAAATAGACACGAGATTTTTACATGGTTCGATCAATGTGATCTACATCCATGGTTCTTCACTATGATTTTTGGAATTACATAAATATTACATTTAGGATCTCCATTAATGAGTATTTGGAGCTTTTTAGATCTAGTTTTTTGGGGATGAAGATGATAAAGAAAATAAACTCTCTCTCTCCCGATTGTGTATCCCTCTCTCTTACAAAATTGTGTCTCCACCCTAAAAAGATCTCTCTTCCTTACTCAAAATCTTTCCTCTCCTGCTCTCCTCTTTATATAGGTGTTTACATAGTGGATGACGGCTAAGATTTGTCCTTTAATTTCGGATATGGCTTGCGATAACCTCGCGAGCTTGTAAATGTTAATTTCGCAAACATCTTTAATTTAGCTAAATTACCACACTTTAGTCATGTTTACACTTTGTTGTCATCATTATGTCATTCTGTAATTATTTTACGACGTCCCTCAATCGTTGTTGATGAGATTTTTATTTGGTGTGTCGTTGTTCGATATTTGGATCCTACATCGTGCCTCTTTTTCCTTGAATATTGCTTGAAGAGCGATTTTTAAGGAAAAATCCTCTTTGTTGTAGTTTTTAGTGCGAGATGCTTGATGTTGGAGTAATCTTTGATCTTTGTTGATGAAGGAGCGAGCGAAAGAATCTTTGGACTTGAAAGTGCGTACTTGCCTCTATTCTTTTGCGAAGTTCGAAGCTTTGCGAAATAAATAAGAAGTATCAACCATTGAAGTATAAAAGTCGAAGCATCCTTGAAGTATAAGAAGTATGAAGTATCCTTGAAGTATAAGAAGTACTCAATCTTGAAATATAAGAAGTATCCGTCCTTGAATGAGAATAAAAATATTGCCTTTATTCTCGAAATTATTACTCACTTATTGGTGAGGATTCTTCTGTTCACTAGTGAATATCCATTTTGAAACGATTCTTGCCGAGAAGATAAAGAACATAAAATGTTTTCTTGGTTATCCATAGTTGCCTCTCATTCTTTATCTATGAGGTTAGAATCCTTGAGAAAGTGTTGATTGAGCGGTGTTTCTTCATTCTTATCTTGCCTCTGTCTCATGTTTTTTTGCTCATGCGATAGTATAATCTCTTCAAGTTGCTTGTTATTTTTCTTATAATCGAGCGAAATAATTACATCATGCGAAATAATCACATTCGCGAAATTAGACACATTTTGCGAAATCACAATAATCTGTGAAATTACGAATACTTGTGCTAATATAATGCTTATGTGATGATTATGTTATGAAATGTGTATGCGATGTGTATGCCATGAAATGATTATGCGATGCTTTCATGATGCAAGTGTGATGCTTATATGATGAGAATGCTTATCTATTGCAAATGTAGCTATTTTTTGTGTTACTTAGCTCATTTTCAGCCAATTTCTTGAATTTTTGAATACAATTTCTACCTTTCTTGTTTCTCCTGCACATAAAAGACAATTCTCTGTTATTTGTATTCAAATGGAAGATTAAGCATAATCTCTACGTGATGCTTTCCGCTGAATTTTGTCATTGCGACAAGATCGTAGGACGTCCTTATATTTTCATGTAATGACCCATTGATCTTGCCTTATCATTTCTCTTGTGTGGTCTTATTTTGCCTTCCTAGTTAAGGTCTTATTTTGCCACCTCTCATTATTGCGACAAAATCGCAGGACGTCTTTACACTTTCATGTAATGACCCATTGATCTTGTCTTATCATTTCTCTAGTATTATTGCCTCGCAAGATATTTTTCTTGCGACAATATGATGAGCCTAAATATTCTTGCGAACATAAAGCCCCATGACATTGTCGTCTTGCTGACGAAATCACGGAGACGTCTTTACACTTGCATGCAATGACCCATTGATCTCGTCTTATCTACTCTTTTGTATTATTGCCTCTTGAGTTGTTGCATAAATATGACAAGCCTTGATACTCCCGTGAGTAAGAAGCCTCATGACATTTCGTCTTTTTGACACTATCGGCTCCCTAATGGAGGGTGCCGCCCTTATCTTCCCTCTGGTTGCCCCTTCAAGGAGGCGTGCTTCTGCCATACAAGGCTAGCTCCTCCCATCCGGTCTTAACAACAACTTGAGTTGTTTTCATGACCTCTTATCCCTTTTGCATATAGGGCTTATGGTTACGAGACGCACCCTAAGTGGAGTTTTCTTCGGGCAGTGAAACATAAGCCAAGACTTGCCAAGAATGGCCGAGACACTTCAAATGCCCCGGGCACTCTTGGCTCAACCGTGTACCTCGGCGCCTTATCAAATGCTGACTCCTTAGAAGAGACCCTCGGTCGTCCAACCTAAGTCATAAGCTTAGATTGAAAATCCAAGGTATCTCTCCTGGATGGGTTTTATTACCCTCAATCTCCATGACTCATTTCCAGGGGCGGTGTAACCTTTTCCCTGAGCCACGCTACAGATACCCCCTTATATGACGTACTTTAGGTACTTTGCCTCTTACGAAATTTTATTCGCGAACTAGGGTGTACGCCATAAAGGTTCGTCCCATTCTCGATTATTTTGTCAATTCTTTTTATATGTAATAGGTACCCCCTACTATGACGCACTTTAGGTACATTTGCCTCTTGCGAAATTTTGATTTCGCCATAGCCTCTATCTGATTCATTTGTTGATTCTTCTGCATATAAGCTCTTTTGTAATGTCTCGGATCTTTGATAATTCTTGTCATTTTCTGTGCGAAATTTTCGCATGTCTTCATTCTTTCATTCATTCTTCCATTCTTTTATCTTCATGTTAAATATCATATCATTTGAAGCAAAGCAAATATTCAAGAGAAATATATAAATTGATCTGCGAGATTATTTTTTTTTTAATTTTTTTAATTTTTTTTTTCGAATCTTTGTAATTTTGAAATCTTTAAGATCTTTGAAATCTTGAAATCTTTTGTAACTTTGAAATCTTTGAAATCTTTGTAATTTTGATTTTTATCAAGAATCTTTTTATTTCTTTGTAAAAAAGAGATATTCAAGAGAAATATATAAATGGAATTTTCTCGATTTTTCTGTAATTTTGAAATCTCGAAATCTTTGTAATTTTGAAGTCTTTGTACTTTTGAAATCTTAGTAATCTTTATAATCTTGCGATTGAATTGCTTTTTGTAAATCAAATCAAAAATCTTTTTATTCGTTCTTAGTATAAATTAAAGTGTTCAAGGAAGTGGTACTTAGCTTTCATGTGATTTGTACATTCTTGTCGTCTCTTGCGAAGTATATGACTTGCTTGCGAAATTGGCATCCTCTTGCATATTCTCGCACCATACCAACCATTCTAACCCTCTCTTACTTGAAAATTAATTTGCGAAATAATCATCAACTTTCTTGGTGCGAAATAATCAAAGTCGTGCGAAATTTCGCGTAACAAAAATAAATGCGAGAAGCAAGAATTGATCCTGCGACACCGCTACTTGCATTCACGCCTCGACCAACTGTGTAAGCTTCTTCTTATGCGAAATTATCTCACACTTGTTAAAACTTGCCTTCCTCAGTAGTCTAAAAGATCACGAAAATTTATGAGATGATGGGAATTGAACTGCGTCCTCCAAGCTCATTGTCTCACCTCGACCAACTTTGTTGGCTCACATTTCGAAATATCTGTGCGAAATAATGACTTATTTTCTTATGTGCGAAATACCTTTGCGAAATATCCATGCAAAAATACACGTTCGTTGGGATTTGAACATGCGACCATGAACTCATTAACCCATGAGATGACCAATCTGTGCTACCTCTTGTTTGCGAAATGATGAAACCATATTGCGAAATTATTCATTTTTCGCCCCTCTCAAAAAGAAGAAAACTATGCTCGCGGGCGGAATTCGAACTTGCGACCACAAACTCACATCTTGGACCAAGCTTGTTCAAGAACCTCTCTTAGGATCGAATATCGGCGACATCAATACTTCGCGAGATTAATAAATAACGATATTGCGAGGGGAGTCCTGAGAAGTAAAATAAATGACGCAATGAATGGCGAGCGGCGAACATGAGAAGAATGTGAAGACTCGGCGAGATTTAGGAGTGTCGCGAATTGGTATATGTACACTTGCGATATTTCGCAAGACATTTGAAAATAAAGGGAATGACCAGTTTGTCATCCCTTTGTGTACTACCATATATAAAGGGTTGAGTAAGTCTCGTTGACGGGGGATCTTTTTGAATTGTTAAGCAAGTCTTGAGAGAGAGAAAGTTTTAGAAGTGATTGTAATTCTTCAACTCATTTCTATTTCTTATTGTAAAGATTCAAGTATTCAATCAATAGAAATCATAATCATTCATCTTAAAATGACTTAATTGTGTAAAATCTAGTGAGGGGTGTAGTGTAGGATTTCCTGCAACTACATAATGGCGCTAAAGCGGGGATTAGTAGAGATCAACCTTGTGAATTGAAAGAATCGGGAGTAACAAGAAAGAAATTTCGTATAATTTTCAACAATTTACTAAAATTGAGAAATGGCTAGAAGAAGGAATGCATCGGAACAACCAACAATTGTAAGAAGAAGCGGAGATTAGGCTGGAGAAAGGAGAAATGAAGTAGGTGAACCATCAAGAATAAACGCAAGAGATAGAGAAGAAGGTCAAATTCAACCACCAATTCAACCGACACCAAATAGAGTAATAGATTATGATAGGGTGAGTGTGCATACATGGAGATCAGTTCTGTGGAAGAAAAAGAGAAGAAGTGCAACAATTGATAAATAATGGACAAGAGTAGAGAAATCGAGAAGAGATGGGAGAAACAACTCATAGAAATGAAGAAGTCTGACATTAGAAGCATTAAGACAAACAATACATGAAGAAATGCGATTAGAAAGCGGAAGAACGTGCAAATTTAACAAGGCAAAACCATGAGTTAAGAATGGAAAATATGAGGTTGCGAATAGGAGGTCGAAGTAACTTTTGAGGTCAAGATCGGGATCGGTTAGAGATGATATGAGAGAACATTACATAGAAAATGTTAATGAAGAAATCTAGAAGAGAGCCAAATCTCGATGAAGGATCTTTGCGAAAGAAGGGAAATGGTGTGTATTCCACGTCTGAGATTTCACGAGAATGTCCAAAATGACGGAAATCAAGGAAATAAGCGTAGAGAATGGATCGATTGATGAAGAAAATCAGGAAGAAGGAAGAAGAATACTGCATGGAAGAGAAACACATAGGAAACAAAAGGAGATTGAAGATGACATCGAAAAAATTTATATTGAACAAGCGCGTCTAGCTTGCGAAATGGAAAGATTAAGAGTAGAAATGGAAGAAGCAGGGAATTGGAGGAAGCAATTCGGCAGAGACAATCATGACAATCGAAAAAGAGGCGCGAGCAAAATCATGACAATGGAAATATCAATGAAGAATATGAAAGAATACAAAGGAGAACTGATAGACAACCAAGAAGAGAAAATGATAGATACAATGGTGTGCGAATTCGTGAGCAACGAGATGAAGGAGAAAGTCGCGAGAAAGAAGAGAAGAAAGTCTTTGAACAAGAAAATCAAGGTAGACATGAACGCGTGAAGGAGAGAGGCGAGCTAAAAGACCAATAAATTCTAACCCTGTGTAAATGAACAAATCTTAAGAGAGTTGGCAGAGATGAGAGAATGTTGAACAATAGAAGAGGAGGAGGAAGAAGACAATTGGATGAGGCCATCGAAGGCTGTACGAAAACCCCCTTTACACTAGAGTGCGGTTAGGAGGAATACCACCAAAGTGCAATTTACCCGCATTAACCAGCATTTTTGATGGAACAACATGTGCAATACAACACATCAAAGCGTATGTGAGATGTATGCTACGGTGGGAAAATCATGATGCCATATTGTGCAAATATTTCGCATCAAGTTTAACGGAGAAGCACTGAGAAATTGTTTGAGGGTTTACCAAGAAACACAATCACGTCATTCAATCATTTACAAGCTATATTCTTAGGGGCATATATAAGTAATAACTCCTCGCGACCGGGAATTGAAGATGTATTTGGCTGAAACAAATAGTTAGGCGAAAGTTTGAGACACTTAAGCTGTGAGGTGGAAGACAATGTGTAGCGAAATGGCTGGACGAGTGGATGAAAGATATCTTATTCTATCATTCATAAATGCTATGTTTGCAACCAATTTGTTATATATTCAAGTTTTTAGAGTCAAGAATACAATTACAATGGTGAGTTGCGAGAACCCGAGAGGAATATATTGCTACAGGAAAGACAAAATGAGATGGAATCATACCGATTGCGAATACAAATCCAAATCTTTGCGAATGCAAGCTTATTACCCAAATTGATATATACTGATGTGAGGCACTTAGCAAGGGCAACAAGAAAAGATAATAGATGATGGGCAGCCAAAGATAGTAGCTATGGGAAGTCATGATCGGGGGAAGAATATGAAAGAGAAAGGAACTATTACAACGTAAGGCGGCAATAACAAAATTCAAAGACTTGATCATCCAAGAAACTTATGGAGGTCGAATGCGGGAGTATCATGGAGGGCAGCGAAATCACGAGAGTAGTATGGGAGAAATCAAAATGCCACCATTAAATACTAGCGTGGAAAAAATATGGGAAGTTATACTCTTAATGGAAAACATACCTGCACCATGGAATATGGGGAATGAGCCACCACCAAGTGATAGAAGTCACGAGTTCATTCTTACCACCGCTTTCATGGACACCTAACAAATGACTGAGAAATATAAAAAGAATCATCCTCGAATGATTGATCAATGAAAGGCTGAATCATTTTCTAAAAGGTGAAGAGAAGGTTCAACCGTTACCACCACATGGGAAATGCACGAGGACAAATTCAAAGCAAAGGGAAAGAAACATTCGTAATAGAAGTTGGGACGAAAGCCAAAAATTTGTTTTGCAACTCTATTATACATTCATACTTAGAGCAATTGAAGATTTTCATGATAATGTTCTCGGTAGGGTCTTTGCGAGGATGCTTATGATAGAGAAGTGATGAACATCGCGAAGGCGTCGTGATTAAAAGAATGGCAAATGCAAATTATTTCTTCTCTGAAGAGATTCTGAAGGCGAGAGGTGCATGATAACCCATTGGTCGTAAAATTGGAAATTAATCCAAAACACAGTAGATGTCGAAGATGATGAAGCCGAAAACTCACAGGCGATCAATAGAATATTAATTGATACGGGAGCTCGAGTAAACATTCTTTTTACCATACCTACAAGACTATGGGTGGGAAGGATGAAGAATTGATACCTTCGACATACAAAATATACGGTTTCAATGGCAATGAATAAGCCTAAAGGAGAAGTTCATATGAGAATACCCTTACAAGGATTATCAACCGAAATTTTGTTACGTGTAGTCGATGTGGAGTCCCCTTATAATGCATTGATCGGAAGGCCATGGTTGCACAAAAATTCTGGGTGTAGCGTCGACGTATCATCAATGTATAAAAGTTTCCTCATCTAGCGGTGTTGGAGTTATAAAGGGAGATTGGATGGAAGGACAAAAATGCTATGAGATTGATGTGGAGAGTTGCGAGGGAAAGAGTTGCAAAAGAAAGGGCTGGAAGCAAAATATAAAAGATGAACAAAGAAGAGAAAGGTTGATGGTGGATACCATAGATACAAGAGGTGAAGATACATGTGAAGCAAGTGCATGAAAACAGTGGAAAATCATGATGGAAAGGAATCATTAAAAGATTTGAATGGTGCGAGGCGAGAGAGCAGGGAGCAAAAGTGTAAAGAAATGAATAATCATCAAAAGCAATGACAAAAGCATATTAAGGGTAAGAGGAAGAAAAAATAATTGAATAAGAAATACGCGAGAATCTCGCCATCAAGAATGTATGACAATTTGATGGAAGAATTGATAAACAAAAATGAATAAACAATGTAAGATTGTGCGATAGCTTCGCAAACAAAATGAATGATTGAATGAATTAACAAAAGGAAAGAGTGAGTGAATGGGGCCGAACCTTTATGGCGTACACCCTAGTTCGCGAATGATATTTCGCAAGAGGCAAATGTAAGACCTAAAGTCGTCATATAAGGGGTATCTTGACATGGCTCAGTGAAAAGGTTACACCGCTCCGGAACACGAGTCATGGAGATTTGGGGCCCATGAAAGCCTATCAGGAGAGATACCTTGGATTTCCAACTATATATATAAGGTTATACCAGTTTGGAATCCAGGGTCTCTTCAAAGGAGTCAATGTATGCTCAAGGCGCCGGGTACACGGTTGAGCAGAGTGCAGGGCATTTGAAGTGTCTCGGCCATTCTTGCAAGTCTTGGCATATGTTGCACTCGGCCGAAGAAAACTCCACTTAGGGTGCGATCTCGTAACCATAAACCATATAGGTATAAGGGATAAGAGTAATGCGAAAACAATCGGTTGTTGTTAAGGCCAGGATGGGAGGAGCTAGTCTTGTATGGCGATGTACGCCTCCTTGAAGGGGCAACCGAGGGGAGATGATAAGGGCGGCACCCTCCATTAGGAGCATTAAGTGTCACAAGGCGACAATGTCATGGGGCTTTATATTCGCAAGAGCATTTAGGCTGTCATATTATCGCAAATGAAATATCTGCGAGAGGCAAATACTAAAGAAATGATAAGACAAGATCAATGGGTCATTACATGAAAGTGTAAAGACGTCCTGCGATCTTGTCGCAAGACGTCAATGTCATGGGATTTTATGTTCGCAAGAATATTTAGACTGTCATATTGATGCAAAATGAGGGTGGCAAAATAAGACCTTTAACTAGGAAGGCAAAATAAGACCACACAAAAATAATGGTAAGACAAGATCAATGGGTTATTACATGAAAATGTAAAAGGCGTCCTGCGATTTTGTCGCAATGATGAATTTCAACATAAATAATGATAAAACAACACAAGAAATTGAGTAAGCAAACAAGCTTATGACGATTATATTTCTTCATTTATCATGAAGAATCACAACAATGAGATGCGAAATTAAGTAACATTACTTAAAGATTATCGACTTGATTTATCTCATGTGAAAATAAATAACGAGAGGCAAGTATGGGAATGATTAGAATAAAAATTTGTTATTCATTTTCACATGATAAATTTAGCGATGAGATTACAAATGGAAGGTTAAAAGGATAAATATACAAATATCACAAGAAGAAAGGAAAATGGGAGCAGTCTAGCAACTTATTCTTCTTTATCAGATTCTTTATCGATTCTTCTTCTTCACTTACATCACTATCGAGACATCAGAGACAAGGCATATTATCGGGGAATTTCATCGAGAAGACAAGGATATGAAGAAAGAGGAATGTTGTGATCATTACAAATCTGTTCAATAGTTTGGTTGCGAAAACAAACATCATTGTTGAAATTCGCCATGTAGTTTTAGATTTGCTTCTTCATCTTAGAATATTTGCCATTGCGAAGAAGTCTTTGGCGAGATTGCGCTTTCTGATTCAAGTTCCTTGATTCTAGCACGAAATCTCCTCTCGGATTCGCGAACAAATGACATTGAATTAGCTGACTTAATACTTGGTTTCGTAAAAAAATGGAAAAATAATGAAGAATAGTAAAACAACCTTCTATGTCGGAAATCATATCTTTAACCAAGGCATTATGCTCGGCATGGTGACGTTAACACCTAAGTTATTTGGCATTATCTAAACTTCGCAGCCAAGCGAATTCATCATCATTATTTATGACAAGAAGTGAGCGAATTTGATTTTCTCGCTCATTAAGTATGGCATTGCAATGAAGAGTTCATCTCGTTCAATTTGGACTTCAAGAATAGTTTTTGGAATTTTGCTAATGCTTGTGCACCTTGATTAGCAATGCGATCTTTATCATCTATGAAGGCTGCTAATCTTTTCCTTAGAATACTATTACTCTCCAGGAGTCAAGATATAAACGTTTAAATCGGTTGGCAAAACCTAAACTAGATCTATGTTCAATTTCTAAAAGATGAAATTTGGTTGAAGTTCATTTAATGAGAGAGAATCGGTCTTGTTTGAAGAAGTACTTAAAGATTCATTGAAAAAGCGAAGAGCATCATCATCCATAGGTTCGGGGAATGAATGGAGAAGGATGGCCAATCGGAAAGATTATAAATGTCTGCGAAAATAATAAGTCGGGCAAAGGAAAATAAGCGGCAAAATAAAAATAGAAAAGAAGGAGGGTGTTATACCATAAAGTTCTTTGATTAGCACTTTGAAGTGTAGATATTTTGTCTTTCGGGAAGAAGACTCAACTTCCAACCGTTGAATTTTAGCATCCTTCTTGCGAGATGTCGCCTTAACTTCAATTTCTAGCTCTTTGTTCTTCTCCTTAAGTTGAAGATTTTTCTTCTCAAAATTGTTGCGTCTTCTCTCAGTGCGAGGCAACAACAAAGGAAGCTCTCCCCGGACTATAAAGGAAAGTAAAGAAATTGTTGAGATAAGGTTTATAATCGAAATCGCAAAGAAATAACGAAATATGAACATACCAAAGCACTGAGTGCATTTAAGAAGCAGGAGTCATTGTTCGGGAAACTCCATGAAAAGATTCATTATCCTCTAACGGGGGCATCGCAAATTTTAGCGAGCTTCGCAATAGCAGAGATAAATGATCATCTCCTAATCCTTGCATAGAATCGGAGAAGACAACTTGGACAATTGCGCCATAGCAGAAGTGATCGAATGATTCTCTTTCGCGAGAGGAAGTACCAACCTCATTTTCACCTTAAAGTGAACTCTCGCTGGTTCGGGAACTAGAAGCGAAGAGGGATGAATTTTCGTTTTTAGAAGATGGCGGAAGATTTATCATGCGAAGAGTGATTTTATCTTTGCCCTTAACCTTCGTGACGGGAATGTTAATTTCTTCAACAACCTTAGCACACGAATGAAGATAAGAAAAAGAGGCAACAATATTGTTAAAAATAGCAAAGAAAGTATTTCTTACTTCATCGTGATTGATCGAAGTATCGCTAGAGTACTCGCCTTTGGACGTCTTTATAACTCCTTTTCAATTTGGCTTGATCAGAAAATTTTACAAGTCTAGTAAGTATAAGAGGAAGAAATATCGCAAAGAAAAACCGAAATAGGAAGTATACCTCTTTTGCCTTCTCGGGCCACTTAAATTCCCAAGGTTGATAGTTTTGAGATGCTCGGGAGTGTATGAGAACACGCAATATAGGTCAGCTCAAAAATAGAGGAACAACCCACCACTTCTCATCCTTGGAATACCGAGGAACATTATTTTTTTTTAGGAGTGCCGGTCAATATCTTGCATGAGCATTTTATCACTAGAAATATTATCTTTTCTCTTCAATCGAGCACCCAATGAGATTTATCATTCTCATATTTATTACTTCATAGTTTTCAAAAAAGTTTTCCACTGGTATATTTCTCGGCGTCTATTTCTAAATCCCGCGAATCTAGGATCTTTGACATCATCAGGATATAAAGATCCCTTACAGTGCATCACGGTTAGGCGAATTCAAGAATTGACGAATACAATCGCCACTTAGTTGATAAATAGCTCGCGAGAATTTCTCATGAGCAAGAATTTCATAGAATAAAGGTATCTCGGGATTGTAGAGAGGAATGGGAAGGCTGCGAGGATTTGACCTGGGCGAGATTATGATCTTGATCATTACATTGATGATCGACAAACAACTGCGAGAAAGTATAGATGAAAATTCTTGATCAGGAATGGTCGATAAGATGAGGCCCTTCTCTTGAAAATTCTTTTGAGCTTCATTAAAAAGGGGTTTATATGTTCGACCAAGTGAAGCCATTTTCAGAGTATGGGAATGATTAGAAATTGAAAATCAAGAGAAAGAAAGAAGGAAAGATTTACAGTTGAGAAACGCAGTGCGGAGAAGAGAAGTTGCGAAGAGAAACTGCAGAGGGAAAATAAAAGAGAAGAAGAGAAGGGTAAGAAAACTATATATAGAGAGGAGAATCCTCGAGAAAACAAATGCATTTAATGCGAGATGGGACGTGAATGGTCAAGAATAAGCGGTTGAAAGAGACGTGTCAAGAAAAGAGTGGAAGAAGAAACTTTGTAATAAATTCCGTATGGGAGTGAAAACAGATAAAAATGAACAATTCTGAGATAAAGATGAGCAATTGCGGCATTTCAAAATATTGATTCTCATGACATTTCTCATTTGCGGAAAAGACATGAGAAGAGGCAAGATGTAGGATCAGAATATCGCGACATCAATACTTCGTGAGATTAATAAATAACGATATTGCGAGGGAGTCACAGAGAAGTAAAATAAATGACGCAATGAATGACGACAGCCAGAACATGAGAAGAATGTGAAGACTCAGCGAGATTTAGGAGTGTCGCGAGAATTGGTATATGTACACTTGCGATATTTCGCAAGACATTCCGTAAATAAGGGCAGCTTATTGTCATCCACTGTGTACTACCCTATATAAAGGGTTGAGTAAGTCTATTGTGGAGGGATCTTTTTTGAATTGTTAAGAAAGTCTTGAGGAGAGAGAAAGTTTTAGAGTGATTGTAATTCTTCAACTCATTTTTATTTCTTATTGTAAAGATTCAAGTATTCAATCAATAGAAATCATAATCATTCATCTTAAAATGACTTAATTGTGTAAAATCTAGTGAGGGGTGTAGTGTAGGATTTCCTGCAACTACACTCTCTGCGAAATTAACACATAAATTTTTTGCTTATTCTTTTATTCGCCAATGAAAATGAGAATAAAATGAAAAATATGTGTCTCTGCGAATTCGACCCTGTGATTTATTTGTTGTTCGCTCAACCTTGAACCATCTGTGCGAATTTCTGTTTGTGATAGAAATTGCAGCGTTTGCCTCTTATCTTCTCTTCGCTTTCCTTTATTTCCTTCAACAATTTGCCTTTTGATTTTTCTCCTGAACATGGAAATCTTCCATTGAAACTTTAATTTTCTTCCCTGAATCTCACCACATCAACTAATTTTTTTTCTTTTCTTCTTTTCATATCTTTGAATTGTTGATGATGTTTACTCCCTGAAAGTGTGATTTCTTCCATGAAATTTCCATTTTTGAACCTAAACTTTGTAGATCTAGAAAAATATGAACAATAATTAATCTTCATAGAAACTTCTTGAACCAACAAATTACATGAAGGATAAATCCTTTACTCCTCCCTGTTTCTAGCGCCAAAATGTAGTTGCAGGAAATCCCACAACACACCCCTTGTGATATTATGATAATATTTTCTAGATCTAAACTTATTTGATAATTAAAATAAAGATAAAAGTGCTAGAAATTTAAATAGACACACGAGATTTTTTACATGGTTCGATCAATATGATCTACATCCATGGTTCTTCACTATGATTTTTGGAATTACATAAATATTACATTTAGGATCTCCATTAATGAGTATTTGGAGCTTTTTAGATCTAGTTTTTGGGGAAGAAGATGATAAAGAAAATAAACTCTCTCTCTCCTGATTGTGTATCCACTCTCTCTTACAAAATTGTGTCTCCACCCTAAAAAGATCTCTATTCCTTACTCAAAATCTCTCCTCTCTCCTGCTCTCCTCTTTATATAGGTGTTTACATAGTGGATGTGACTAACTTTGTCCTTTAATTTCGGATATGGCTTGCGATAACCTCGCGAGCTTGTAAATGTTAATTTCGCAAACATCTTTAATTTCGCTAAATTACCACACTTTAGTCATGTTTACACTTGTTGTCATATGTTATGTCATTCTGTAATTATTTTACGACGTCTTCGCAATCGTTGTTGATGAGATTTTATTTGGTGTGTCGTTGTTGCGATATTTGGATCCTACAAGTGGAATGTGGATCTCAAGGTATGCGAGGCTTGTCATCAAAAGAGGTGGGAATCGATAATCTAAGTCTCTTTTATTCATTATTTTTTTACAAATCTATTATTTATGAAATGCATGCATATCTTTTCTATGATATGTGTATGCATGTATTATTTGTGTGTAATACAAAATAGTTTTCTTTTAGATTTTGGGATGGGCTTGAATCTTTAGAAACAACTAATATCTCGTGTTTTGGGAGTATTTACTTATTTTCAAAAGTGATTCTTTCCATTGGACCGGAAAGTGGTTACAATCTTTACTTATTGTTAGCATGAAAGGGAGAAGGTTTCCTTTTGATTGGTGTGTGATGTGATGTTTGCCCAAAAGTTATATCTATATTTATGCGCTAAAGGAGTGAAATTGCTGCCAACTAATAAACTATCTAGGTATGTACTCGTGTTAGAATATTACTTTCCTTATTTCATGCAGACAACGCATGTCTCATACGTGGATGTTTACTCTTTCTTTAAATTACTTTCAAAAGCTATTATATTATGTTTTGGTGTTTAGAGAGAATGATGTTGAGAATCTTATATACGATTGTTGGATTTACGCGGGGATGGTAAAGGGGGCTCTCCTTTGTGTAAGCACTTGATCGATATAATGTTGTTACCATTAGATCTATTTGGATACTTGCTATGTAGAGTGCGCGTAGAATAAGGTCTTGTAAGGTACACTTCGTTTATGACTTGAGGACGGAAACCTCATGGGCGCTTTAATGATCATTGAAGAATCCATATGAGTCATGCCTTGTTACTCAGAAGGAATACGTCGCTCAATTCGTTATTTATGTTGTGAATGTGTGTCGGTTTAATGGTTGGTAGAACTTTATATTTCAGTACAACTTATTATTTTAATATGCTTTATCTGTTTTTCCTTGATTTATCGGTTTTCTACAAAACCTGCATTGTCTTTAAATCATTCTAGTGATTACTTGAAAGTTAGTTGTTATTTATGCTGGGCACCCTTCGGGATGATGTGCTCACTTAATTCCCGCTTTCAGTTTTAGAGTCTCAAGATGTGTACGTGGTGATGAAAGCTTCGAGGAGTTGGTTTCGTTAGTTGGTTAGCTTCCGCTATGTTTATTTTGTGTTTATATTCTATTTGTAAACCAACTCACTATAAAATATGTATCATTTGAGAGGAGTTATTGTATTTATTTTAGAGAGGGTTTAGATTCGGGTTAATCTTTGTTTAGAACTTCTTTCGTAATGTTTAATTAGATGTTTTAGATCGTTGGTGCCTCTTTATGTAGTAAATCTCTTAGATTAGTCAGCTGCTAGCTCAGGGGGCGCTACATAGGAGATAGAGTAGATAGACTTTTGAGTGATAGATAAGTTCAAGTCTCCACATAGCTTTTAGTCGATGAAGTTCGACCAGTTCCTTGAGTAGTTCTTCGTCTTTATATGATGATCGACATGGAGTCTAGAGCTCAACTACACTTTCTATCCTAGTCCGAGACTTAGCTATAAGTAGACTAGAAATCAAGACTTATAGTTTTGGCAACTAAACTTGACAACAAGCTTTAGATAGAAACGCTTGCGAGTTCGACCGAGCAGTGCTCTAACAATCTCCCCCTTTGTCAATTTTAGTGACAAAACTATCAATACATATGGAATACAAAAAAATAAATAAATAAACTTTTGTAGCTTCTCTTCCACATGCCTGATCTCCTTGGTTCTTCAACATTACTCGAAATCTTCTTCACTTCCAAGTACTCCAATGATTCCAAAGTTTGTAAGTTTAGCATCATCGTTGTTGAAAATCCGTAGCCATAACAATGAGAAAATAAGAATTCTCAATCATTGTTACGGTGTCATAGTATTATTACCAAACATCAAAGTTCAATTGTATCACAACTTCGACAATAATACTATGGTGATATGTATCACTCCCCCTTAGTCAATACTCCATCTCACATGGAAACCACTCCCCCTTACATAATGATCGAAAACCATATGTATTTGTAGTGTGAACTACACATTAATTCTCCCCATTTTTGTCAATAAAATTGGCAAAGGTACGAAACTAGTGGGATCTAATGAAATTTCCGTAGAGACATTTCATGACCAAAATAAAGTACATATCAACTTTTTAGATGCAATCATATAGCCGAGCTAAATGCTTTCATCAAGGAGTTTATAAAGATACAAGATAATCCCTATAATATTCCTAACAAAGACTCCCCACAAAGATTTGGAAATTAAGCACAAGTTCAATTAAGAACTCTCCCCCATAAAATCTCATTCTCGAAAGAACAACAAGAGCGACCTTAATTTACCAAGAAAAGAAGGATTTCTTTGGACATAAAAAATCACATACGAATATGAATTTGAATCCAAAATACTCAATTAAATTAACCACAAGAAAACCCATGATTAATTTAATGAAAATGCTCAACATAAGAGAACTTAAGACCTCACAATATATACATAAAATATGGATCGGGGAAGATCCATCTTTGGAATAGACAAAGATTCATTCTATTTTCCATCACTATTTGCATAATGACATACAATAGACATAATCCTTGTAAACAAATGTTCATCTTATCTTCCATCAATATTTGCATAATGACATACAATAGGCCTAAAAACTTTCGTAATGTCAAAAGTTCATTCATTCGTTTATCAATACGTGCATATCGACATATGAAAGACTTAACGTTTTACAAGGTATGGGACAATCATAGTTCACGGACGCAAACATACATATCCCATAATAAATTGCAATATATAAAACCATAAAGATTAATACTGCAAAAATCATCTTCCAAACAATTTTAGAATTTAAACCAATAAACCTAAAAAAACATGAAGATGAAAACGTTGGACATAGCTATGTGTAATCACACTAATGGCTATTCCAAACTCTAGTTATTCTTCTAAACAAAACAAGAAAATAAAGTTCTCATCAGAAGATTTACTAGATGTTAAAACCTTTGAAGAATTCTTTATCGTCCCCGAACTCCTTGTCGTCAACAACCATTGGTACATAAGGTTCATGAAGATAGGAGTTAATATCAATAAACCTTCTTGGTGATGTCGAACTAGGGCCTTCGAATCTCATGAGTCTTAAGCACAAAGCCTTTATCATTGAATCTCCTTTCGTGTCTCCTTTAACACTTCAAGAACATCATAAAAACTCGAGAATTAGAAGGAACAACTCTTGGCTTCCTCACATTCCTTCTTTTCCTTTTCAAAGTTGGAGGCAATGGAGATTTGTCTTTTCCTTCATGATTGATGGCTTAAAAATCATATTAACATCTTTTCCATCAGAAGACATGATGCTTGGAGTATCCATAGGAATATGGTTTTGTGAGAGGAAATCACAATTTAAAATCAACAAGTAGTCTTGGAAAGAGTTTCAGAGAAGGGAAAAAGGAATGCAGGGTTACGCAACCTTTAACAGGTTCATGCACGCACAATTCAAACCCTAGAAAGAGTAGAATTGTCGAGAATAGCCTTCCTTTATTGATAGACAGGGAATTCCAATTTTGCATCAAAAAAAAAAAAAAAAAAAAAAACTAAGAAAAGAAGAAAACAAACTCTTCCTAAATCCTGAGAGATGCACAACCTTGTCTCTTTTGATCAGGCACATGAGACAAGATACACAAATCAACACAATCAAGTTGTGTTGTGGTGAACAACAATTTGTCCACCATGTTCCTTTTGAGAGGAATCCATAGACCTCTGTCTATCAAAACGATTGGACCATACTTTCTTCTCCAATGGTCTTGTTTTATCCTTGGAAACTAACTTGTTAGACGAAGATAAGACCTTACATACCTCAGCGGTCTTTTGAGCAAGTTTAAGCTTGTTTGCTAATCGATTTTCTCTTCGTTGAAGTTTGTTGACATGCCTCAATTTGTGTTTGTACTTGTAACACTTTGATAGTTCATGGCCTTTGAGTGAACAATACGAGCACGTCAATCTTGGATATAATTGGGCATACGAGATGTGCAAGCAAACTAGACACATAGTAGAACTCGAAACATTATTCACGAGTTTCCAATCGAAAGGTCGGTTTTATCTTCAGATTAGTTGAGTTTTCTTCTAAAGAATATCAAGATTGATGTATGTATTGCTACAATTATCAAAATCAATATTTTCACAAAGAAGTGCAACACTTGATTTTTCGTCTTCATTAGAATCATAGTTGTCGGACATTTCATTAAGAGTTGCAAAGCAAGACCTTTGTTCACAAAGTGTATTTCTTTCGATTTGGACACTCATTTGTAAAATGACCAAAACCTTTACACTTAAAGCACCGAGGCATATCCTCGTCATCGTTTCATCATTATCCCTATTTTTAGGAGGAACACGATTATGGGGTTTATCTCATGACTCGGATTTATCTCTGGAGAACCGTTTACTTCTCTTCAAAAGAAGATCCCTAAACTGTCTTGTGATCAACGAGACTGACTTGTGATGATCTTCATCTGATGAATCAGTCTCAGAAAGATCATCTTCAGAGATGAAAACACTTTTACTTTTATCAAGTAATTTAGTGTTCTTTATTGCTTTGAAAGAAACATCCTTACTAGACTTGGACATATGCTCATGATCAAAGATCTTTAGCTTCCAAACTAGAGTATTTGTGACGGCGTACAGATTATTTCCTTCAACGATGGAATGCTTCGAGAATCGTATCTAGATGGCGCGATCCGAGAATTTTCATCACAATGTCCTTTCGGGAATGGTCTTACCCAATGCAAAAGATGCATTAACAATTTCGAGACACTTTGTGATTAAACTCATCAAATGATTCTCCATATGCCATACGAAGGTTTTCCCAATCGAATTTAATTTTGAAGCCTAGCTTCTTTCTGTTTGTATTTCCTTTCCAAATACGGTTTCTAAGATATCCTGTGCTTCTTTAGACTTAGTGCACGTAGTCACATGGTGCCAAGATCTGTGGTAATGGCATGTATGATAGCATTTAAGCCGTCAGAATTTTGTTTTGCAACAAGAATTTCTTCTGAACTATATCTACCAATATCCTTAGGTAAAGATACATCTCCTTCTGTATTAACCGGAGGATCATAGCCATTAACAACACGTACCCAGGCTTGAAAATCACGAGCCAAGAAAGCACGCATAACAATTTTCCACCACAAGTAGTTTGAGCCATCGAAGATCGGGTGGTACGTTTATGGAGATAAATTCCCTGTCCATAGAGTCGATCGCTACAAACAAGACTTGTAAGGTCTTTAAACGTATTTGACTTGCTCGATATTAATTGAAAAAGCGGGGGTCTAACAACCACACCCAATATTTCGCTAGCAATCAGATGGACTAACTCAATATACTTTTAAGAGAATCAACTAGACAAATGAGACTCAATCTTAATAAAAGTATATCAAAGAGTTATCTCACTTTCTTGATTCAATACTTACCTCAAGCAAATAGAAATCATGAGTCTAATTGAATACAAGAGAAATCAATTGAACGTACCAAAGACCAATTAATGTTCAAGGATCAATCAATTTCAATCAACAACCAAAGGTTGGATTTCCCAATTGATCTATTCAACGCACAACCTGTGATATTTCAATTTTATAACAAAATATAATGCGGAAAAGAAATAACACAGACACCAGAAGTTTTGTTAACGAGGAAACCGCAAATGCAGAAAAACCCCGGACCTAGTCCATTGAACACAATAATCGTATTAAGCCGCTACGAGATTACTAGCCTACTACAAACTAACTTTGGTCTAGACAGTAGTTGAACCCAAATCAATCTCACGCTGATCCAAGGTACGTAAGGGCCCTTACGCCTCTCTGATCACAAAGAGGATACTACGCACTTGATTCCTTAGCTGATCTCACCCACAACTAAAGTTCTTACGACCCAAAGTTAAGACTTTAATAAACAAATTTGTATCACAGAAAAGTTTACTGGTAATAGATAAATCTATCTCCCACAAAAATACCTACGAAGTTTTGTTGTCTTTTGATAAATCAAGGTGAACAAGAACCAATTGATAACCTGGACTTATATTCCTCAAGAACAGCCTAGAATTATCAATCACCTCACAATAATCTTAATCGACTAGTGAAAAGAAGATATTGCGGAATCACAACGATGAGGCGAAGATGTTTGTGACTTCTTTTAATCTTGCCTATCGGAGAAATCAATCTTAAAGCTAATCTAACGTGATTGTACTTATGCGATAGAAACGACAAGAAGATCAGATCACGCAACTACAAAGAAAATAGTTGGGTCTGGCTTCACAATCCCAATGAAGTCTTCAAGTTGTTAATCTACAGGGTCTCGATAGAAACCTAAGGTTAAAGGAGAATCAACTCTATCTAATACAACTAGTATCACATAGAAGGTGTGGGGATTAGGTTTCCCAGTTGCTAGAGTTCTCATTTATATAGTCTTTCAAATCGGGGGTTTGCAATCTAAGTTACCTTGGTAACAAAGCATTCAATATTCATCGTTAGATGAAAACGTGATTAGATTCAAGCTAATATCTTTCAACTGTTAGATCAAACTTAGCTTGTTACACACAAATGAAATGCACGTTTATTTAGGTTTTGTAACCAGTACCCAAATATGTACACTTAGTTGGTTCAAGGTAGTTAACCAAATGGTTAGCCATATGAGCACTTTCATATCAACCATATTCTTCTTTACCTTAACTAGTTCAAATGACTCAAATGAACTAGTTAGAGAGTTGTTCAATTGCTTAGATCTTATAGAAGTATACAAGACACAATCGGAAAACGATTTGATTCACTCGAATCGATTCATGAACTTTATAGCCATGGTTTGCAAATATGCATTCCTTAGTTTATATAAGTTTAAGTTCAATAATAATCGTTTTTAGAAAATAACCAACTTAAGTACGCATATCGGTACGCGGACTTAAGTATCCTAATAAGTTTGTTTTCACTTCACAAACCAGCTATAAATTCACGGGATGTGAACTTCCGACATCTGCGTCTTGATCAGTACGACTTTGACTTAGTTTTTCTAGCGAAGCAAAGTACGATACTTTGGTTCGAGGAATAAGGATTTACACACGTATGAGTTATCACACAATGTTTATATCCAACCATGGTTATATATTCTAAACTCTCATTTCAATCATTGAAACATTCTTAGAGGACGTTATATAGTTGTTGTTCACAAGCTATTTTTCGGTCAAAGCAATTTTCAAGTAATTGAAACTTAATATGACTTTCGTCACTAGTAAAGATGAACTTGGCAAAAGAAAGCTTACCAACACATATTTCAAGAAATAGATAAAGCGAGATAAACTCGGCTTTGAAATAGCAAATGTGTATAATCAAAGTCTATATAGTCAATGACTTTTGTCTCAAGATAAGAGATAGAGTAGATAGACTTTTGAGTGATAGATAAGTTCAAGTCTCCACATACCTTTTAGTTGATGAAGTTCCCTGTTCCTTAAGTAGTTCTTCGTCTTTGTATGATGATCGCCATGGAGTCTAGAGCTCAACTACACTTTCTATCCTAGTCCGAGACTTAGCTATAAGTAGACTAGAAATCAAGACTTATAGTTTTGACAACTAAACTTGACAACAAGCTTGAGATAGCAACGCTGCGAGTTCGAATAAAGGTGCTCAATGAGCTATTCATGACAATATTATAATTTCTCATGAAATGATCCATTCAATGAAACAAAAAGAAGGTTTCAGTGGCTTCTAATGAGCTCTCAAATCTTGGTCAAAAGCTTTTGACATACTTGAATGGAATTTTCTCAATAAAGTTCTTGAAAGTTTTGGCTTTAAATCAATTTCTAATCTTATCATGCAATGTGTCTCCATTACTAGTATAAATATTTTGCTAAATGGTTCTCCCTGTGATCAATTTGAACCTACTAGAGGAATAAGACAAGGGGATCCTTTATCCCCTTATCTTTTTATTTTTGCAATGGAATACCTCTCTAAATCAATGCTTGCTGCTGAATTGAAAAAAGATATTGTGGGTGTTAAAGTGTCTAGGAAAGCTCCTCCTATTACTCATTTACTCTTTGCTGGTGATATTTTGATCTTTGGACAAGCCAATATGCAGCATGTTAACAATATTTTGCAGATCATTAAGGATTTTGGTAACCTTTCAGGTCAGATGCTCAATTTTGAAAAGTCTTGTGTTTATTTTAGCAACAATTTAAGTCCAAATACTTGTGACACTCTTGCTAATGCTCTTAATATGTCTCTAGTTACTAATTCAGAGAAATATCTTGGTGCTCCTTTGTTACTTGGGCATTCTGAGGTAAAATCTTTTGATCCTATAACTCAATCCTTTGAAGCTAGACTTAAAAACTATATAAGTACCACTCTAAATCAAGCAGGTAGATCTACTTTGATTAAATCTGTGTTGAATTCCTTGCCTACATATCAAATGGGGTGTTTTAAGATTCCTACCACTCTTATTAATATACTTGATTCTTTGAGTGCGAATTTCTGGTGGGGACATAAAACAGGTAAAGGTATTAAGTTCATTGCTTGGGACAATATAAACAAGTCTAAGGACTTAGGTGGGCTTGGATTTAGGGACCTTGAAACCTTTAATATTGCTCTCATATGTAAACTAGTTTGGAAAATCATAAGTGATAATGATGAATTATGGGTACAAATTCTGAGAGCAAAGTATTTCCATAGTTGCAATATTCTTCATCTACAAAAACTGAATGAATCATGCTCTTTGATCTGGAGAGGTATTTATAGATGCGTAGAAATCATTAAGAATAACAATATTTGGACTATTAGATGTGGAACTAGGATTAACATTTGGATGGATAATTGGGTCATATGATTGGGCCATCCACCTGTTTCTGTTGATGGTTTAGTTAATATTGTCTCTTATACTTATGTTTCTAATCTTTTTATGAAGGTACTAGGAATTGGAATAAGTCACTTATCCATTATATTTTTGAACCTATTAGTGCTAGTAAAATACTTGATATGAATGTCCCTGTTATAGGAAATGATACACTAATTTGGTTGCCTGACAGGAAAGGTTTGTTTTCTGTTAAAAGTGTGTATAATGTTATGACAAGACAATCTCAAGTTGTTACCGGGACTTATGTCATTCCTCAACAGGTTTGGAAAACTTCGTGGAAGATTAAACTTCCTCATAAGGTCAAGTTTTTTGTCTGGAAATGTATCAAAGACATTGTTCCAACAAGGGACAAACTTTATAGGTACAAAAGTGGTATTGAAACTCACTTGTAGTTTGTGTAGTTTTTTCTAGTGAATCTAGTGATCATATTTTTCTCATTTGTCCATATGCTAGGTCTATCTAGTTATCATTAAGCATTAATGTGGGTAATATCTTGACTCAGCATGGTTCTTTTAGAAATTGGGTTATTTCTTGGTTTCATACAAGTGCTAATTTGAATTTTGGTACAGGGATTTCAAGGGAAAGCTTAAATAAACTTCTTATGGTTTCTGTTTGGTCAATTTGGAAAGATAGATGCTCCAAAATTGTTAAGAATCATGATCCAAATAGGGTTATGACTCTGGATAACATAAACAAGATGGTTTATTATGTTCCTTCTCATGCTGTTAATCTTAACACTCAGTTGCAGATTCACAAATGGAAGCCTCCAGATTTTGGATATCTTAAAATAAACTTAGATGCATCTTTTATTAAGGAATCTTTACAAGGAGGTATAGGACTGATAATTAGAGATTTTGCAAGTCACTGCCATGGTGTGCAAGGGCAATACTTTAATGGAGGAATGATGCAAGGAATAGAGGTAGAGGAGTCGAATGTAGAGCTTTGATGGCAGTTGTTTCTCGGAAGTTACAAGAAGTTTTAATCATGTAGTTTTTGAATCGATAGTAAAGTCTTGATTAAGTCCATTAATGAAACAGTCCTTTGTGTTCATTGGATTAACCAAGGTTTAGTTTTAGACATTAAGTTTCTAATTAATAAAATTAGGCACTTTGGAAATGTAACTCGATTAGGAGGACTTCCAATCAATGGTGATAAAATCACCAAGAAAGCTAGGTCCACAAAATTAAGTTTTGAATTCTTTGATGAGTATCCTTCGGACATCCAAGGTTGGATTACTCAAGATTATGATATAAGCTCTATTTAAGATCAATGAAATCTCTATTTTTGAATAATAAAAAAAGTTTTGTTGGTTTGGAATTTAAGCAGTTAATTATGTCATCAAAATTGCGTTAACAAAGTAATTTGCATAGTTAATTTGATTTTTAATATATTATATACATAAAATTTATAATTTATACCAAGTAAGGGTTAGTTGATTCACTTGTTTATAGCTGGCAAACGCACAAGAGACTCAAATTCAAATCTCTACACAAAACTTCTTAAAAACCATTAAAAGGAGAAAATCTTTGATCGGGCCCAAGAACCCAGAGGCCCATTGGCGCCCTAGCTCGTCATTGGTGTGTTCAACTAGCGTCCATGGAAGAAACATGTGGGGCACGTCGACCCTCGTTGTGTCGGCGTCATGGGCGCGTCTCGCGTTCCCCATGCGTCGCGCGGACAAGACACCAAAGTTGGTGTATTTGTGCAACCCTTTATGGTGATTATGTTGTGTATATTATAGAATATAAGCTGAAATTAAGTTCTTTGTGTTTCCAAAAGACTTAGGCCAAATAACAATCTTTGAAATCTTGTCGAGCTTCGGACAACCTTTCGAGGTCACACTTAAGAGTATTAATCTCCTTTTCTTTTAGGGACATGGTTCTGGTGAATTCATCATTAAGACAGTTGATCTCAAGATTTTTCACATGAAGTGATGATTCAAGTTTCTCCAACCTTATCTCTAGTTGAAGATTTTCTTGGTGAATTTCTTCATTTTTATCCAAGAATTCAAAAATTTCAGTGTCAGACTCGCATTTTGAGTCAGAATTTGAGTTAGTTGCTGTAAGAGCTGAAATTCCAGTGCAAACTTCGGAAGTATGCGAATTGACCAACTGATATGATCTTTCTTGTATTGAATCATCTGAACCATCAGAGAGAGAGAGAGATGTTCCTCATATCTTCTGCTTCTTCTCACAATATCCTTGATCTTTTGTAAAATCAATGACCTGTCAGGATAAATATGATTTGGACAACATTCATAAGCCCAAGACAAGTTAGGAGAATCACTTGTTTTGGTTACAACATTGAACGCGGATGTTCTGAATGTGTTCTGATCATGATCAAGAACTCTTAACTTTCCAATGAGTGAGTTTCTGGAAAGTGTATCAAGGTTATTTCCTTCAACGCTTAGAATCGTATTTAGCTGGCAACGGTCTGGGAATTTTCATCACAATATCCTTTTCAGGAATAGTCTTACCCAATGCAAAAAATGCATTAACAATTTCAGACACTTTGTGATTAAACTCATCAAATGAATCTTCATCATCCATACGAAGGTTTTCCCAATCAGAATTTAGGTTTTGAAGCCTAACTTCTTTTGAGGTATTCCTTCAAATACGGTTTCTAAGATATCCCAAGCATCTTTAGAACGAAAGTGCACGTAGTCACATGGTCTTTGAACATCTGGGGTAATGGCATGTATGATAACATTTAAGCCGTGAAATTTTGCTTTGAAGCGAGAATCTCGTCGGGCTCATACCTACCAATATCCTTTGCAATGATTACACCGCTTCATCAGTAACCATTGGAGGATTATAGACATTAACAACATAAACCCATGATTGAAAATCACATGCTTGAAGAAATGCACGCATAACAATTTTCCACCATAAGTAATTCGAGCCATCGAAGATTGGCAGATGCGTTTATAGAGATAACACTACATCCCATAAAGTCGATTGCTACAAATACAAACTTATGAAGTCTTAGCGTGTTTTCCTGCTCTGATACCAATTGAAAAGCGGGAGTCTAACAACCACACCCAATATTTCGTTCGAAAATCTGTATAGACTAACTCCAATATAATTCCAAGAGAATCAACTAGACAATCAGACTCAATCAAAGAAATACATCCAAGAGTTATATCTCAATTTCTCAATACAATCTGCAATTGAACAGATAGAGATCCGTGGGCCTGATTGATATGAGAAATAACTTAAACGGTACCAAAGACCAATGTTCAAGTGTCAGTCAACTTCAATTCACAACCAAAGGTCGGATTTACCAATTGATTGAACTACGCACAACCTGTGATATTTCAATTATAAAAAAAATATAATGCGGAAAAGAAATAACACAGACACCAGAAGTTTTGTTAACGAGGAAACCACAAATGCAGAAAAACCCCGGGACCTAGTCCATATTTGAACACCACACTGTATTAATCCGCTACAGACACTAAGCCTACTACAAGTTAACTTCCGATCGGAATGTAGTTGAGCCCTAACCAAGTCTCACACCTGATTAAGGTACGGTCGCGTTTCTTACGCCTCGAATCCCAACGGGACTCTACGCACTTGATTCCCTTAGCTAATCTCACCCACAACTAAGAGTTGCTACGACCCAAAGTCGAAGACTTTATAAACAAATTTGTCTCCCAAGGTGAAAAGTCTATTACGATAGATAATCTGTCTCCCACGAGAAATACCTATGAAGTTTTTGTTCCGTCTTTTGATAAATCAAGGTGGACATGAACCAATTGATAATCTGTCTTATATTCCCGAAAAATAGCCTAGAAATATCAATCACCTCACAATAACTTAACTATATGGTAGTAGAACAAGTTATTGTGGAATCACAAAGAATGAGACGAAGAGCTTTGTGATTAATTTTTATATCTTACCTATCGGAGATAAATCTCGAGCCAATCTTAGAGAAGATAGTACTCAATACGATAGAACCAGTAAGATTAGAACACGCAACTACAGAGAAAATAGTTGGGTCTGGCTTCAGAATCCCAATGAAGTCTTCAAGTCGTTAGCCTATAATGGTTTTAGGAAAAACCCAGGTTAAAGGAGAATCAACTCTAATACGCAACTAGTATCACACAGAAGGTGTGGGGATTAGGTTTTCCATCTGCTAGAGTTCTCCCTTATATAGTCTTTCAAATCAGGTTTGCATTCTAAGTTAGCTTAGTAAAAAACAATCAATATTCACCGTTAGATGAAAACCTGATTTAAGATTCAAGCTAAGTTTGCTTAAAACCAAAGAAATATATCTCCACCGTTAGATGGTCTTAGATTGTTACACACAAATGAGATATACCTTCATTTAGATATGGGTAACCGTACCTAAACGTGTATATTGAGTTGGCTCAACAATAGTTAACCGAAGTTATCCATATGAACACTTTTGTCTTAACCACATTCATCCAAAACTTCTAGATCAAATGAATCCAATTGTGTTACTCATAAAGTTATTCAATTGTTTATATTCTCATAGAAGTATACAAGACACAATTGAAGAAAACTCGGATTTGATTCAAGAGAATCACAATTCATGAACATTTAGCGATGGTTTGCAAAGATTGCATTCCTTAATATATAAATGTATTTGTTCATGAGTATGAAATTATACTTAACCGATTTTAGAACTTAACCACTTAAGTTTGCAAATGGGTACGCAAACTTATGTTCCGGACTTTGGTCATGTACAACAGTTCGCAAACGGGTATGCATATTGTCGTTCCGGACCGAACTCAGGTGAAACCGTTCGCATACTGGTATGCAAACTTGGTTCCCGGACCTGAATCATACCACAACAGTTTGCATATGCATACTTTGCTATATCTAGACAATGGTTAATTGTTCTAAACTCCCATTTCAATCATTGAAACATCCTTAGAGGACGGCAATAGATGTCTCACACAAACTATTAGCTTATAAGTAATTTCCAAGTGATCGAATGATCAATACGAAACATTCCGAGTCGACATCAAATGACTGTCTCACACAAATCATGCAAGATGTTTCAAGGCGATTTTCACATGATCATCTTTTGTCTTATTATTTAGTTTCCAACAAATAAATTGTTTCCAACTAAACTCGTCAAGAATAATGATGAACGAAGCTAAAGCAAAAAGCTTTCCAACATATATTTTAAGAAATTGGTTAAGCGAGATAAACTCGGCTCAGAATATCAAATGTTTATAATGTAAAAGTCTATATAGCTATACGACTTAGTCTCAATAGGAGATAGAATAGAATTGACTTCTGAGTGATAGATAAGTTTTAGTCTCCATATACCTTTTGTTGATGAAGTTCCTCCAATATCTCCTTAGTAGATCTTCGTCTTCAATCGATGAACACCATGAAGTCTAAAGCTCAACTACACATTCTATCCTAATCCAAGACATAGCTATAAGTAGAAGAAGAATCAAGACTTATAGTTTTGATCACCTAAACTTGACAAACAAGCTTGAGATAGCAATGCTTGCGATTTCTACCGAGCATTGCTCTAACACAACTCATTTTCTATCGAAAAGACCTGACGCCGTAAAATGCACATTTTATTTTGAATTTGTATGTATTTAATAGTTTTGCCAATAAAATTTATAAAGGGGGGAGATTTTTATATCACAACTCGGTCAAAGTCACATGTTTTTCTATCTCAAGCTTGTTCTCAATTAGTTGAACAAAACTATATCTTAATTTCTAGTCTACTAAAGTCAAGTCTCGGACTAGGATTAGAAGTTGGTAGTTGAGTATTAGACATAGCTTAATGACCCTCGAAGATTGAAGACTGAAGATCAAATGAAGATATCAACAAGGACTTCATCAACAAAGGAATGTGGTGACTGATTTCATTTGGAACTATTCTTCAATTTTACCTTTCTAATCTATCGAAACAAGTGCTCACTCTATGGAACAATTCCAATGACAATAAATATATATTTATGTATAGACTCGAGGATATTTGAGCCAAGACATTAGTGAGAATGACATTTGTTCTGGGAAGGTCCTCATGTTGAAGTGAATAAGCATATTAATTCAACGAGCGAAGAATCACTCAATTTCGAGTTATAACGAAGAAGATATGAGTGATTTATTGAAGTAACACTTATTATGTGTTGCAGTTCGTGAATAAGAAACAGTTCACGGACTTGAGCGTAAAAACGTGACTAGTTGCCTTTTTTAGTCAAGTTTTTGATGTTTTGTCTTCCAGTCAAGATGCTTATTCTTCCACACATAATTGATTGCCATATTGAAGTGTGTGTGATGTTTCTAACTCATTCCTAAGTTAAATTGTAATTTATTTACAAAAATATAATTTATGCTACGTAATTATTTAATTATTTATGCAAGAGTTGTAAATTAGGAAAGACTCTCAAAATAAGGAGAGTCTTGAAAAAAGAAAATAGCTCACGAACTTGCTTAGGATTCAAGCAACCATTTAATGTAAATAAATGATTCTAATTTATCCCTTAGAAAAAATTTGTGTGCCTCATAAGGTTGTTTTCCACTACTTCTGTTCTTCATGAACAAGAGTGAGACAATAAGACTTTGTACGGGTATCACAAAGCAGGAGTTGGTGATAATATTCACAAAGTCTAGGTTATTTCAATAATCCTTCCCTATTCTACGATCCTTGTCTTATGATAGAAGGTGATCAATATTATTAATCATAAACTCTAGGTTTTATAGATTTCAATCTAAGATCGTATACCGACACTAGTTGGTCAGGATATGAATTTGAAAGAAAACTTCATATAAGGTGTGTCATAAATTCCTTAAGAAGATATCTCTATATTTATACTAGTTGTTCTTGTTGTAGAATAATTAGGTATCTCCACAAGTTTGTTTTTATATTACTTTTACCCGGTAATTGTTCAAAATAAACACAAGATTTACAAAACCTTGATTCACATCTAAAGGGAAATCAAACCGGTGTTTTATAAAAGCATGATATCAAAAAGTCTTCACTTAGGTTGAAGCAACTCTTAGATCGGAAAAGGACGACAACTAAGGGAATCAATTGCGTAGAGATTTGCGAGGTTCAAGAGACGTAAGGAATGCGACTGTAACTGAATTGCTTTGAGGGTGAATTCGAACTCAACTACATTCAAGTATGAAGCATGATAGTATGCTAGTTCTGTAGCGGCTTAATACAGTTTGGTGTCCAAATCTGGACGAGGTCCTTTTTTTTTTTTTTTTTTTTTTTTTGCAGGTTCAGTTTTCGTCGTTAATAAAATTTCTTTGTGTTTTTCTTTACCTTTTATTTTCTCATTATATTTGTGTTTGATATAATTAAAGTAAAACCAAGTAATTTGATAGAAAACCTAGACAGTGTTTAACTAAAACTATATAAAACCTAAAAGAATTGTTCTTGTGAATTCGTATCTTGAAATATATATTACAGGACTTGTTATTGTTGCAATTCAGTTCGTGTTCTGTTATAGTACATACTAGGTTGATCTTGGATATTGATTTTTGAGATCTTCCAAGAGTTCTTGTACACAATCAGGTTCACGAATCTTTGATCTAAACTAATGATTTTACAAGAAAGATAAATCGTATATACATATTTTTCAAGGATCATTAAGTTGGTTTACTTGCAATTGTATTAGGTTTGTCTTGTAGGTCCAAACGAAAAAGTTGGTGGCGTACTTGGTACCCTCTCCTTTTCACTTAGAATACAGCCAAGGGCACTGCATCAGACTATGGTCATCCATGAAACATGACAGACGAACCTCTTTTACTTCAGTATAAAATATTTATTTTCTTTTGCTTTTAGAAAACATGGTTGATGATGTTGGTTGATAATTAATCGAAAAATTACCTTACATAATTTTATCATAGTCAAGATGTTCCCAGTAACAAGGATCGATCAGGCGTATGTAGGAAGTTTTGGTACTACATGTGTGCCAATAATTGTTTGAAAGGATGTTATTTCAAAACAAAATCATTGAGAAGACGTTTTCTCTTATAATAAGAGTGATTTCAAAAAGACAAAAGTCATGAGATATTATTAACAAATCTTTTTCATAGGTCTTACACACAACAGGTTTTGACGCAACAAATTTCACATGGGTATGTGCACTATTTTTATGATATAAATCTGCAAGAAATTATTTAGATTCATGTCTCATAGGTTGGATCGCACCAAACACCGATTGTTAGATATTTCGTGTTTGCCTGTTCTGATACCAATTAAAATGAGGAGGGTAGCAAGTATACCATAATTTTTTCGATATCAAGCTATAAGTCCGATACCTTGTGTGATCTAATATAGACAGGGACTATTAAGAAGATGACAACAACAAGTTATACACTTGGTAATAATATAAGTCCGAAACCAAACCTTAAACTATAGGGATCAACCCAAGTGTTTCGATTCAAGTACAATGTATTTACTTTTAATTAATTATAACTAAAATGATAATTACAATTGCGAAAAGTAAAAGTAATGACACAACAAATTTTGTTAACGAGGAAACCGCAAATCAGAAAAACCTCGGGACCTAGTCCAGGTTTGAATACTCTCAGAATTAAGCCGATATAGAAAGAACACTGCCAAATTCATATAGTTGAGACCAAGTAAACTACCCCTAGTTACCTAGTTTCCTCAGTATCTCTACGCTTACAACCAATCTGGCCAACTCATGCGATCTTAAGTTAGAGTCCACTATCTTATTTGCTTCAGCTGCTGTGAAGACTTCAAGCACTCAACTTCTTTGGATCGTCATCTGAAACAGTAAAGGACTAATTTGTTCGGTAACCACTCTTTTAGTCTAAGGAAGTAAATCAGATATTATAGTTGAGTGCAACAAAGACTCTCCCGTTTAATTTAATAAAAACCTTTGTTGGGTAAGATCTACCAAGATCTAGATTATCAAGATAACCAGATCTAGGTATACAAACTATCAAATTCAGATACTGAAGAATACCACCAAATGATAGTTTGTCGATCTAATACTAGTAGCAAATAAGATATCTATCAAAGATAAACAAGATATAGCTAGTCGGATCCCAGCGGATCAAATGTGTGCATGAAGTAAATCATAAAGATTAAAAACCAATAAGAAATATTCTTGTATTCAAATCTTCAATGTCTTATTTTGTACCTTCAAAACCAAACTCGATTCCAACTTTTGATCGATCACGCACATAACAAAGTATGATCACAAGTTACGTCAGATCTAAAAACAGATCTGAACTATCGTTAATCCCTTGATCTAGTTTGAGTGACCTTATGCTAGTAGAGAAGGCTTTCAATATCTGTTTGGTATCTCTAATACCCCCTATTTGGCATCTTCAATGATATCATATGTGGAATGTCCTTGATGAACCCACTTAGCAGGTGTGGACTACATTTTTAGTATCGTTGGATTGTTCAACTATATTGTCATAATCATCTTTATCATCTATGTCACAAATGGTAGGAACAATTGTTGGTTCTTCTTCAATATGTTTTTCTTATTAACGGTTTCAAGGAGGAAATTCAAGAAATATGATTATCTTGACGAAAATCACTAATGTCATCAATAACAACATTAACTGATTCCATCATGACTTTGGTTCGAAGATTATATACTCGGAAGGCACGACTATCAGAAGCATAACCAAGAAAAATTCCTTCATCACTTTTGGAATCAAATTTTCTTATATGCTCTCTGTCCTTAAGTATATAACATTTGCTTCCGAAAACCCTTAAATAGCTTAGATTGGGTTTTCTTCCAAACCATAACTCATAGGGGGGTATTTAGAGTTTTTGACCTTAGATAAACTCTATTTATAAGATAACAAGTTGTGAAAATAGCTTCTCCCCAGAAGGTTAGTTGTAAATTCTTGTTGTGAAGCATTACTCTAGCCATTTCTTGAATATTTCTATTCTTTCTTTCAGCCACACCATTTGCCTGAGGTGTAATAAGAGAAGAAAATTAATGAGTAATTCCAAGTTGATTACAGTAGTCATATACTTTTGTATCCTTGAATTCTGTACCACGACCGCTTCTTACTTTCTTAAGCTTGCGACCTTGTTCATTTTGAATTCTACTCACAATAATCTTAAACTCTTCAAGAGTGTCATTATTGTGATTTAGGAAATCAACCCATGTGAACCGTGTGTAATCATATACCATTACTAAAGCATATTTCTTTCCTCCAACAGTTGCTTGTTGGATATGACCAAAGAGATCCATATGAATAAGATCGAGAGGAGCACGAGTGGCTGTATCTCGAGAAAGTTTGTTTAGAATTTTTCCTTGCTTACCCTTTTGACAAGCACCACATACACCTTATACTTTATTATTTATTTTGGGAACGCCTCTGAAAAGTTCACGATTAATGAGGTTACCCAACATTCGGTAGTTGATATGACCAAACCGTTCATGCCACAATGAGTTGACTATACCTTGGTCATGTTACGGTATAGATTAGACTGTATATCAAGGAGATAACAATTATTCATACTTCGTCGTCCTCGAAAAATTATTTTTCCGGACTTATCTTCAATATCACAACCTCCCATATTGAAAATAACCTTATGACCTTTATCACAAATTTGACTTTTTGAAATAAGATTGGATTTCATTCCTTTGACATAAACAACATCATGAATTTCAGGAATACCTGGAAGTTTGATAGTTCCCTTTTTGCTAATAAGACAGCTGATTCCATCTCCGAAAGTTAGAGATCCTCCTTTGTAGTCTTTTGTCATTGTAGACCAAGAGAGGTCACCTGTTATATGTCTGCTACAACCACTATCTAGAAACCATTGGAAGGGAGAAGTGGTTTTGAGTGCAAAGGATACCAGACATTTTTCAACAGATTTCTCGGACTTTTTAACTTGGTCTTTTGATTCTGAATTAGGAGGTCTTGTTAAGTTCTTAAATAATCGCTTAACACGTTTAATCAGATTTTTTGCACAACAAATTCTCTGATTCAAGACTTTTCACCCTTTTAGAAGATATCCTTTGTATTATTTCTTCTTGTTCGGTTTTAAATGTCTAGATGTCAACATTGAACATTGATGAGACTTATTTTTATGAAGTTTTAAGGTATCCTTGACCAGTCCTCTATCAATCAAGATATCACTGATGTCTTCAGCATATGACTGGTTTTATTCAAATTTTTCTTTTAACATCTTGACAAGTACCGAGTAATGCTCTTATGTATCTTCCAGATCATGTTGAAAAGTATTTAAAATCTTTGATACGTTATTTGAATTTTCCATGAACTCAAAAACTTATAGGTTGGATCGCAACAAACACAGATTGTAAGATCTTTTCGTGTTTGCCTGCTCTGATACCAATTGAAAAGACGAGGGTACCCAAATATACCACAATATTTTTGTTTCAACCTATAAGTCCTCTTACCAAGTGTGATCTTCTATTGACAAAGTCGAGACAATACAACAACTTTAGTATTCACACTTTGTGTGATCGTCTATGGATACGAGATCGAGATAATATGACAACAAAGTGTGTTACTTGATAATAGGTTCGGACTTAACCAAACTCTATAGGATCACTATCAAGTATTATGGAGTTAACGTACTTGTGTATTTTACTTAATTATAATAACAATTATAATGCGAAAATCAAAGTAAAATACACAACAAGATTTTGTTAACGAGGAAAACGCAAATGCAGAAAAACCCCGGGACCTAATCCAGTTTTGAATACTCTCAGAATTAAGCCGCTATACAAAATCTAATACCAACTTCGTATAGTTGAGACCAAGCAGACTACCCCTAACTACTTAGTTCCCTCAGTATCCCCGCGCCTTCGACTTCTAGAGTCACGCACGTGAATAACAAGTCCTTTGGATCAAATTCGAAACAACAAAGGAAGAATCTGTTTGGTAACCACTCTAATCAATCTTGCTAAAGACATAGATGAGTCGTTGATAAAGGCTCTTCCGTTTAATCTAATAAACTCCTTTATCTAGTTAGATCAATCGAACTTTAACTACCAAAATAGTCAAGTATAGATTCACACTCAATCAATATAGATCTCAAAGAGAAATATAGAGAATGCCGATCTCACGCAACTAATCAATCAGATTTATCTAAGATAAATCGATTCTAGTTGGATCCCAGCAGATCAAGGTTTGTGCACTAAATCCACAAGATATGAAAACTAATAAGAAATATTATTCGTCTTCAAATCTTCTTTTATCTTCAAAACCTGCACAACACCACTTAAATCTTTTGTGATCAATCACGCACATAACGGAGTCTGTTAACAATGGATTATCACAAAATGTCTTTAGATCTAAAAACAGTTCTAAAGATCATGTCGATACTTTGATCTAGTATGAGTTAATATTATATCAGAAGAGAAGATTCTCAAGCATAAACAAACTAGGTGCAATCAAAGTTTCAACAACCGTTAGTCAATCAAATCAAATCGAAAACTAATAACATTGCAATTATCTAGTTTCCACCAACGGTACTCGTAGAGCTTCTTGATCCCACAAAAGTCTTTAAATGAGCGGTAGTAAGAGATTTCACCTAATTAGGATACTTTCCTCTCCGAATAGATGACTCCACCAAAAACAATAAGAAATAAAGTTTGCCTGGCTCTTAGGATAGTTTGCTAGAAATGCAAACTTAGATATTTATAGACCAAGGATGTCTGGACACCAAGGAATTTCCAAAACCGAAAATATTCTCAAGATATGCAATGAATGCCCAAATTCGGTTTTCCTAATTCCAATAAATGCTTGTCCAATATTTCTGAAATCTCTCAATAGAAAATCTCCAATTAGTAAATTCACATTACTAATTTTTATTCTCTAGAACTATGCATTAATTGCTGGTAATTAAAGCATATAAAACAAAAAACCTTAATTAAAAGATTCTTAAATTATTTCGGCACAGGATCACCTTGAGTACCAAGGAATATCTTTGAACAATAAATAATAAGAGTTACTGCTCTTGTTCAAAGTATGTTGACATCTTTTCACTGCAAATCCTTATTTCATATTTACATGGATTTGCTTTCTTGGAATCGGTTATACCACACTTTCAAACAAGTTTAGAATTGGTTTGCATGTATTCCAAGACTACTATGTGATTGGTCATACCAAATCACAGTGGTTAGTTGTGATCGGTCCTTCCTAGTCATATGGGTTCGGATCGGTTATACCAATCACTAGGATCGGTTATACCTAAATATGGTACCTACTTGTGATCGGTCGCAACAGTCACTAGGATCGGTTACACCAGTTATAAGGATCGATTCCATCTACACATGGTATCTACTTATGATCGGTCACACCAGTTACCAGGACCGGTTACACCAATTACAAGGATCGGTCACACAACACTTATGATAGGTCACACCAATTACTAGGATCGGTCACACCAATTACAATGATCGATCATACCATCTCATGGTGATTACTTAGGATCGGTTACACCAATTACCAGGACCGGTCATACCAAATCATAAGTCTAGGCATTGTGATCAGTTATACCAATATACATAACCTGAGTTAAGATCGGTTCCACCAACTCACACATATTGGTCATCCAAAGATATGCAATGAATAGCTGGACCAATAAGCCTATTGATTTCCCTTTAGATTCACAAAAAAATTTCATGAATGTACTTCCTTTAAACAAATATAAAACATTTTTTCCTAGGATGAAATTTATACCATTACCCATTCACATAATCATAACAACATTCATAGTTGATGTCATATCTACGAAGTTCGAAAGATAAGCGTTATACTTCGTAGTCTAATTCCCTAATACTATGATCATATGATCATGTCTCACTACTAGAGTAATATATCCAATACACATCTTCACAGTTATGTTTTCAATATAGAACGACTTGAAAGATACGTTAGGAATGAAACAATTCAAGTCAATATTACTAACCTCAAGAGGAAGGATGATGTCTTTGTTGTAGTTCGTTACTTCTTCACGCTCTTCAGGTCTTCGAGTAATACTTGTATGTCTCAACATTCCTACACTTTCTAGTCTAACCTAAAACGAAGTTGTCTCTAGTAAATAATCAAGCGACTCTTAGATGAGTTTTGACACACTAAAATATGACAACCAAACTTGACATACCAACGCTTGGTGGGTTCAACCGAGCTATGCTCTAACAGTATGGGAGAAATTTTTTAGTTGCAGTAAGGGATATTTAATGTTTGGTACCCAGCAAATGACCAACACATTGCTTTGGTACCCAACATTTCAAATATTAAGGCTTGGTACCTGATTTCGTCATTGACTGTCAGGTCAAACCTTTGACCTGTCTGATAGGGTGTAGAATACATCCTATTTACTATCTATTGTTTATGCTTTCTTTGTTATTTTTCTTGTAAATTATGTATTTTACGCTTGTTTTGAGTTTTATAGCTACTTTGGAGTCGCACGGAGGAAAAGAAGAAGAAATCACCCAATTTGAGCAAAAAGGGCAAAAAGGTCATTTTACGGGCGATTGATATATGGAGCCCAGTTGAGGTTAAGGGAAACCCAATTTGGAGGAGTGTTAAACACGGACCAGTCAAGGTTAAGGGGCGCCATTGGGTGGTTGGATCTAGAACAGTGGGTGCAAATAGACGTCCCACTTTTAAAGCCCTAACTAGGTCGAATCAAGAAGAGATATTCTTCTCTTCTCTTTTCCTTTGTTCCTTTACTGAAGCCATTTGGGAGAATTCATGGGATTACTGATGGGAGATTGCTCACGGTTTTGGGAAGAATTGAATGAGAAATAAGAAGGCATCGTTGAAGAAGCGAAAGAGAGGAAGATCGAGGCTGCAACAAAAGTTAGGGTTCGATGTAACCTGAGATATTCATGGGTTTTTGAGATTCAGACGGGGAAAATGAATTCGGTTCGATCTGTGAAGATGGGATGGTGGTGCTGTGAGATGGGTATGAACTAAATTTGGATTGGGGTTGATATTCGATGTTGATTGGAAGATTGTTCTTGAGTTAGAGCATATGGAGTAGAGGATTGAATCGGTGTTAGCTAAGAATGGTTACTTTATTGTTCGATCGAGAAGAATTGATGAAGATCGGCGTGGGTGAATATTGGATTCATGGCGATTCAAGGAATTTGGAGGAATTAGCTCTGCTGTTGAAATTGAGACGGATTGGAGGCGCCCAGCTGCGTATGTATGTCGTGTCGAGAGATAGAAACAGATTGAGAGTATTGAGAAACTAATAGGCGAGAGATGATAATGAAGATTGGGTTCGGTTTTAGGATATGTTGCAATGAAGTTAGTGTTGCTTGGGGTCTCGGTGAAGAGTGAATGAATGGGTTTTGGTATTCAACCTTGAGAGAAGCGGCTTCTTTTGAACCGAGAATTTAGAGGCGAGGGTGAGAGATGAGAGCCGCAACGGTGCGGTTGAGTGCAATCGACAAAAGAAGATGGATTTGATTTATGGTTTGGCTAAGGAGGAATCGAGCTTGAGCGGTGATGATGTACGGGTTGTGATTGAATTGTATGCGGGTGGAAGCCCGAGAAGGTTCGGGTGCGGGGATGGAGGAATGGATTATGGCTTGTTCTTCTTTGCATAGGAAATGTGAATGGAACGATCTTTGTTGTTGCAAGTATGAAATGATGCTACATTGGTGCGGAATTGAAGCCATCTGAAGCAGCAATTGTGGTGATTAAATAACATAGATGTATGCCTAGGAATTGTGCAGGAATTGAAGAATAGAAAGGCCTGAAACTGGCCTGGGAAACGTCGAAAATAACCGAGAACTCGGCTGTTTTCCATTACGGCAGTCGACTCAGTCACCGGCGATGGCCGTTCGAACGATCCCGATGGCCGATCGACCCAACTCGGACCACTCGGCCGACTAAGGCGCCTTAACTCAGTGGCTGACTCTCCTCCTCCTTTGACCCTGTTGGTGACGGTTGACCCGTTTGACCGATTAGTCCTAACGGTGGACGACGGAATATTCCGTCGAATATACCGTTGACGGTGAAGAACTCGGGTGGCCGGTGGCGACTATTGGCGGATTAGGCCATAATACCAGTTTTCCGGCTTGAGCCAAAAAAATCCAGAATTTTCTATGAACTTTCTCATGGGTGTGAAGACTTGGACTAGGAATTGGATGGAGAATTGGACTCAAATTTGGAAAGAGAAGGTGGAAGAGTTGAGAAAAGCTTGGATTTGGAAATTGAATTGCTAAAAGGAAAATGATTATTCCTTGGAAGATTTGGAGAATATTGAAGCCTATAAATAGAGAAGTTTTCTACACCTCTACACACACATCTCTACACACACAACACTTTTCTTTTCTTATTCTTTGTGTGAACTCTTTAACATGAGTAGCTAATTTTATTATTGATTGAGGATGAATTCCTAGTTCTTAATATATGATTTGAGTTTTGTTTTAATTCTATCTTGAGGTTTTTCACATGATTATCGTTTGGTTTTACTAATAGGAATGATCTTAATGACATTCATGATTGATTGATAGATTGTTTGGGTGGCCAACTAAATTGATTTGTCGGTTTAATCTAAAGCTAGTGAAAGTTAGGAGATAAGTAATCGTTTCTTGACTTTTTACATAAGTAGCAAACACGAGACCTTGCGGAGGGATTCCGTGGAGCAATTGTGTGTGAAAACAACGTTAGCAGGTAAACCTTGGTCTAAGAGTCCAACTACTAATATTGACCTAATAAGTTCATAAATCTTAATGCGTTTATTTAAATTACATCTAGAGTGATCTACTACTAGGTGGTTTGGTAAATAGAATCCGGTAGTCGAGAACTTCCGTATCCAGGTGATCTGAGGGATTTAGGGTTTAGCACTGATCTAGTTGCTTTACCTACGGTTGGTGATAATTTGTGACTAATAACAAGTAGAAAAGAACATAACTTTAATCATTGTTTTGCAACGAAGAAGGATTCCTTGGTCTTGTCTCTCTTATTGATTTCAACTTTATCTTTTAATTGCTTTGTTTATTTTCTTTTGCTTTTACACCCCCCTTTCGTGACAATTTTTACAACTAGAATCTCTTGCTCCTCGTGGGAACGAACTTGACTTCCATTATATTATTTTTAATTGAGTGGAAATATTAATTAATTTGATTGCACCTACGACACGCATCAATTTTGGGCCATTGCCTCTAGGGAGCAGCGGATGATTTTAGTTGTTTTTATTTTTCTTTTTGCTTTATTCTTGCTTTGTTGGATTCTATTTTGTATCTAACTTAAGTTTTTTGAGAATCTTATTTCAGGTGCCAGTTTTCCATGTATGGTGGACAAGAGCAAGCATATTACAACAATCAATACGGTTTTCAACCTCAACATTATGTCAACTTCCAACCATCCTTAGGATACAGAC
Organism: Papaver armeniacum; assembly: GCA_023531295.1. NCBI lineage: Eukaryota > Viridiplantae > Streptophyta > Magnoliopsida > Ranunculales > Papaveraceae > Papaver > Papaver armeniacum. Next base: position 51,821 of record JAJJWW010000098.1, read on the forward strand.
TTTATGGATATTCTCATACATATCAACAACCTTATGACGGGTATGTAAGTGAACAATCACTAGGAGGGAGGATAGTTATGCTTCGAAATCTATGTGTGATCTCCTTGGTGCAAGGCAACCTAGTTTGAGGAACTTGAGAGAAGGTTCTATCAATTGATCGATGAAGGCATAGCATCGGATGAAGAAATTCTTGAAGCTAAAAGAACCTTAAGAATAGAGCGTGAAAACGTTATTATATGGGTTACGATGATGATTTTGAACCTTATGAAAATTATTGTAACAAGGATAAAGTTATTCCAACTCCGGATCATAATAACGATCCTTCACCTATTCAAAAGGAGGAGATTGGTGTGACTTACCTATTGTTATAAACGGTGTAACACCCTCACAAGAAGATCTTACAATATATACCGACGAGAATCATTTTAGTGAATGGCCCGATTCCGATGATGAGAATGTTGAAGAGATGATACTAGAGGATGAAACCACATTGATTGATTTCGTGGAAGACCCAATTGAACTTGCCAATGATTTTAATGATGCCAAGACTTTGGTTAAGGTAGAAAACAACGAAGAATGGTTGCAAGGTTTAATAGAGGACCACGATATACAAGAGGTAAGTAATTCACTTGAATTTTTAAGAATGAAGAGGATTCTATAATACAAGAGATTGTGCAAGGTTTGTCTAACCCTTTGCATATTGATTCTTCTCGTTACCTCTTATTGGTTTGAATGTATGTGCTTGAAAGTATTTTTGGATGATTTTGTTTCTAAATATCCACCATTGGAAACACTTGATGCTAACACTATGCAGGTTTGCCAAGAGAAATACATGGAAATTCCCAAATTCTATATTCTTTATACAATTCCGAGTGTGGACGAGAATAAGTGTGGGGGAAATTGCTATCGGCGATAATTTCACTATTATTTTCTTGTGCTAACATTTGTATGGAGTTATTGTTTGCAAAACAGGTATTATGGGTGGATCCTCAAATTTTCAGATTGTTAGTATATGGGGAATGAATCGTGCAAGAGCTAAGTCGGCCGTCGACTTTAAAACAAGCGCTTAATGGGAGGCAACCCATAGGTTTTGTATTTCTTTTGCTTTTACTTTTTTTTTTTCTTTTTCTTATTCCATATCATGTTAAAATTTCCCACCTTGACTTTACTAGGAGGATTCAATTACATTGAGGACAATGTAAGGTTTAAGTGTGGGGGAGTGGTTAAGCATGTTGTTAAAAAAAAAAATTAAAAAAATTAAAAAAAAAAAAATTTAAAAAAAAGTTTTACATAAAAACTCCAACTTTTAAAGATTTTAGAGTCACTAGCATATTTCTAGGTATGTTTACATAGAGATTTTTGACCGACATAATTGAACTTGGAAATGTTAGAGAACTACATTCGGATTTCTTGCTTGTTTGAGTGTTAAATAATGGATTTAATCATGCCGGTGATGCGAATTTGGTGCAGGGAGAAGTGCATTATTAGAGTTGCTGATCAATCATTAGTGGAGACTACCCGTATTCATATCATGAGAGGCACCGACCAGAAATCTTCCATCTACTAAAGAGCTTCTTTTGAGTGTGTGTCACCGTACGTAAATTCCGGGTAGAATGGTGAGCTACCCAACCTCCCACCAATAGAAGCACTACTCTTGATCTCTTGAGTGCTAATTTTGTCAATCATGAGGGTGACGTCCATGGATGAAAGCTTCCTTCTTGTAGTTCGATTTGCAGTTAGCACCATTCTCTCTCTCGACAATAACGGATCCATAGAAACACCATCATCATCAACAAGGAGCGACACCAAAATCTACAAGAAAGTTGGAAAAGTTCAAGGTTTACAAGCAACAGAACGAGAAAAAGAGCAAATTTCATATTCAAGTAAAGCAACATACAAATGAGCGGATTTTTACATATATGTTGAGGACTTACAATACAATGAGGTAATTTTATATCCAAGTATGAAGACTTATTCACAAGAGCGAAGAAAATTAAAAGGTGAGAATTTTTGAAGTTTATGATTTCAAGACGATACAAGTTGTGAAGAATCAAGTGGTAAAATACTTCTCCCACGGCCATGGTTTATTTTGTATTTAATTTCTCTTGTATTTCAAAAAAAAAAAAAAAAAAAAAGAGAAATTTTGTTTTGTTTTTATTTATTTAATAAGCCGTGGGAAAGGAAAATTTATAAGGAAGTTTCAAGCGACAAGGATTTTAAGGTACAAGAGTTAAAAATTGTCAAGGATTTATGAAATTCGAGGGTTTATCATCAATAGTTGAAACCGAAGACGAAGACCAAAAAGATCAAGACGAGGAGCGGAAGACGTTTCTATTGGATGCCGTGAGAGTGGTGTTATCATAATTGGCGATCGGATGTGAAGGTGAGTAAGTAATCTCATCCTCAATAATAAATGGTTGATTTCCTTTCTTAGAGATCGTCGAAAAATGGTTTTCTAAATATTAAAAGATGTGGGTTTTTAAAAAATATTTCGGAAGTTGTCCTTCCCACCATTCAACGTGTTCGCAGAATTCTCTCTTCATTCCTACCTGCACACATGTGTGACCCATAAAAAATTTGTCTTTTTGAGTGCAATTATCATAAAATCCTTTTTGGTGAGGCGAAGTCGGCGAAATGCTTATTGATCGTTTCTCAAACACGCGTTCTCTCATTATGGTGTGGTTATTTCTCACTCAACATTTAAGAATAAGAATTTGTTCTTTAGTATTACTAACTTCTTATTACTAGCATGCGAAACTCTATGTCCTCATAACTCTTTGGATGCTTGAGATCATTTGGGAAGCTTTGAAGATTGTGAGTTTTTAGTTTGATTTGCTCGAGGACTAGCAAAGTCTAAGTGTGGGGAATTTGATAGGGTGTAGAATACATCCTATTTACTATCTATTGTTTATGCTTTCTTTGTTATTTTTCTTGTAAATTATGTATTTTACGCTTGTTTTGAGTTTTATAGCTACTTTGGAGTCGCACGGAGGAAAAGAAGAAGAAATCACCCAATTTGAGCAAAAAGGGCAAAAAGGTCATTTTACGGGCGATTGATATATGGAGCCCAGTTGAGGTTAAGGGGCAACCCAATTTGGAGGAGTGTTAAACACGGACCGGTCAAGGTTAAGGGATTTGCCATTGTGTGGTTGGATCTGAGGCAGTGGGTGCAAATAGACGTCCCCACTTTTAAAGCCCTAACTAGGTCGAATCAAGAAGAGATATTCTTCTCTTCTCTTTTCCTTTGTTCCTTTACTGAAGCCATTTGGAGAATTCATGGGATTACTGATGGGAGATTGCTCACGGTTTTGGGAAGAATTGAATGAGAAATAAGAAGGCATCGTTGAAGGCGAAAGAGGAAGATCGGAAGCGCAACAAAAGTTAGGGTTCGATGTAACACGAGATATTCATGGGTTTGAGATTCAGACGGGGAAAATGAATTCGGTTCGATCTGTAAAGATGGGATGGTGGTCTTTGTGAGATGGGTATGAACTAAATTTGGATTGGGGTTGATATTCGATGTTGATTTGAAGATTGTTCTTGAGTTAGAAGCGAGATGGAGAAGAGGATTGAATCGGTGTTAGCTAAGAATGGTTGCTATTGTTCGATCGAGAAGAATTGATGAAGATCGACTGTGGGTGAAGATTGGATTCATGGCGATTCAAGGAATTTGGAGGAATTAGCTCTGTTGTTGAAATTGAGACGGATTGGAGGCGCATTTGCGTATGTATGTCTTGTGTACGAGAGATAGAGCAGTTGAGAGTATTGAGAAACTAATAGGCGAGAGATGATAATGAAGATTGGGTTCGGTTTAGGATATGTTGCAATGAAGTTAGTGTTCTTTGGGGGTCTCTGGTGAAGAGTGAATGAATGGGTTTTGGTATTCAACACGAGAGAAGCCCATTTCTTGAACCGAGAATTTAGAAGCGAGAATTGAGAGATGAGAGCTGCAATTGCGGTTGAGTGCAATCGACAAAGAAGATGGATTTGATTTATGGTTTGGCTAAGGAGGAATCGAGCTTGAGCAGTGATGATGTACAGGGTTGTGATTGAATTGTATGCAGGTGGAAGCCTGAGAAGGTTCAGGATGGGGGATTGAGGAATGGATTATGGCTTATTCTTCTTGCATAGGAAATGTGAATGGAACGATCTTTGTTGACTGCAAGTATGAAATGATGCTACATTGGTACTGAATTGAAGCCATCTGAAGCAGCAATTGTGGTGATTAAATAACATAGATGTATGCCTAGGAATTGTGCAGGAATTGAAGAATAGAAAGGCCTGGCGGCACGGGAAGCGTCGAAAACAACCGGAACTCGGCCTGTTTTCCATTACAAGGAGTCGACTTCGGTCTGCGGCGATGACCGTTCGAAACGATCCCGATGAGCCGATCGACCCAACTCGAACCACTCGGCCGACTAAGGCCGCTAACTCGGTGGGCGACTCTCTCCTCCTTTGACCTTGTTGCCCGACGGTTGACCCGTTTGGCCAGTTAGTCCTAACGGTGGAGCGACGGAATATTAGTCGAATATACCGTTGACGGTGAAGAACTCGGGTGGCCGGTGGCGACTATTAAATAGGATTCCGGCCATAATACCTGGTTTTCCGGCGAGCCAAAAAAAACCCGAGAATTTTCTATGGACTTCTCTCATGGGTGTGAAGACTTGGACTAGGAATTGGATGGAGAATTGGACTCAAATTTGGAAAGAGAAGGTGGAAGAGTTGAGAAAAGCTTGGATTTGGAAATTGAATTGCTAAAGGAAAAGGATTCTATTCCTTGGAAGATTTGGAGAATATTGAAGCCTATAAATAGAGAGTTTTCTACACCTCTCTACACACACATCTCTACACACACAACACTTTTCTTTTCTTATTCTTTGTGTGAACTCTTTAACATGAGTAGCTAATTTTATTATTGATTGAGGATGAATTCCTAGTTCTTAATATATGATTTGAGTTTTGTTTCAATTCTATCTTGAGGTTTTTCACATGATTATCGTTTGTTTTTACTAATAGGAATGATCTTAATGACATTCATGATTGATTGATAGATTGTTTGGGTGGCCAACTAAATTGATTTGTCGGTTTAATCTAAAGCTAGTGAAAGTTAGGAGATAAGTAATCGTTTCTTGACTTTTTACATAAGTAGCAAACACGAGACCTTGCGGAGGGATTCCGTGGAGCAATTGTGTGTGAAAACAACGTTAGCAAGTAGACCTTGATCTAAGAGTCCAACTACTAATATTGACCTAATAAGTTCATAAATCTTAATGCGTTTATTTAAATTACATCTAGAGTGATCTACTACTAGGTGGTTTGGTAAATAGAATCAGGTAGTCGAGAACTGCAGTATCCGGTGATACAAGGGATTTAGGGGTTTAGCATTGATCTGTTTGCTTTACCTACGGTTGGTGATAATTTGTGACTAATAACAAGTAGAAAAGAACATAACTTTAATCATTGTTTTGCAACGAAGAAGGATTCCTTGGTCTTGTCTCTCTTATTGATTTCAACTTTATCTTTTAATTGCTTTGTTTATTTTCTTTTGCTTTTTACACCCCCCTTTCGTGAAAATTTTTACAACTAGAATCTCTTGCTCCTCGTGGGAACGAACTTGACTTCCATTATATTATTTTTAATTGAGTGGAAATATTAATTAATTTGATTGCACCTACGACACGCATCACTGTCCAAGTTAGAACATCTATAACAGAAGTGGCGCTATTACATTATTATCCTCTCAAATGCTAACATTGACCCATATTGTCCTAACGGCTGGTTAGAGTCATTATACGTGTCTCAATCTTAACGTGTCACACGTGTGACGTCTTTAACGGGCAAGATGACATCTTAAAATATTAAACAAAACCAACACCTTCTAGCCTAATTCTTTTAGTTATCGAGCACCACTAAAACTAGGGTTTTGCAGTGAAGAAGAAATGGGGATTTTACAGATTTCGAGTGACATCCATAGTGTAATCCTAGGGTTTCATTGGATCTTCTACTGAAAGAAGTCTGATAACATCAATTTTGTGTATTTGAAGACAAATAGACCTAATCGAAGACAAAATTAAGACAAAATCGAGAGATTATCGAGACACAGTAAGGTAATTTCTAAACAAAAGTCTATTTGATTTGTAATAGGGATTATACTAAATTAGGTTTTTATTAGATTCGAAATAGGGATTGTAAATTAGGGTTTCCATGGGTTATTGATTATTCAGCTTTTGCTTCACATAGGTACAGGGGATGTGAAAATCATTCAGTATCTTTACATTTTTTTTTAACTATACCTCTTTTGGATTTTAGTAGTTTGAGTTATAGGTTTGTGATTTGGTCTCTTTTTGGATATGAATAGTTTTGAGTTATATAGGTTTGTAATATTGTGGTCTCTGTTTTTTTTTGTCAAGAAATCCATGCTTACGAGGACATGGAAAACGTAATGGGGAGAGGAGAAGGAAGTTTGTTCGTGGTTGCATTGTCAGCCAAGACCTTTCTGTTTTGAATTTGGTTATTGTTAAGAAGGGGGGGAAAGATCTTCCTAGTTTGACAGACACTGCAACGGAAGAGGGGATGCATTGTATAGAAAAAGAAGAGGATTGCGAAGGCAACAGAAGAGGGGAGAAAGATCTTCCTGTAATAATGCACAGTCGCTATATTTTTGCTTTTTAAATTACTTCTTGTAAGTCGTTGGATCAATATATTTCTAATCGTTAGATTAAATTAGTTAGATCACGCTTTTTCTGGGAAGTCACGTGTTAACGGCGAGTTGACGTTGTTAATTGATTAATCTTTACCAATAATTATAAATCATTTTACTAACAAACTATTTGGTCAACGGTTTGACGTGACAGTCAATGACGAACTCAGGTACCAAGCCTTAATATTTGAAATGTTGGGTACCAAAGCAATGTGTTGGTCATTTGCTGGGTACCAAACATTAAATATCCCTTGCATTAATTACACTCCAGAGCCTAAAAATTTGTGCCAATTAAGGATAGCACTAACCAATCTAAGTGGATGGAAGCATCTTGGTTGTAGGAGTTGAGGAACCCAAAAATAGAGTCTATTCATAGAGCTCGGGTGTTAGAAATAACATGGTAGTTTCGCACACGCATCGAATTGTTACCACCGCTGGGATGAAGTAGAGTGATTGAGTTACTAAAAATAGAATAAAGAGACCAGATCAATCAGACCAAACAGAATAATTCTCAAAAAAAAAATGAAAAAAGAGAAATTTTTTATTATTATTATTGTTCAATAAAATCGATCGCTGGTTCCCTTGGATATGCCAGCTGAGTTGATCTAGAATTAGGATTCTCGACCTCTAGTTCCCTGGTATATGCTAGTTGTGTTGATATTAGTTCAAACTAGTATCTCAGTCCATTAGGATAGGTTCATCTTGGCAGTGACCTTCAGACAAATATGGGAAACACCATTCACCTTAGTCAACATCAAAAAACATTTTTTTTTCTCTATATCCATCTGCTTAATCTATCTATGTGATTTGTTTGATTCTGAATTTGGATGCGACTATCTGAGTAGAGCTTTGTGACTTATATAAGAAGTGAATTCGCATCAGGGTACTTCCTTCTGTATTCAATGAGAGTATGCCAACCAAGGAAATTCTTTAGTGTCATTCCAAGGTTCTGCATAGGTAGCTGGGGTTTGGAGTAAAGGTTTTGCGAGTACACCCCTGGTAAACAGTCTCGAGACTATAACTCGGCCACTAGGGCTACCTAAGGGTTTAAAGGCTTGTTGCACATGCTAAGTGTAATCGTAATGCCTGCGACAGTGAGTTAGGATTTTATTTTGAAGATCTGATTTGCTCGGGACTAGCAAATAATACTAGTCAAGTTAATTTCTATGACCTTCTTTGCAGCCTTGAATTCATCATCCCATCTTATATTCAAGGATGATTCTTTGCTTTACTTAGTGTAAATAAATGATGGTAAAAACTTTTTATCAAGTGTCAGCAGTAAACGATGAATTTCTGAAACACTGGTTAATTCACTTTACTCGGTAGATATGCCATTTTCTCGGAACTTGGAAAATTTCTCGTGCTGCTGTGAATGGTGATAATGGTCATTGCTAATGGTATTGATGTTGGTGTTTATGGTGATGCTAATGATTTAATAATGAATTATTATGAAACTTGCTAATGGTAATGAATATTTACACTACGATCGTGGATAATGAATTCTTTATCTCGTGCATTAACAGATAAAGGCAGAGACAACCACAATATTTAGCGGAAAAAATCAACCAAATATCCGTATAAAATGCATGAATATGTCGAATATTTCATGCACAATTTGGGTTAAATAATAGTTGGATGATATCACATCTTACTAAATCTGACGGCCACTAATATGCTAGTACAAAAAGGCTAATTTTTTTCCCTCCTTTTTAGAGTTTATTTAGAGACATATCCAGAAGTAGGTTTGCGATTTCTAGAAGTCAAAAAGCAAGAAGTTAGTTTGGAGATAAAATTTCAGAACGATTTCTAGAAACAAAAAAGTCGAACTTTTTGTGAAGCAAAATATTTTTGCTTCTGATATCCAAATGCGCTGTTAGTATTTTATGTTGTATGTCTGAAATACGGGTTTGCTTTAAAAAAACAACAAGTAAACAAGATAACCATCCAAAATATTATAAATAACACAGATACCCCATCGGCTGAGTAAGTTAATATGTAGGGCACAAAAAATAGAAAGAATAAACACGAACACAATAAAAGGGAGCAAGAAACTCTTTAACCAAAAGTCTTAATTTTCCAGGCCAAATTGGGGTATACCAATTTTAAACCCATCCAAGGTAGTGTGTCAAGGGGTGTCTAAAAGAAGTTAAAAGACCAAATTGTCCTTACTATTTTCAGCCAAAATTAAACCATGCCGACTAAAACTAAAACCTAAAACCTATCAAAACAATTTTCAAAATCTCTTCACAACTCTACATGATGAAATTAAAAAAAAAAAAAAATCAAAATCAAAATGAAAAAAAAAAAAAAAAAAACATACGGGTTTTGAGATTGGGTATGATTTTGTACCCAATCTCAAACTGAGTATGTAATTCATAGAGATTCAACCATGGCTGTTGTGTAATAATCTAAACCCTTATAGAGGATCTAAACTAGCCTAACCTTTTCTAAACCATGATGAAAATATTGTGTTAACAAATCATTGAACCTTTCCAAATACCTATACAAAGATTCTCCCTCTTGTTGAGAAAATTTGCAAATTAGCGTCCTAATAGACAGTGTTTTGTGCGTAGGGAAAAACTTATTGAAAAAGGCAGATGTAAGTTGTACATATGTTTCAATTGACTCGGAAGTCCAACTATATAGCCAAGATTTGATCTTATCTTTCAGGGAAAATGGGAAGATACATAATTTCCAACTAAATACTAGCGATTGTATTCTACAGATTTGTACATATGTTTCTTATCTTTAGCCAAGATTTGGGGGAAAATGGGAATAACCTAAGCTTCAATGCTTCGTCATCCATGTTCTTAATTCTTAAAGTACTACAAATTTCCTCAAAATCCCTAACATGGTAATAGGGGTTTTCATTTTCTTTCCCTAAAAAGATTGGGATCGTCTGTACGGTCCCAGATTTTATTTCATAATTTGCTTACGTGTCATCTAACTTAATACACGAAGGACGAGTAGTCCTAGAAGCTTTCAAAGTTGCAATTTCTGGCGCTATCGGAGTACTAGGGATACTCTTCTCACTAAAAGACGGACGTTCAAAACTGAATTTTCCAAAAACAGGACTCTCTAGATTAAGGTATTTGAGATCCTTGTTTCCTAAAATATAAGTTCTAGTTTTTTCACTGATAAACCAACCTTGAGCGTCTCTTTTACGTCCTGGCATAAAAAAAAATCCTAAATCAGAATGGGATTCTAAGCAATCACAAAACAAGGCTGACTTAACCATATCACTTAGAAAATCTAGCAAACAACAAGCATGATGGCTCCACTTAGATTGTTTCTAGACCAGCTTCTAATCTTCCGAAAGGCAACTAGGTATAGTTTTAGCAAACCTATCTAGAACAAGCTCAGAGGAGCTTTGATACCCCCACCTCTTTGGCAAAACATTTCCTCGGGTTACAAGACGGCTCGTTCAACTTACAATAATCATCCTGAACTTCGAGTTAAGCTAACAAGATACCCAATACATTCCTTTTGAACAACCTTCCTTTAAGCTCGTTACATTATCAGTCTCGTTCTAGACAAAATTTTAAGACTTAGGTTCACGTTGGGAACATTTTCCTAAGGCGAGTGATAGACACATTTTTGTGTCTGAATTTTCCTCATTGTCTCTATTGTTAGTCTCGATTTTTGTACTAATTTTGGTGTTTTTATGTGTGTGTAGGTGTTTTTGGAGAAATACACTTGTGTGGAAAAAGTTGCTCAAAAAGTGTTATTTGGACCCCCGGGCGAAAAGTGATAAAGGCACCCTCATTTTGGATGAGGGCACCCCCAGGGAGCCAGCTGCTATTCGCACCCCCGGATTGGTTAGGGGGACACCACCTTCTTCATTCAAATTTCAAAAATTGGCGGGAAAACTGTGTTCATCAATGGCAGATTCTGGGTTGGATTTTTGGACGTGTTAGAAGGAGATTCAATGGCTGATATTCATTGGGATGACTTGTTAGAGCCTAACAGGGCTGGTATAGGCCTTTTGTTCGACTAGTTTTGGCTGGATAATCCTAGAGAAGAAATCGGGGCACACATACGCGGAAGATATATTCACGGGATTACACGTTTCTTTGCTCGTGTTTGGATAGAGCACAGTCGCGAAGGAGCGTGAAATAGATGAATAAGGAAGGTTGGATTGATCGAGACGCGTCTTTGCTACAAAAAGAGAAAGAATATATCCCGAGAATAATATCATTGACTGCCGAGTAATGGGAAGATATTTTGGAGTTATGAGGAGTAATCTTTGGTCCTGTCGAGTATATATAAGTTACTGGGGTCGAGTAGAAGGGGGACAGAGAGTTTGGGAGAAGAACAGAGCAATAGAAATCGAGTTAGAAAATTCTGCTGCTGCTGCTGTGAAGGAAGAACACGAAGAACATAACACTTCTGAAGACCGTCGTTTATCAACAGTAACAACGACCATCACTTGTGGGTCACACAGATACAATATCAGTGACGCATATCAGTTATCGTTCTTTTGTAACAGTGTTTGCAACAATTATAAGCGTTGTAAACACCCGGTTTTAATCATTTTCTCCCATTTTCATCATTTGTAACCACTTTTGAGCATAAATGAAATCAACTTTTGAGTGTGTTTCCAACATGATGATGAGCTAATTCTCCCACAACCAAGGCAATAAGGAAGCTATTCACGCATGGATAATTGGTAACTATTTTAATTTCTCAAATTTATAATTTATAATTCACTCAATCTTTGCTTTTTGCGAGTTTTAATTGTTTGCAAAATTTTCTTCATTAGTTGTGGTTCAATTAGATAGGTTATGCTTTGTTTAGATAATCTATGCTTGGGGATACAATTAATTTTTGAGAATTTGCCTAGTTATTTGTGAATTAAGAAATAAGGGACTTAAAAGATAATTAGAGTTTTGGATTATTTACCAAAATTTATTCATGTGTAATAGTGGAATCAGTGTCTTGGTTATTCCTAATATCTTGAAATCAAATTTTGAGTTAAGTTTTGTTTGTTTTTAAGTTTTATAAGTCTAAAATCTATTGCTTTCACAAGTCTCAACGAACCTCTTTTACTACAACTCAATTGAAAATCACATCAATTTTTGGCGCCGCCAACGCGGACTTGTCTTTAGGCTAGAGTTTTTAGATTTATTTTTTTAGGTTTTTATTTATTTGTTCTACTTTACGTTTTTGGGTTTTTGTCTTTTTACTACAGATTTTGGAATTTGGAGCAAAAGAAAAATTTGCCAAAGCTTTTGGTGAATACTTAAAGATTTGGAGTTAAAGACAAATCGAAAGGAGCGAAAGAAGAAGATTTTTTTTTATTATTTTAAAAAAAAGAGAGGAAAAAAAGAGAGTGAGGCATTTTTATTTTTTTGGATACTTTTATTTTTTTTAGACTTTCCTTTTCTTTTGCACTTTTACTTTTTGGACTTTGGACTTGGACATTTGGACATTCTTTTATTTTTAAACCCTACGGAAGGGTAGTATTAAATATCAAACTGTTTGCAGAGAAGGACGGTGATTACAATATCACCTCGGCCCCTCGGGTTCGTACATGACATAGGAGTCGTGGCTCGAGTCGACTACAACGGTTCATCCCCCGTCTGGAACGGGAGGTAAGTTTGTCGAAACACTCGCGAATCCCCTGTCGGCGAGTTCTTGTATTCCTTCGTTTGCATATATGTCGAGGAACCGAATACGGTTGCTTTAATTTCTAGTAAAGGGAAAGGCCTGGCCATACAAGATAAGGTTTCGGATTTCATCACCGTTCTCTTATTGCCCGCCTTAGGAAAACAATACTTAACGCGAACCTAAGCTTTAAAATTTGGAATAGAACGAGACCGATAGGGTAACGAGTTTAATAGGAGAGTCGTTCGAAAAATATTGGTTACTCTTTTAAGCATTCTTCGAAGTTCATGATGGTTTCTGTGAGTTGAATGCGTGACTGCGCCGCCTTGTAATGCGGTGAGGCCTTGGGTATCAAATCTCCACACAACTTCCCTCGCCTCTATTCAACTTACTTCGACTCGGATTGATCCAGAGAGGTTTGCTCAGATTATAACGAGTTCCTTTTCGAAAGATTAGAAGCTGATCTAGAAACAATCTAAGTGGAGCCATCATGCTTTTTGTTTGCTAGAACTTTCTAGGTTTGCTTTGGTGGAGTCAGCCTGCTTTGTGTTTGCTTAGAACCTCCCTTCCTTTTAGGATTTTTCTTTTTTTTTTTTATTTTTTTTCTAGTGTATGCCCGAGGTCATTAGAGAACGGGCTTGGAAAAAGAAACACTCTAGGTCGTTTGATTAGTGACAAACCTAGTAGTTCTTCTTGTGAAGGCGGGGAACTCGAAGACTCTTCTTTTGAGAGCCCCGTTTTTGGAAACTTCAGTTTTGAGAATCTGTCTCTTCGTGAAGAAAGTACCCCTAGTACTTGTTTGTGCCAGCAATGACTACTTTGAAAGATTACATGTTCCCAACTAGGACCAACCGAGCTTCGTGCATTAAATTGCCAGCCAATACGGCTAATTTCGAGATAAAACCTAGTATTCTTCAAATGATCCCTATATTCTTAGGAAAAGATGATGAGAACCCTTATTTTCATATTAGGGACTTTGAGGAAATTTGAGGGACGAGTTAGAATAAAAGACCTCATCGATGAAGTCTTGAAACTTAAGATGTTTCCCCTTTTCCTTGAGAGATAAAGCCAAGACACATTTGAACAACCTACCATCCGAATCCATTGAAACATGGCGAGGAGCGGTGCATCTTTCTATATGAAATTCTGAAATTCTACCTAAGCATAAAAGCTGCAGCTGTTAGGAAGAAAATTAGTGCTAGTGTGCAACAAGAGGGAGAGTCTCTTTATAGGTTTTAGAGAGATTCAATGATCTCCTATCCCAGTGTCCTCACCATGGATTTGATAAGATGAAACTTGTGGAGATTATTTATAATGGTTTAGACTATTCGACTAAATCCATGGTCGAGTCTATGTGTGCTTGGTGAGTTCACTAATAAAAGCTGGCGATAATGCTTTTACCTTCTTAGGAACTATCATTGAAAAATCCCAACAAGTGGGAGTCTTGTGTTGAACCCCTAAAAGACTCTTGGTCAATAGAAGTAGCACCAATGTGGTAGATACAAGCTTCGAGTCGGATGCTAAGTTTCCGCTTTGTCAGAAGGTTAGAAGCTTTGGAAATGGGTCGACCCTAAAAATAGGCCCCTTGTTGAACCTAATAGAATCTCTCAAGTTTCTAGTTGTGGAATAGAGCCCGATAACTCATTTTGGGAAGGTCAGGTTAGTGAAGAGCAAGCTCATGCTGTCTATAACAATGCTAGGTTTGAGAACCGTCAAAAGTTTGACCCATACTTAGAGACCTACAACCTGGTTGGAGAAACCATCCTAATTTCTCTTGGTCTAAGGGCGAGAATCAAGGTCGATCTAGTAATTCTCGGCCTCCCCATGTTTTGGTTATAATAAGAATTCTTGATTCAAACCCGGTTCGAACCCTTCTGAGAATAGAATGACTAGCTTAGAGGAATCTCTTAGTATATTAAAAAAGAGCCAGGATATGTTAACATAGAGCCAGGAAATGTTAGTAAAGAGCCAGGGTAATTTTCAAGAGGAAACCAAGCGGAATTTTAAGAATAATTCCCAGTCTCTTGCTAAATTAGAACTTCAAGTCGGCCAAATAGCTAAGTTCCTTAGTGAGAGAGAAGATGGAAGGTTCCTAGTCATACTGATCCTAACCCTAAAGGAGAGAAATCGTACAATCATGTGAATTCTATTACAACCCTTAGGAGTGGAAAGAAAGTTGAAAATAAGGTCGCCATGCCTGAAAGTGAACATGTTGTAGTTCACCCTTCTGAGCCAGAAAATAAGGAGACTGATAGAGTCTCTAATGAGACCAATGAGGGTCATATTGAACCGAGGCTTTGTTCCCAGAGCCCGTTCCCCAGTGCTAGTTCCAACTAGGAGGGAGTCCAACTTTAATGATATATTGGAGGTTTTTAAGCGAGGTTACTATCAACCTCCCATTGTTGGATGCGATTAGGAAGATTCCCGCTTATGCCAAGTTTCTTAAGGACTTGTGTACACGAAAGCGTAAGCTTAGTGTTCAAAAAGAAAGCCTTCCTAGCTAGTCATGTGAGTTCTATTATTCAGAATACCACTACTCCTAAGTATAAAGACCGGGGTCCCCTACTATTTCTTGCACAATAGGTAAATACCGTGTTGAGAAAGCTTTGCTTGACTTAGGAGCCGGTGTGAACTTACTCCCATACCATGTGTACCTTAAGCTAGGACTTGGTGAGATGAAACCTACCCGAGATGACTCTTGATTTATCTAATAGGTCCGTTAAAATTTCTCGGGTGTGATCGAGGATGTTCTCAGCAGAGGTCGACAAGTTTATTTATCCGGTGGATTTTGTGATCCTAGATACCCTTTTGTATCACGACCCGAGAGAACCGAGATCTAGGTAATTTTAGGTCGCCCGTTTTTAGCTACATCCAATGCGATCATTAAACGTCGAACTGGTATTATGGATTTGTCTTTTGGTAATATGACTATTGAGTGAACGTCTTTCATATTAGTAAGCTACCCTCCGAACTAGATGACTCGAGCATAGAAGAGGTAAACATGATAGGAACATTAGTCGAGAGTCATTACCAAACACTTTGTTAGAAGATCCATTAGAGAAATGCCTAGCTCACTTTGGGATTGATTTTGATGATGATGATGTGATTAATGAGGTGAATGCTTTGTTAGATTCAACCCATTTGTTAGACACTAGTAATGGACGGAAACCTAAGTTCGAACCACTACAAGTTTCTAAATCTACCCTAGTTCCTTCGTTAGAAAAGCCTCCTAAGTTGGACCAAAAACCATTGCCAGATACCATGAAATATGTGTTTTTAGGCCCATATGAAACTTTACCTGTGATTGTTGCTTCCGAATTGGATAGTGATCAGGAAAGTAGGCTAGTAACCATCCTTCAAAACAACAAGGAAGCTTTAGGGTGGACCATAGCAGACATTAAGGGTATAAGTCCTATTGTTTGTATGCATCAAATTTATTTAGAGGAAGATACCAAACCTTCTAGGGAGATGCAACGAAGACTAAACCCTAATATGAAAGAAGTAGTTCGAACAAAGTTCTTAAGGCATTAGATGCGAGGCATTATCTACCCCATTTCGGACAGGTAAGTGGGTCAGCCCCGTTCGAGTTGTTCCCAAGAAATCCGGTATTACTGTAGTCCAGAATGATAACAATGAATTAATCCCAACCCGAGTGACCACGGGTTGGCGTGTTTGTATTGACTATAGGAAATTGAACAAGGTCACTAGGAAGGACCACTTTCCCCTTCCCTTCATCGACCAGATGCTAGAGAGATTAGATGGACATAGTCATTACTTCTTTTTAGATGGCTACTCTGGCTATAATCGGATCGTTATTTCCCCAGAAGACCAGGAGAAATCCACTTTTACCTGTCCCTTTGGTACCTTTGCGTATAGACGCATGCCTTTGCTATGTAACGCCCTGCGACTTTTAGCGTTGCATGATGAGCATATTTTCTGACATGGTAGAACGGTTCTTAGAGGTCTTTATGGATGATTTTTCAGTGTTTGGTTCATCTTTCGATGAGTGCTTGCATCATTTGTCATTAGTTTTGACTAGATGTAAGGAAAAGAATTTAGTGCTTAATTGGGAAAAATGTCACTTCATGGTTTGTTCAAGAATTGTTCTAGGGAATATCGTATCTTCTAAGGGTATAAAGGTAGATAAAGCCAAACTTGACCTTATCAAGACTTTACAGGTCCCAAAAACGGTAAAAGATATTAGGTCATTCTTAGGGCATGCAGGTTTTTATCGTCGATTCATTAAGGATTTTAGCTTGATTTCTAGACCTCTTTGCAATTTGCTTGCAAAAGATGCTAAGTTTGTCTTTGATGATGCTTGTTTAGAGGCTTTTGAGAAGCTTAAGACTTTACTCACTACCGCCCCCATAGTCCAGGCACCCAAATGGAACCTACCCTTTGAAATCATGTGCGATGCTTCTGATTATGCTATTGGTGTTGTGCTAGGTCAGCGAGAAAACAAATTACTTCATGTGATTTACCATGCTAGCCAAACTCGAATGATGCCCAGGTTGAACTATACCACTACAGAAGAGAAGGAACTGTTGGCCATTGTGTTTGCCTTAGACAAGTTTAGACCCTATCTCTTAGGATCTAAGATCGTAATCTATCTCGATCATCTTTGCTTTGAAATACCTTTTGTCTAAGAAGGATATCAAACCTAGATTGATTAGATGGATCCTTTTATTACAAGAATTTTGTCCAGACATTAGAGACAAAAAGGGTGCGAGAAAATGTAATAATGAGACCACTTGTCTAGGGCTGGTTGTTAGTTCCCCTAATGATTCCCTTCATATAATGGATAGCTTTCCTGATGAACAATTGTTCTCTGTTTCCCAATCACCTTGGTATGCAAATATAGTGATTTATCTTGTTACTAGTCGAATGCCCCAACATTGGGGTAAACAAGATCGTTTTAGGTTTTTAGCCGAGGTTAAGCACTTCTTTTGGGATGATCCTTATTTATTTAAGTATTGTCCGGACAGTTATTAGGAGATGTATACGAGAGTGACCAGTCCAAGTATTATTTCCTTTTGTCATGATCATGCTTGTGGGGTCACTTTAGTGCTAAGAAGACTTTTGCTAAGATATTGCAAAAGTGTGGATTCTATTGGCCTTCGTTGTTTAAAGACTCCCATAGTTCTTGTGTTACTTGTGAACGTTGCGTAAATTAGGAACCATTTCCGAAGGAACATGATGCCCTTGAACCCTATTTTAGTTGTCAAGGTCTTTGATGTGTGGGGTATTGACTTTATGGGTCCGTTTCTAATTCTTTTGGTAACCTATACATCCTTGTCATTTGTAGACTATGTCTCTAAGTGGATTGAGGCGGTTGCGTGTAAAACCAATGACCATAGGGTTGTGATTGAGTTCTTGAAAAATAATATACTTACACGTTTTGGTACACCGCGAGCTATAATTAGTGATGGAGGTTCGCACTTTTGTAATGGACCTTTTAAGCTTTTGATGAAGAAATATGGTATTACACATAAGGTAGCCACCCCATATCATCCACAGACTAGTGGTCAGGTAGAGGTTTCCAATAGGGAGATAAAACATATATTAGAGAAAGCAGTTAATCCTAATCGGAAAGACCGATCGTCTAGGCTTCTTCGATGCCTTATGAGCTTACCGTCTTGCGTTTAAGACCCCCATTGGAATGTCGCCTTATCGGCTTGTGTATGGCAAGGCATGTCATTTACTGTTGAGTTAGAACATAGAGCTTATTGGGCTGTTAGCGGCTAAATTTTCACTTGACAAGGCGGGAGCCCATAGGAAACTCCGGCTCAATGAGTTGGAAGAGATTTGTATAGATGCTTACGATAGTGCTAAGGAGTATAAGAACAAAATGAAACTTGTGCATGACAGAAATATTTTAAGGAAGTCATTTTCTCCAGGTCAAAAGTTCTTCCGTATGATATCCGCTTGCATCTTTTCCCGGAATTACGTTCTCGGTGGACGGGTCCTTTTATTGTTCGACTTTGTATTTCCTCATGGATTTGTTGAGATCGAGACACCGGACGGTAGTAGTTCTTGAAGGTTAACGGTCGAGGTGAAACCCTTTTTAGAGCCCTTCCCTACAGGTGATGTTGAGGAGGTCCCTACGGAGGACCCCTGTTTACCCTTGATTGACCATCGAGGCGATTGTATGTTGTATATTAGTTTTTGATTTCTCTCTTCACCCGGGTACTATCTTTCCGACTTCTCTCTTTCTCGATTCCTCATGTTACTTTACTTTTTGGTATTTCTCTTTCATTAGAAACATTGAGGACAATGTTAGATTTAAGTTTGGGGGTGGGGAAGAAACTTTTGTTAGCTTTTAGTTGCAATAAATAAACTCCAGAGCCTAGAAATTTATGTTTATTAAGGTCGGCACTAACCAATCTAAGTGGATGGAAACATTTTGGTTGTAGGAGTTGAGGAACCAATCGATTAGATGGAAACATCTAGAAGAGTCTATTCATAAAAGCACAGAGCTCGGGTGTTAGAAAAGAAAACATGGTAGTTTCGCCATATCCTCGTGATGGAAACATCGAAAGAATCCCGATCACTTCTTTTTCTTTATCTTTTTACCATTGCTAGGGTGAAATAGAGTGAGGCGAGATACCAAAAAAAAAAAAAGACCAGGACCACTAGACCAACCGGAATAAATACAATAAAGTCGACCACTTTGGTACCCTTGTATATGCCGGTGAGTTGACCTAGAGTTAGGATTATCGACCTCTGGTTCCCTTGTATATGCCAGTGTGTTGATATTAGTCCAGACCAGTATCTCAGTCAATTAGGATAGGTTCACCTTAGTCAACATCATCCACGTTTTTCTCTACATCCATCTTCTTAATATATCCATGTGATTGGTGGACTCCGGTTTATGATGTCCAGAAACTATCTGAGTAGAGCCCTGTCACTTTATATGAATTTTAGTATGCTTGAGTGCAAACTCGTGTACAACAATTGGAATTTCGCATCAGGGTACTTCCTCCTGTAGTCAATAAGTATGCCAACCAAGGAGATTCTTTAGTGCCTTCCAAGGTTCTACGTAGATAGCTAGGGTCTGGAGTAAAGGTTTTGTGGGTACACCTCTGGTAAACCCTCCAGGAGACAACACTCGCCACTAGGGCCACCCTAGCGGTTTAACGCTTCTTTGCACGTGCTAAGTGTAGTCATTTTATTTTCTAGATTATATTTGCTCGGGACTAGCAAATAATAAGTTTGGGGGTATTTGATAGACACATTTTTGTGTCTGAATTGTCCTCATTGTCTCTATTGTTAGTCTCGATTTTTGTACTAATTTTGGTGTTTTTATGCGTGTGTAGGTGTTTTTGGAGAAATACACTTGTGTGGAAAAAGTTGCTCAAAAAGTGTTATTTGGACCCCCGGGAGAAAAGTGATAAAGGCACCCTCATTTTGGATAAGGGCACCCCCAGGGAGCCAGCTGCTATTCGCACCCCCGGATTGGTTAGGGGGACACCACCTTCTTCATTCAAATTTCAAAAATTGGCGGGAAAACTGTGTTCATCAATGGCGATTGGGTTGGATTTTTGGACGTGTTAGAAGGAGATTCAATGGTCGATATTCATTGGGATGACTTGTTAGAGCCTATGAGGGGCTGGTTTAGGCCTTTTGTTCGACTAGTTTTGGCTGGATAATCCTAGAGAAGAAATCAGGGCACACATACGCCGGAAGAGATATTCACGGGATTATACGTTCGCTGCTCGTGTTTGGATAGAGCACAGTCATTTGAAGGAGCGTGAAATAGATGAATAAGGAAGGTTGGATTGATACGAGACGCGTCTTTGCTACAAAAAGAGAAAGAATATATCCCGAGAATAATATCATTGATTGCCGAGTAATGGGAAGATATTTTGGAATTATGAGGAGTAATCTTTGGTCCTGTCGAGTATATATAAGTTACTGGGGTCGAGTAGAAGGGGGACAGAGAGTTTGGGAGAAGAACAGAGCAATAGAAATCGAGTTAGAAAATTCTGCTGCTGCTGCTGTGAAGGAAGAACACGAAGAACATAACACTTCTGAAGACCGTCGTTTATCAACAATAACAACGACCATCACTTGTGGGTCACACAGATACAATATCAGTGACGCATATCAGTTATCGTTCTTTTGTAACAGTGTTTGCAACAATTATAAGCGTTGTAAACACCCGGTTTTAATCATTTTCTCCCATTTTTCATCATTTGTAACCACTTTTGAGCATAAATGAAATCAACTTTTGAGTGTGTTTCCAACATGATGATGAGCTAATTCTCCCACAACCAAGGCAATGAGGAAGCTATTCACGCATGGATAATTGGTAACTATTTTAATTTCTCAAATTTATAATTTATAATTCACTCAAAATTTTCTTCATTAGTTGTGATTCAATTAGATAGGTTATGCTTTGTTTAGATAATCTATGCTTAGGGGATACAATTAATTTTTGAGAATTTGCCTAGTTATTTGTGAATTAAGAAATAAGGGACTTAAAAGATAATTAGAGTTTTGGATTATTTACCATAGTTTATTCATGTGTAATAGTGGAATCAGTGTCTTGGTTATTCCTAATATCTTGAAATCAAATTTTGAGTTAAGTTTTGTTTGTTTTTAAGTTTTATAAGTCTAAAATCTATTGCTTTCACAAGTCTCAACGAACCTCTTTTACTACAACTCAATTGAAAATCACATCGGCGAGCAACAAGAGAACGGTGATGAAATCCGAACCCTCATCTTGTATGGTCTGGCCTTGCCCTTTACTAGAAAAATAAATGTTTGTATTCAATCCTCAACATATATGCATACGGAGTAGTCCTGTAAACGCGCTGACAGGGAATTCGCGGGTGTTTAGAATCTTACCTCCCGTTCCAGACGGGAGATAAACCAGTTGTAGTCGACTCAGGTCACTGACTCCTATGTGAGTTACAAGCCCAAGGTGCAAAGATAATATCCTCCTTCTCTGCAACAGTTTATATAGTCGGTCTCGGACAAGATCTCATCGAAATTTTTGGCGAAACAGGACGTGGTCAAAAAAAATTTGCCGAGATTCCACCGCGATGCCGCCTAGATCTTTGCGAGACTAATAGGGAGTTCAAGAGTTTCTTTCAAACTCCCCCACGACTATCGGGGTTTTCTAGGGAGTTTGGGAGATTCTTCTAAACTCTCCCACCACTAACGGGGATTTTGAGAGACTCCTTTGAACTCCCCGACGACTAACGAGTAAAAACTCAACTTCCCCGACTTCCTCGAGGACTAACCCCCGTACATTCATAGACTATATTA
Organism: Papaver armeniacum; assembly: GCA_023531295.1. NCBI lineage: Eukaryota > Viridiplantae > Streptophyta > Magnoliopsida > Ranunculales > Papaveraceae > Papaver > Papaver armeniacum. The sequence goes on from JAJJWW010000098.1 coordinate 73,401, forward strand.
TAGCCACAGTAAAACTTTCATAAAATAATACTCGTTAAAATAATAATCTCTCTAAAATAATAAAATTCTTTAGTCCCAACTAGGCTTAGTCGGGCTAAATTTCTTCTCGTTAAAATAATAATCTCTCTAAAATAATAAAATTCTTTAGTCCCAACTAGGCTTGGTCAGGCTAAATTTCTTCTCCCTAAAATAATAATCTCCCTAAAATAATAATTTTTCTCGATCCCAAAGCTATTATTTTAAAAAAGTTTTACTGCATATTGCATTTGGTTCTCACGAGTCTAGTCCCAGCAAATCCCAAAAAACTTTTATCAGTCACATTTTATTTCAAGACTCCGTGGATACCTGTAATTTAATTTTCTCTAATAAATTCATGCTTCAAAAAAAAAAAAAAAAAAAAAAAAAAGCAAATCCCAAAAAGATTAAAAAAATCAGAACAAAAAGAAAAGCATTATCTCCGTGAGCTTGAGAAACCCTGGAATCCTCTTTCTTCAGAAGAATTCACACTCACAGTAGCTAAATCCTAACCTGAAATTTCCTTGAAACTGTTTGAACTCAAGTAATTAACTACTGAAAAATTGCAGATAATGGCAGTCTCAATTCCTCTTCTCCACCATCTTCTGAAACCCCACCCTCCTTCTTTCCTCTTCTTAGAACCCCTTTGTTTAACCAGCTCTCTCCATTTACATAAACCTCTACGTTCTTTCATCATAAACCCTAATTCTCATTCCTCATCTTCTACTATTTCTTTCTTCCTTAAACCCTCTTCTTCTAACTTATCTTCATCTTCTTTTTCGCATCCCCAAACTCTTTCTACTAGGGCTTTGCTTAATCAAGACAGAGAATTCGACCTTGATACTGAAAATGAAATCGAAGAAGAATTCCTAACAGAAGATGAAGGAGTGGAAGCAGAAGAAGTGGAAGAAGAAATAATAGGTGAAGCTCAAATTGAAGAAGAAGTGGAACCATTGACAGAACTGGAAGTACCTGTTTTGACTATGAAAGAAAAGAAAGAACTTGCATCTTATGCTCATAGTCTAGGGAAGAAACTTAAATCTCAACAAGTTGGTAAATCTGGTGTTACTTCTTCTCAAGCTGCTGCATTCATTGAAAACCTTGAATCCAATGAGCTCCTTAAGGTAAGCTCATATTTACTTCTAATTATGCTTTTTATTTGATTAAGTGATGTTTTAGTTGTTTTGGGTTGCCAAATGACTTTCCTGGCCTGGATGTTCTTAGTGGGTTTAACTTAGTTTGAACACGAATTATGAATGGTAGTATTAGAACAGGAATACTGATGGATAATGGGTTTTCTCAAGTGATCATATTAGTGGTGTTTTGAGTGCAAATATGAATAATTGAAATCTATAACAACTACATGACCTTCAATTCTGTTAAGGATTGGCTTTTACTAAAATAGGATAGTTTAATTGAGGCATTGTGACACCGTAATTTCTAGTTTGTTTGTTCTGATTGGCGGTGTTATTTAAAGAATATAGTATCAGCAATTGTTTGAGCAAACCTGTTCTTGGGGTTATATATGTGAACATTATGCAACAGAAGATGTGGCTAAGTTTTCATTCAAGGTTTTATCTGATGATGACTAGGTGCATACATGGTGGGAACTTAATCTCAAATCCTCATAATTAAATGACTCTTTACTCAATTGAGATTTAGGATTGCTTTAGGAAGCTTGGGTAGTTAGTCAGTTGTTAATAGTTGAACTTAAGTTGTTTTATTTAGCAAATGGTATTCACTTTTTTGTTAACCCTTAGCTGAAGGTTCAGAGTCTTCAGATATATTTGTCTGATATCCTCAAAGGGGAGAGGGGAAGTTTGGTGTTTTTTATCAAGGGTACTGTTGTAGTGTGTACACATGTCACATGGAATTACTCTGAAAGATTAGTTCCACATACTAGCAGAAGAGGTTACTTTTTTTTATTGGGCTTCACACGTCTGCGGAATAGCTAATACGACGTATGTATGATCAATCCTACAAATAGTTCCATCTACCAATGTGATGGATGTAATAGCTGTTGCAGAAGCTCTAACATTCTTCAGATTATAGCAATGCTGCATAGAGCTCGTCTTTATGGTTTCAAATAGGAGCTAACATCTCATTTTGCTTTGCAAATTTTACTTGTATTATTATCTGTGTGATAGATGATATGCTTGCATTTGTAATATAGGGGTGTTAACTTTTTCATTAACTCCTTTAAATGTAAACTGTAAGCATGGTAATTTGGATACAAGAGTCTTTTCATATAATTAGAGGTCCTGATTTGTCCAACATTGTAGATTCCCTGTGGTGTAGATTTTTTTTTTTCTTCGGTTGTCACTTCTTCTTTATAGTCATGTCTGCTTCTATTCTGTTTTGGTTTGTCTGTGAGCAAAGTTTTGATCTGGTAGCTATCTTTGTCCATGAACTGTTCAAACAGCTCAAAATACATAATAGTTGTCCAGGGGAGCTAGTTGATGTGGTGAGGGCATTGGAGAAATCAACTGGATCAGTAGCTGTGGGTCAGATTGGCCGATCTGTAATTCTTTACAGACCCAGCATTACCAAATTAAAAGCAGCAGAGAAACGAAACCAAGAAAGAAAAGTATATGTGAGAAAAGGATACACACCGAGACCCACTGATACGGTAAATCTCTATTAGTTCTCTTCTATTATTAAATCCGACTCTTGAAATGTTCGTTTACTCCTTTGCTTCTATCTAAAATTGTTCCCTCGTGATAAACGTAGTTGCTGAAGAAAGTGGAAGTACCAAGATTCTCTGGAAGCGGTCGCCGTGGAAGACGTGTTCAAACTCACCCTACCCGTACCCGATCATAGTTTTCTATAATTCTATCTTCCAAAGAGAGAGGGGAGGATATTTCAAAATGCAAGTTTCCGCTAGTGTAAGTTGGTAAGATCATTCTTACGCTATGTTTTCTATGGAAACCTGTTTGTCTGTGTATACGCATACGTTGAGTCCATGCTATACAAAATTAATCACCAACCTAGTATAGCAGTTCTTTTTTGTTGGAGTGTGAATTTTGTATCATCATCTCTCAATCTATCATGGTAAAAGAAAAATAAATAAATTAAGGCGTAGTTGTTGGCTTTCCATATTTTCGTTCTCCTAGGGAAGTTGAAAATCCATGGTAATAAAAGACAGCTATGTTAAAACTTAAAACAGTGTACTGTGTATCCATTAATGAAAAAACAATAAAAGAGCTTAGTTTGTTTTCTGTTTCTTGATTTAATGAAAAAACAATTAGGCTTAGTTTGGTTGCGGCTTTTGTAAAAGCACTTTTACTGCTTTGTGCGTTCTTTGTCTTTGTGAGAAAAAAGCAGTTAGACGTTTGGTAAAATATTAATTAAAGTTGAAGCTGATTAAAAAAGCAATCAAAATGTGTTTGGAAAATTTCAGATTCAACCATTATTATTGTAACAAATGACAAAAACAGACATATCACTCATGGTAGTTTTATTCAATTTTATTGGGTTTGAATTTTTTTTTTTTTTTTAACTATATAATATTAATGTTCATACTAATTACCACTATCATTATGATTGTTAAGAAATTATTTTACTTAACAATTAAGTAATTATTTAATATTTGTTTTTAATATTTTTTTATTTACCGTTGACAAATTAAGTAATTATTCAAGCAATAAATGAAACTAAAATTAAGTAATTATTTAATATTTGTTTTTATTTCTACTGTTGACAAATTAAATAAATGGTATATAAAATAGTTCGAAATAATAAAAAATAATAATATTTAAAAAAAATAATAATATTTAAAGAATGCAATATAATAAATAGTAAAAAATTGATTGTATATAAATTTAGGGTAATTTTTGTCATTTATAAAATAAAGTAGGGATAAAAAAGATAAATCAAACATTAAATTTATGTGGGACCAACTTATGCTTTTTTTTGGCTTTTAAAAGCTCACTCCTCACTTTTAAAAATTGAGGAATTTGGGAAGTCTTTGGATAAAAGACTTTAGCTTTTTTTTACCAAACACCAACTTCAAAATTTATTGACATATATAGGTTTTAAAAGTGTTTTTGAAAAAAAAAAAAGCATTACCAAACTCAGCCTTAATATCAATTAACTATGTTCTCTTATATTCCCAGATGGATTCTTGGCTAAGCACAATTTATTACTTTTGAAAATTGCATTATTTTGATGAACAACTGTTGGGCAATGTTACGAAAACTCTAGCCGGACGTCGAACCGATAAAAGATTAGGGTCAAGGATCATTGGTTCAACCAGTTCAACCGGGTTTCTTGGGTCAAGGACCTACATGTCACAAATAAGATGCACAAGTACTTTATCGTAATTTCTTGACTCTTTATAATTTATACTACTGAAAAACCTAATTATCTATGCCTCGTTCTATTTCACTTCTTCTCATAGTTTTCTCTCTCTTCCTCCACTTTCTTTCTTTCTTCCCTATAGAAACCGCAAACAGTGGAGTATTTGATTTCTTTGCTTTATGTTCATCACTACTCATAGGTGATCGTGACTCATACTACTCATAAATGTTTTGAGCATAAATCTGTTATGTAAGAGAAGCACCTATTGACACAACATCGATTAGAGCATCATTAACGAATCTAGATAGAGATCTGTTTGCTTTATATTTCTTTTTTTGTTTTTGATTCTGTTGGGTAGAGATGGTTTGTTATGTGGTTTTGAAGGTTGAAAAAGTTACACAGAACTGTGGCTTAAAGGAAGAGTTGGAGTTAAGCAGAACTGTGGCTTTACTTGGAGAAAGACTGAAATCTACTCGAGTTTATCCACCTATGAAAGCTCAAGATTGCTACAAGACATTTCCGAGAAATAAATCCATTTTTCCTTCTTTTTTGTTTTTTTGTTTTCATTTTTTTTCTTCTTATTCAACAGTTAGGCCCCGAGCTATGAGCTTGGTAATGCTGTGAGCCTGTGAGTTAGCACTGAATGAGATACCAAAAAAGCAAGCATTTTGTTGGCATGCCAAACTTGGACTTAATATGGTAATAAACCGAAAAAGATGCTGCTCAAACGCTTTTGTAGTTTAATTCTCTTTTCTTCTTTATTGTGTTAATTCCGAACTCGACATCAGAAGTTATGAACAGAACTCATAAATGCTGTTTCTTTTTGAAACAAGATTCAGATTGCCATGTTCTTTTTGCTATTGATCCGCGAATGCGCATTTATTTTAGAGATGACATCGCTAGCAATAATCTGTGTTTGGAAAAAGCTGTTGTCTTGGTTGTTTTTGGTATAGATAATCCCAATTCCATCTAAACTGGCAGGCATATTGTCAAAAGGAAAAGATTTTGGTGCAAAGACTTTTTAACACAAACCCCACTTATTTAAGGATTAGTGATCACATGTTTCCGAGTCCCCGTTTGTTCGGTTCATTAACACTTGCTCCACAAAAAAGGTGGGTTCCACCAGTACTTTTGATTACCCCCGGTCGCTGCCAAACTGTTCGTTGTTGAATTTAAAGATGGCTAATTAATTTTTTTTCGATATATAAATATTTTTACATCACAAAACCAGAATAATAAGATCAAGATTCTCTTTCTCTCTCTATCTTTCTCTCAGATTTGCGTTGTGAGATCTGTTAGTGAAGAAGAAGAGAGAAAAAAATGGTGAGTATTGGAGCAATATTGAAACATCCAGATGAATTCCGTCCGCTTCTAAAGCTGAAATTGGCATCTAAACATGCTGAGAAACAGATCCCTCATGAACCTCATTGGCATTTTTGTTATTCTATGCTTCATAAAGTTTCTCGTAGTTTCGCCCTTGTTATTCAACAATTAGGTCCTGAGCTTCGAAACGCTGTAAGCTCTCTTTCTCTCTTTCGTTGATTATTATTGGATTGATTTTTGGTTTGAATTTGTGGAATTGTTGTTATAATTCAATCTTATAAGTGAGTCGGTCTTTATCCTAATCGAATTCGGTATTATTGATCCCTGCAGCAATGTCAAGTCTACAAGTAATCTTAGAATTCAATTTCATTAAATCATTAGTTTTGTTTCTCGATTTAGTTTCTTGGAGTTGCTTATAGATTGTTTAACTTTTCCTTATATTCATAAATTATCATGATTATGTTATGTTACATTGAATCCAATGAATATACTACCCATAGTGTGATAATGTGTTTCTAACCAATCAAAAAGTTTTCACAAACGTTTTAGTACAATAAATCTGCAATGAAGCATCTTTTGATTGAGATAATTGTTTCAGTGTAATGTTTTTTGTTTCCAAAGCACCTTTTATAGTTTTATTCAGTACTATTCGACTCCTTGGAATAAGTTCACGGAGAATGTTGGTTGTGATTAAAGCACATTTTTCAACCCTGTGCAATTACATGGTTTTTTCAGCTTTTGTTCTCTAATTAGAGAAGGTTGCTGTTGTTATATAACATTTACCAACATTCACCTACAACATTTCCTCTAGAATTACTTGACTTAGCCGTTTGTACTTTTGCAGGTTGCCATTTTTTATTTGGTTCTCAGAGCGCTTGATACTGTTGGTTAGTTCGTTATCTTTACCTTGTGTTCCTTATTCTATTGTGGTTTTGTTTGTGAATCTGTTACATGTTTTATTCATATTAATGTCATGGTACTATCCCTTCTTTTCTTTACCGATGAAGATTTTTCATAAATGACGCGTGCATTGTGGTTTTGATTGTTGAGTTTCAATCGAGGCATGACATCCATGTTTTCGTTTTCTCATCTGTATTCTGGTGATCTTCTTTGTCTTCCAATTCCACCGCATCAATTTTTCTTATGGTAGGCTCATTTAACTCCTTATTGTCGCAGAGGATGACACAAGCATACCTAATGACGTAAAGGTGCCTATTCTGGAAGCTTTTCACCGTCACATATACGATCGTGATTGGCACTTCGCATGTAAGCATTCTGGAAATTTGACTCAATCACACTGCTCTAATTTATAAGTTCTCAGCGAAATTTTACTGGGTATAAGTATGTTGCTGAGTTCTGTTACTGGGTATAACTACATATACTAATTGCAAAACCATTTTCAAACCAGTAAAAACCTGAGTGCTACACATTTTGCATGATATGCTTTGCATTGGAAAATTGTATCCTGGTTGGCCATTGAGCTTTGAGGGTACATTTTTAAGGCTGTTATATGAACATTTTTCAGTGAGAGTGGATCTTACTTTCTAACAGTGAGTCATGGTCACATTTCATAAATCAAACTTGCTACAATTTCTTCTGTATTAGAAGTTTCTGCTTGCAAAAATGATTTGAATAGAACCCATATTTCTGATTCATGTGTTACTGGATGTTGACATGTTTCCTAATGTCTCATGTTGTATGTTAAGGTGGTACGAATCACTACAAAGTTCTCATGGACGAGTTTCATCACGTTACAACTGCATTTTTAGAGCTTGGAAAAGGGTAATCTCCGACACTTTTCCCATAACATTTGTGTGAAAGAAAGTATGTGGTTTATTAGACTATTATTCATGTCACAGAGTTACTGAACAATTGAAGATATCCAATTTTCATTGTTTTTCAGTTATCAAGAGGCAATTGAAGAAATAACCAAAAGAATGGGTGCAGGAATGGCTAAATTTATACTGAAGGAGGTTTGTAGCATTTTCTTCTTTTTGACCTGTGCTATGCCGGACTTCTAGTGCTTCCTTTTGTTTTAATGATCTTATGTAGTGAATAAATTGGATGTAATAGAAATGAGGAATTTGACCATAATGTGACTTTGGGAATCAAGTTTATGATGGTACACACGAGAAATCAAAATGTCAGTTCTTACATATTTTCCTGCCGTGGTTACTCTGATGTAAAATTGTAGTTAAATGAAAAGGGTTAAGAAACTTATGTTGAACGGAAGAGTGGGTAGGGATTTGAGTCATTAAGTGCAATGGTGGCTTTGACTAATTTCAATGGACTTTAAGAAGTATCCGAATACGCTAACAATGTGCAACTGCAGTGTACATTAGGCGTTGAGCGAAAATAGGTGAAATTGGATGTCAAGTGTATTACTTCTCTAATTTATTTATTTTTTCTTTGTTTTAGGTGGAAACAGTTGATGAGTATGATGAGTATTGTCACTATGTTGCTGGACTCGTTGGGCTAGGGTTGTCGAAACTTTTCCATGCTGCCAATTTGGAGGATTTGGCCTCTGATTACCTCTCAAATTCAATGGGCTTATTTCTTCAGGTGATGTATCTCAGATAGATAGTCATTCTCTCACTCTCAACATCACTCTCAACATAATTTTGTGCACATGCAATTAAAATGCTCAAATACAATCTTTGTGTATTTCCCGAATGGCAGAAAACTAATATTATTCGAGACTACCTGGAGGATATCAATGAGATACCCAAGTCACGCATGTTCTGGCCTCGCGAAATTTGGAGTAAATATGTGAACAAGCTCGAGGTGAAACAGCTTCGCATTTGCTACTTGAATGTCATATTTGTTGTACCATAGGTCCATACTGTATTCCCATTTTACTGGAGACTACTGGTCATTTTCAGAACGGCTCATATGTTTTGGTTGTTCCCCTGCATTTCAGGACTTGAAAAATGAGGAGAACTCGGAGAAGGCAGTTCAGTGCTTGAATGATATGGTTACCAATGCATTACTGCACATGGAAGACTGCTTAAAGTACATGGCAGCTTTACGGGATCCCGCCATATTCCGATTTTGTGCTATTCCTCAGGTACAAATCCTCTCAAAGTTTAAACAGTTTTTCTTACTAATTGTTGTTTCATAAATTAAGTTGTAGCCAAAGAGTAGAATAAACTATTACTATAGTAGGTTGATAGATTTAGACTCTGTTTTTCCTTCCCAGGCTCTCTGGTTTTTTCGTTACTAAAAGATAAGAATTAGAATTGAAATTCTGATCGTTCAAGACTTATTTTGAGTTGAATTGGTTGAATTCAATGAGAAGCGACCGAGATAATATACCTATGGTATACTTGGATCGTTTAGTGCTGCATGACTTGATGTATTTTGGGATCTTGGTTGAGGGACAGCTAGGTCTTGACTGATCCCAAAACGACTTCTCTGATTCATGTAGGAACCACTTGACAGTGTGTATACATTTTTCCCCTGCGTGTATCTATCTGGTTTCGTTACAGAGAAATGATTCTGTGTTACATATGTGTGGTGAGCCATGGAGGTTTGATTTTTTTTTCTTTTCTTTGAATCAGATCATGGCAATTGGAACACTTGCTTTATGCTACAACAACATTGAAGTTTTTAGAGGAGTAGTAAAGATGAGGCGTGGTAAGAGAAGCTAGACCTCGTTACATTTTTTGCTTAATTGCTTTGTATAATGTTTGTGGGCTAATTTTTTTTTTACTTAAACCGTTCCCTTGTTATTCCTATGTTACTCTTAATGCACTGAAATGATCGTACCATCCGTTATTCAGACACAGTGGATGTCTGGATGGATTTTATCAGAAATTGAGTGAACTAGTAAAGCACAAATAGGCCATAGTTCAAGAACTTTCCTCTAAGCTAGTTCCATTTCATCATTTTTGTATTAGAAGAATAAGGGAAACTCCAAGCTAGTCCGTGAAAAATCAGTGTAACCATGCCATTATTTTGAGCTATTGATGCTTTATACAGTAATAGTTATCGTGGTTGTTGATAGGACTGAGTACGATCTGATATTAATTGCTTTTTTAACGATATTATTTGGTTTTGGTTTTGTATGTTTTAAATTTTCTAGGTCTGACGGCTAAAGTTATGGACCAGACAAAAACCATGTCTGACGTCTATGGTGCTTTCTATGATTTTTCGCTAATGCTGAAGAGCAAGGTAGATGTTTTAGTACTTTATTTGAAAGATAGTGTTCAGCATTTTGAAGACACCGATTGTGTAATAATATTCCAAGGGCCATATTTTGATTACAGATTGACAAGAATGATCCAAACGCCACGAAAACACTCAACCGCATAGAAGCAGTACAGAAAGTTTGCAGGGATTCTGGTGCACTGAATCATAGGTTTGTCTCTGTTCAAGTTCTATTCTGATAATCTTGGTTTCTGCTTTGATATATATATATCAGCTAATCCCATTTATGTTTTCCTCCCTCCAGGACCTCGTACATACTTGGCAACCAGTCGATATGCAATTCAACTATGGTAAAAATAATTACTGCTTTATTTGATTCCCTTGTTAAAGAATGTATGCTAATGTTGCTACTAATTTGGTTTCCAGATATTCGTGGTCTTCCTTGTGCTGGCGATCATAATTGCGTTTGTGGCGACCAAGTGAGCGATTATTTCAGACATGCACAAGTGGTTGCTACAAAAAATGTTTTTCATCACTTCAACTGGGAACTGAGATTATCTATTTTTCTTTGTTTAGGTCATACTGCCTTTAGATTTCATGGTTGATATGTATATCTGGTTGGCTGACAAACTGTGCAATGAAGTTGTATGTATTATTGACAATCTATTATTGGTACTTTGGTAGTGCTAATCTGACTTACAATTCCAAGTATATATATGCTGCTTTTAGTTTTCTAATTCAAAACAAAAGTGTGCACTTTTTTTTTTTTTTTTTTTTTTTTTTTTTTAGAGAAAAAACTTATGCCTAGACAGGCAGCTAAGGCAAGTACAGAGACCATTGTTGTTGGCATAGAGAGTATCACTCATCCTGCCATCATTGTTTTTACAGAAATTAGCTAATTGAAAAGTATCCATGTTTTGTGAACGATGGATAATATTGAGATTCAAAAGAACAAAAGAAATTGGATGGATGCTATTGATTGACCCGTCTTCATGGTTGTGAATTCTTTCATGATATCTGAGTTGAAATCTTCCTTGAACAGCTTCATGGTAGAGAAACTTGAAACGAGTTAAGACCTCCATTGATTCAGCAGATATTTGCACATTTGTCTGCTGCCATTCTTTAGCCCACTGGAAGGCTAGATCTTCTCCTCCTGTTGCTCCCCAAGGTCCTGTGTATCCTGGATATCCTCTGTTCCAATGATTGTTCCTGCAAAATCAGTCATAATTAGTTCAGTATAGTAAAGATAGCTCTCAGAATCTTGGAGTGTACATATCTTAATTATGTTCCCAAAGTCTGAGGAAATGTTTCTGTTATATGGGGAAATGCCCAGACTCATAGTTGGGTCAGCTTCCTTAGGAAGAAGAGTAAAATCATTTATAATATGTTCTTGCATGTCATGCAGTCGATGGTGATTGCATAGATGTTGCTTTATGCGCATAGAGGTAACTTTTGCATTTGGTTGTATGTGTCTGAAGATTAGATCACATCTAGCCTTCCAGATATACCAGCAACTGGTAGCTAAGATACTCTTTTCATTACTTGGCATTCCTGATAGGAACCAAGAGTTTAACCAGTCTATGAAAATAGTATTGTGATCAAAATTGGTGTGGTTATCACCCATAATCCCCTTCCAAACTTGAGTGGCAGCAGGACAATTTAGAAACATGTGGGTCATGGTCTCTTCTTCCCCACTGTTGCAAACAATGCATCTAGAGTTGATATAGTGAAGGATGCTGGATGTTTTTGCATTAGTGGGAAGAATTCCATGTGCACACTTCCAGATGAATATTCTGATGACAGGAGCCACCTCCATGTTCCAAATTTCTTCCCAATTTCCTGTGTGGGTGTCATTTCTGTAGAAATGCTCAATTTTTTTCTTGTAGAGAGCTCTCACAGAGAAATCTCCTTTTTTCAGTTAAGTTCCAGATAATTCTATCTTCTTCATTTGGGTGGCTTTGCAGATTCAGAATCATTGCAGCTTCATTGTTATTGAAGAGAGAAATGACTTGTGCTTCATTCCAAGTTCCATCTTGAAGGAGAAGAGATTCCACATTTTCTATGTGTTGGGGACAATTATGTGGCTTTTGTAGTCTGGAGGAGGTATGTGGTATCCAAATGTCTTCCCAAATACTGATTGTCTTCCCATTTCCTATTCTCCAATTACAGTTCTGTTGTATGTTGCTTATTCCTTCAAGGATGCCTTTCCATATCCAGGAGTCTCCATATTTTGACTTAGTATCCATATTAAGAACATTTCTACCTATTAAGTACTTTGCATCCATGAGTTTATACCATAGAGAGTCTTTATCCTGCTCAAGCCTCCAACCAATTTTAGTTATCATAGAGCTATTGAAGAGTTCCAAATTCATGAAGCCTAAACCTCCCAAATCTTTTGGTTTGCATAAAGAAGTCCAAGCTTTAGGATAGTAACCAGTAGGATTCTCTATGTTTTTTACCCAAAAGAAATCTCTTTGAAGCTTATCAAGATCCTTGCATGTTTTCTTTGGTACCTTAAAACAGTTCATTTGATAGATGCAAGCTTAAGAAGTGACAGATTTGATGAGAACTTCCCTACCTGCAAGATTTAGGGGGGTATATTTCCAACCCGAGAGTCTGAGTTTCATCTTTTCTACCCCTGGCTTAAAGGAACTGATTTTTCTTCTGTGAGTAAAAAGGGGGGATCCCGGTTATTTATCATCTAGCTGCAGAACTTGAACTCCCATGAATCCACTGATATTAGGAATAAGGATTGGGTTGGTGTTTTTGCTGAAGAAAACTCCAGACTTATTGAAGTTTATAAGCTGCCTAGAAGTGCTTCCAAATAGTTTCAGTGTCTTCATTATGTTTTGTGCTTCAATCAAGTTTGCCTTGCAGAATATCATACAATCATCTGCAAAAAGGAGGTGATTAATGGATGGAGCTGCTTTGCAAATCTTGAGTCCTGTGATTATTCCTATCTCTTCAGCATGTAGGAGAGTTCTTGAGAGGGACTCCATGCAGAAGAGAAAAAGGTAAGGGGATAGGGGATCCCCTTGCCTTAGACCTCTGGTAGGTTTGAAAAACTTATCAGGAGATCCATTGATAAGGACAACAGATGTAGAGGTGGAGATGCATTGAAAATTTTTGTTGCACCAGTGTTCATTAAAACCCATTTTCCTCATAATGTCCATCAGGAAGTTCCAGTCTACTCTGTCAAAGGCTTTAGCCATATCAATCTTAATACCCACAAAGCCATTGTTACCTTTTTTTTTCTTCCTCTTTTTGATCTCATGGTGTGAATTATTTCATGGGCTATAGCTATGTTGTCTGAGATTTGTCTTCAAGGGATAAAGGATGATTGGTAAGGGGAAATGATTTTGGGTAGGAGGGTTTTCATTCTCTGGGCTAGGAGTTTGGATATAATTTTGTAAGTAGTGTTGCATAGGCTTATAGGTCTAAAGTGGCTAGGAGAGGTGGGGTTATCAATTTTTGGTATGAGGGATATGAAGGTAGAATTCATTTCCTTAATAAGATGACCAGAAGAAAAGAAGTTTTGGACCATTTTGACAATGTCAGGTCCTATGATATCCCAGTTGGACTTGAAGAAATTTGAAGGAAAATCATCTGGTCCTAGATCTTTATCACTAGCCATGCTGAATAAGATAGATTTGATTTCATCTGGTTGAGGAGTTCTGTTGAGAAGCATGTTATCAATATTGGTTATATTGGTTGGTATAAGATTGAGAAGGTTAGTGGAAGGGATAGTGGGCTCAGCAGTTTCCATCTGGGAGAAATGATTTGTGAAGCAGTGTTTGACCTCTCTATAGTCTGTGATCCATTGGCCCTTCTCATCTTGGATTGTCTCAATCTTGTTTCTTCTTGTTCTACACTTGGTTGCTCTGTGGAAATAGCTTGTATTTTGATCTCCCAATTTAATAAGCTGATCTCTGCTCTTGGGTTTCCAGAACTGTTCCTCAATATCAAACCAATTCTTGATTTGTTTCCTAGCATTTGCTAAGGCCTGACCTCTACCATCTCTGAAGTAGTTTATATGTAACCAATTTAAGTATTGCTTGCTTTCCTCTATATTAGTTTTGATGTTGCCATACACCTCCTTGTTCCAAACTCTGATTTGCAGCTTAATATCTTTCAGTTTTCTAGCAATGATGAAAGCACTTGAACCAGGTATTGATTTCTTCCAGCAGTCTGCAATGATTTTCCTGCAATCCTCATGATCTAACCAAGGGCCAAAGAACTTGAAAGGTATTTTGCCATTTTTCCAATTGGGATTTGAATTGAGCAATATGGGATGGTGATCAGATCCAATAGCAAGCATGTTTGAGATAGTGGTGTTTGGGTAGATGGATAGCCATTCATCATTGGATAGACCTCTATACAACCTTTGCTCAGTTAAAGCATGACCTTTTCTCTTGTTAGACCAAGTAAAAGGACAACCAGTGAAGCCTAGATCAATCAAATCAAGATCAAGGATCTTATCTTTGAAGATGTCAGCTTCATTTTTATCCATGGGATGGGTACTAAATTTTCCAGTATCATGCAGAATAAAGTTGAAGTCTCCTAGAATCAACCAAGGAAGGTTGTAGGAGACAGCAGTATTAAATAGCATATTCCAGGATAACAGCTTAGATTGAGTGTCATAAGGGTTCCCATAATAGCCTGTAAAGAGCCAAGGGGGGCTATTGACAGTTGAGATGAGGGCATTGATATGGTTTATAGAATAATCCTTAATGTCTAAGGTTATACTATTTTTCCATATCAAAGCTAATCTACCAGCAGTGCCACTTGCCCCTCCAGGATTTACAGACCAAAAGTTTTTAACACCTAAATCAAGCATAGATTTAGCAAATTTTTCATGATTTTGCTTGGTTTCAGATAAGAAGACTATATCAGGATTTAACTTATTAAGCATGTCATTCAGATATTTCTTGGCATCCCTAGTTCCCAGGCCTTGGCAATTCCAAGCTATGGAAGTAAAGAATTGCCAGAAGTAAGACACAAGAGGATATTTTGAAATGAGTCTTCTGGATAAATGATCATAGTAAGCATAAACAGTAAGAGTGACAATGCAACTGATTTTGTGAAACTGAAACCAAATATAAAAGTAGTAGGTGGAAGGGAATACAATAGTTCCTGATGCAGAGCTTTCCACAATGCCATTAGCCATATATAGGTGAGGGTTTCCCATCTGTTCCTGAGAGTGTTTAGCAGTGTCTTTGATTCTCTTCAGCTGAGTCGGATCCATCTGGTTGTGTTGCAGGTACTCATCATTATAGAGGAATTACTTTCTTTTGTATTTTAAGGGGTAAATGTTGGAGGTAGAGTGGGTAGAAGTGTCAAGGTTTTCAAACAAATGATCTTTTTTCTTAGCTTTTCAGGCCTCTCTTTTCTTCTTTGTAGCTTAAGCTTCCATGTTAGCTTTAATTTGAGATAAAGTTGGAAGGGAATTGAAGGGAAATGATTTGGGGGGTGTTAGTATTAATGATTGGAAAGAGTTTTTTAGCAGCAGCAGTTTCAGCTGCAATAGCTTCCTCATTGCCAGTTCTCATCTCAGGATTATTGGTTGATTTGACTCTTGTTGCATTTTTCCATTTTGGTTGTTTCTTCTTGAAAGAGACAATAATCTTTTTAACCAGATCCATCCTCTTGTTTCTAATTTTAAATTCCATCACATCAGGGTGTGGGGAGTTTGGGCTAGAAGGAGTTGAGATCTGAGCTCCAAAGACAATGGGGATGTTGGAGGATGAAGCAAGATTATCAATTGTTCTTTCAAGATCCTTTCTCTTAGCAGCTTTAAGCTTTGCTTTAAACTCAGCAGTTGCATCTGTATCAGAGTACTGTCTATGTATAATATCTTTACCAGCTTGCACAATTTTTTGTGGGGTTTTTGGGGGTGGAGCTGGTTGAGGTGTTGGGAGATGATGGAAATTAGGATTGTTTTGATTTGGGGGTGAAGGGCAGGGGGGGCTTGGGTGGTTAAGAATTTTGCAGACCTTACAAAATTTGATGCCATTCAGAGCATAAGCGCATTCCATCCAATGAGAAAGAGTTGGTGTTTCAAAGGCTTCAATTCCAAACTTGAGGGATCTAGTTACATTGATTGTAACTTTTACTTCCATATTCTTTTCAAACCTGTCTCTTCCATAGGACTTCTTAGAGGTTTGATAAACTCCAATAGGTTTGATTATGTTGCATATATATGGAATGATGTGAGTAGGGATTCTTTTGACTAGAAGCCAGATCATAACTTTAGAGAAAAGTTCTTCATCTATCAGTTCAAGGCCTTTCTCAGGAACTCCAACAAGAACCATAAGCTTATCAAATACTCCTCTAGTGCCTCCCATTCTTAAAGTAGCATAATCTTCTTCATGGGTTGTTCTTAGAATGTATAAGTTTCTTCTTCTATTCCATACTTCAACTTCAATTCTGTTGAACATTTCCCAATTTGCATTTATGAATTTGCTTACTTGAGAAGTCTAGAAACATATGTTGCTGCACAATTTGCCAATGAAGCATCCTTTCCAATCTTGTGGTTGTTTGGTTCTGATATTTTCAGAGTTTATGAACACTTTTGGGAATAGATCTTCAGGCATAGTGAGAGCAGTATTCATTTGTTTAACAAGGTTTTCAATGTTGTGGGTGTTTGAGGTTGAAGATGAAGCCATAGTAATGTGAGAATGGTACAAATCAATAATGAAGGTGAGAAGGCTAGAGAGAATTATGGCTCTGATAGGTCTTACTTTAATTTGAATTTCAGTCACGGGGTTTCTATGAGGATTGTTTTTGTGTGAAGGGTACTTTGTCCTATAGTGTTGTGTGGTGCTACAACAAGAGGTGATGATGTAATTGTTTGTTGATTTGATGCTTAGATCGTTATCTTCCATGGCTAATGGCAGTGTGGAAAAGGACCTGACTTCAAAAAGAGACTGGTGGACTATAAGGTTAGCAGAATTGTAAATAGAGGTTGGTGAGTGTAGCTTTATTCTTACCGTTACTCTGTCATAATGTTTGCATGAAAGAGAATTATTATGGACGGGCTTTGAATCAAAGGGTGCTGGTGGCATACTTACTACCTCAGTACTTAGACTTGTTGTTGTGTCTAAAACTGGTGTAGAGGAGGTGTAAGCGGACTTTTGTTTCCCTTTTGAATTCATGCTGGGCTGTCTCCAATTAGATATGGGCTCGGCTGAGAAGTTGCGATATTTTGCGGCCCAAGAGAGTTGAAATTCAGTCTGTATAATGAGGTTATTAGCCCAATAAAAACTCCCATCAGCATTAGTAAGCCTATATGTCAGATAGAATTTCTTCGCGAGAGTGTTGCATGAGAATTTCTCAGAAGAATAGCGTGTCCATTCATGATTGGTGCCAGATGTGAAAAGGTCCAGCAAAATATTACCATCTGTCAAGAGAAACCAAAGACAAGTCAGTGAGTGAAAGTGTGTGGAGAACCAATTTCTGCAGTTATGGCTATAAGTGCCTATTATCGGGAGAGTTTAATAGACATGGGAGTAGGGGGAGAGGATTAGAGAGAGAGAGGTCGATCGTGGGAAAGGGTTTTCATTAATTGGTGAAGCAATCGAAACACCAAAAATGAAACTCTTTAAAAGGGGCTGTTCAGTATCTGGCGAAACCAATTGGTTTGAAAATGAAAGGTTCTTTCTCCAATAATTTTTCTGTGCTCCAATTTTCCTTCTATCTCCATGGATGATGAACAACAAAAAAAACGATCGAAAGGGGAAGCGAAAGATGGTTGATGTAGATATTGAGCCTCGGATACATTGGTTTCCTTATGATCATGATGTGAGTTGCCTTCCATATGGAATTGCATTTCCCCAAGGGTGTGAGTCTCCTGGTTTCAGGGAGAACTTTGATTGGTATTTGAAGGATATGCAGCATAATGTGGAGGTGAAGCTTGAGGAATGCATGCAAGAAGATGGCCCTCCTGGTATAATTCATGAATTGTTGCTCGATTCTCCAGTTGAGCGACTCATCCAGTTTTTCAATCAACCCAAGCCAGCGCCAATTAATCAAGATACTCAAAATCCTTTTCTCAGGCCTGATGTTGATGTTGAGCATGGAGGTTGTGGGATGCCCGGAGCTGTGCATATTGGAGAGCCAAGGACTTCCAATACAAGTTCTACCAATGCTGTTAATGGTGAAGATCCAATTCCAACAGTCAAGCTTAAGCGTGCTGGTTCTGAGGACGATGATTGGGTATTATATGCCTATCATCCAAGGTATGGACTTTTTGAAGTGAATGAGGGGGTTGTTGTCATTATTGATCGATTCCTTGTATCTAGATTGAGTCGAGTTGGGTTTCAATCGATCACCCTTTCTGCAGCAGAGAGACTCCTGGTTCGTCAGATGGATGCTAAACCAAGGCGATTTGATGGGCCGATGCTCTTTCCTGTGATGGATGCACTTTGTCCTGATACTGAGAGGATAGGGAGAATTATTTTCACCGGAAACCACCAGTCTGCTGATAGACGTATTTATGTGTCTAATTTGTCCTCAATGTTTCGTATTGTCAGTACTCGTTTTCGTCCTTATTATGGTGTTTTGTGTGTTTGTATGTATTTTTTTTGGAAATAAATATTGTTGGAAAATTCGGCTCGAAAAGTTGCTCGGAGCACCTCCGGAAGACACGTGTTATGCGGACTCTCGCTTTTGGATAAGGGGCACCTCAGTTGGGCACCTGCTATTCGCACCCCAGAACAGGATAAGGGGAAACCCTTTCTTCTTCGTTTGAAAAAAGTTTTGGCGGGAATTTTTTTGTTCTTCACCGGCAGAATTAGGGTTGGAATTTTGGACGGGATTGAAGGAGACTCAACGAATGGTAATTGTTGGGAAGACTTGACTAGTCTTAACAGGCAGGGTATGGTTGATTTCGTCATCTAAAATTGGCTAGATACTCGGTTGGAAGAAATCAGAGCACGAGAGATATTCACGAGTTGGCACGAGATATTCATGGGATTTCCTGTGCGTATTAGAGGATAGCGTGTATATTAACAGAGTTTTACTCCAACTGGGAGTGTGTCCACACCAGGAAACGCGTGAAGGGTCAAATCAGGGAAGAAAATATTCCCGAAAATATTTTCTTTAACACCGAGTAATGGAGGATTATTGTGGGTTAATGAGCGAGATTTATTGGTGCTGTTCGGTATAAATAGGTTCTTGGGGTCTCATTGAGGGTTACGGAGAGTTTGGAGAGATAACAGAGCAAAGAAATTCAAGTTTTAGAGATCTGCTGCTGCTGCCATTGAAGAGAGCTCGAAGAACATTAGACACAAAGAAGCAGTCGTATTTACTACAGTGAATGCGACACTTTTGAAGACAGTCTTATATGCTACAGTGACAACGACACTCTTGTTTTATCGTTCTCTGTAACAGATCGGTTTGTAACAAATATAACTGTTACAAACCCGGTTTTCATTATTTTTCTCCCAATTTCATCATTTGTAAACCACTTTTGAGCATATATGAAATCAACTTTTGAGCGTGTTTCCATCATGATGAGAGGCTAAATTATCGCATAATCAAGGCAATGGATGAAGCTATTTACACATGAATAATGGGTAACTATTTCATTTTCTCTAATTTATAATTTATAATTCACTCAATCACTGCTTTTGCAGAGTTTTTAAATGTTTACATAATTTTCTTAATTACTTGTGATTCAATTTGATAGATTATACTTTGTTTAATCAATTGATAGTCTATGCTTAGGGAATACAATTAATATTTGAGAATATGTTTGATTATTTGTGATTTAAGAAATAAAGGATTTAAAGGCTAATTAGAGCTATGAAATATTCGACATCATTCATTCATGTGTAATCGTGGATTCTAGTGTCTTGGTTATTTTTAATATCTTAAAATCACTTTTTATATTAAGTTTTGTTTATTTTGAAGTTTTATTAAGTCTAAAATCTATTGCTTTCACAAGTCTCAACGAACCTTTTACTACAACTCAATTGAAAAACACATCAATTTTTGGCGCCGCCGACGCGGACTTGTCTTTAGGCTAGAGTTTTTAGATTTTATTTTAGGTTTTTATTTATTTGTTCTACTTTACGTTTTTGGGTTTTTGTCTTTTTACTACAGATTTTGGAATTTTGAGCGAATTTTTTTTTTTTTTGCCAAAGCTTTTGGTGAATACTTAAAGATTTGGAGTTAAAGACAAATCGAAAGGAGCGAAAGAAGAAGATTTTTTTAATTATTTTTTAAAAAAAAAGAGAGAGAAAAAAAAAGAGAGGCATTTTTTTTTTTTTGGATATTTTTATTTTTTTAGACTTTCCTTTTCTTTTATACTTTATTTTTGGACTTTGGACTTGGACATTTGGACATTCTTTTATTTTTAAACCCTACGGAAGGGTAGTATTAAATATAAACTATGTGCAGAGAAGGACGACGATTACGATATCGTCTCGGCCCCTCGGGTTCGTACATGACATAGGAGTCGTGGCCCGAGTCGACCGCAACGGTTCATCCCCCGTCTGGAACGGGAGGTAAGTTTGTCGAAACACTCGCAAATCCCCTGCCAGCGAGTTACTGTCTTCCTTCGTGTGAATATATGCTGAGGACTTGAAAACGACTGCTTTAATTTCCTAGTAAAGGGCAAAGACTGGCCATACAAGATAAGGGTTCGGATTTCATCACCGTTCTCTTCTTGCCCGCCTTAGGAAAACGATACTTAACGCGAACCTAAGCTTTAAAATTTGGAATAGAACGAGACCGATAGGGTAATGAGCTTAATAGGAAAGTCATTCGAAAAATATTGGTTACTCTTTTAGCATACTTCGAAGTTCATGATGGTTTCTGTGAAGTTGAATGCGTGACTGCGCCGCCTTGTAATAGCGGTGAGGCCTTGGGTATCAAAGCTCCACATGAGCTTCCTCGCCTTGATTCAACTTACTTTGACTCGGATTGATCCGGAGGGGTTTGCTTAAATTGTAATGAATTCCCTTTCGAACAATTAGAAGTTTGGTCAGAAACAATCTAAGTGGAGCCATCATGCTTTTTGTTTGCTAGAATTCAATAGGTTTTTGTGGTGGAGTCGGCCTTGTTTGTGTTTGCATAGAACCTCTCTTCCGTTAGGAATTTTATTTTGTTGTTTTCTAGTGTATGCCCGAGGTTACTAGAGAGCGGGCTTGGAAAAGAGATAATCTAGGTCGATTGATTAGTGAAAAACCTAGTAATTCTTCTTGTGGAAGCGGGGAGCTCGAAGACTCTTCTTTTGAGATCCCCGTTTTTGGAAACTTCAGTTTTGAGAATCTGTCTCTTCGTGAGGAAAGTACCCCTAGTACTTCAGTTTTGCCAGCGATGGCAACTTTGAAAGATTACATGTTCCCAACTCGGGACCAACCGAGCTTCGTGCATTAAATTTCCGGCCAATACGGCTAACTTCGAGATAAAAGCTAGTATTCTTGGATGATCCCTATATTCTTAGGAAAAGATGATGAGAACCCTTATTTTCATATTAGGGACTTTGAGGAAATTTGTGGGACAGTTAGAATAAAAGACCTTACTGATGAATTTTTGAAACTTAAGATGTTCCCATTTTCCTTAAAAGATAAAGCCAAGACCTGGCTAAACAACCTACCATCTGAATCCATTGAAACATGGCAGGAACTTATTGCTGCTTTCTATTTGAAATTCTACCCTAAGCATAAAACTGCAGCTGTTAGGCAGAAAATTAGTGCTAGTGTGCAACAAGAGGGAGAGTCTCTTTATAGGTTTTTAGAGATATTCAATGATCTCCTATCTCAGTGTCCTCACCATGTATTTGATAAGATGAAACTTGTAGGGATTATTTATGATGGTTTAGACTATTCGACCAAAGCCATGGTCGAGTCTATGTGTGTTGGTGAGTTTACTAATAAAAGTGCTGAGGATGCCTTTACCTTCTTAGGAGTTGTTCTTTGAGAAATCCCAACAGTGGGAGTCTTGTGTTGAACCCCCTAAAAGACTTTTGGTCAATAGAAGTAGCACCAATGTGGTAGATACAAGCTTCGGGTCAGATGCTAAGTTTGCTGCTTTGTCTCAAAGGTTATAAGCTTTGGAATTGAATCAGCCTAAACATAGGTCTCTTGTTGAACCTGATGATAGGATTAGAGCCTCTCAAGTCTCTAGTTGTGGAGTAGAACCCAATAACTCATTTTGGGAAGGTCAGGTTAGTGAAGAGCAAGCTCATGTTGTTTATAACAATGCTAGATTTGAGAACCATCAGAAGTTTGACCCATACTCAGAGACCTACAACCCTGGTTGGAGAAACCATCCTAATTTCTCTTGATCTAAGGGCCAGAATCAAGGTCAGTCTAGTAATTCTCAGCCTCCCCGGGTTTTGGTTATAATAAGAATTCTTCAGGTCAAGCCCAGTTCCAGAACCCTTCTGAGAATAGAATGACTAGCTTAGAGGAATCTCTTAGTATACTAAAAAAGAGCCAGGATATGTTGACACAGAGCCAGGAAATGTTAGTAAAGAGCCAGGGCAATTTTCAAGAGGAATCCAAGCAGAATTTTAAGAATAATTCCCAGTCTCTTGCTAAATTAGAACTTCAAGTCGGCCAAATTGCTAAGTTCCTTAGTGAGAGAGAAGATGGAAGGTTCCCTAGTCATACTGATCCTAACCCTAAAGGAGAGAAATCGTACAATCATGTGAATTCTATTGCAACCCTTAGGAGTGGAAAGAAAGTTGATAATAAGGTCGCCATGCCTGAAAGTGAACATGATGTAGTTCACCCTTCTGAGCCAGAAAATGAGGAGACTGATAGAGTCTCTAAAGAGACCAATGAGGGTCATATTGAGCCAGGCTTTGTTCCTAGAGCCCCATTCCCACAGCTGCTAACTAAGAGGGAGTCCAACTTTAATGATATTTTGGAGGTTTTTAAGCGGGTAACTATCAACCTACCATTGTTGGATGCGATTAAGCGAGATTCCCGCTATGCCAAGTTTCTTAAGGATATGTGTACGCGAAAGCGGAAGCTTAGTGTCCAAAGCCTTTCTAGCTAGTCATGTGAGTTCTATTATTCAGAATACCACTACTCCCAAGTATAAATACCCAGGGTCCCCTACTATTTCTTTCACAATAGGTAATTACCGTGTTGAGAAAGCTTTGCTTGACTTAGGATCCAGTGTGAACTTACTCCCATACCATGTGTACCTTAAGCTAGGACTTGGTGAGATGAAACCTACCCAGATGACACTCCAGTTAGCTGATAGGTCCGTTAAAATTCCTCGTGGTGTAATCGAGGATGTTCTTATAGAGGTCGACAAGTTTATATATCCGGTGGATTTTGTTATCCTAGATACCCAACCTGTCCCTGACCCAGAGAACCAGATACCGGTAATTTTAGGTCGCCCATTTTTAGCTACATCCAATGCGATCATTAACTGTCGAAATGGTATTATGAACTTGTCTTTTGGTAATATGACCATTGAGCTGAACATTTTTAATGTTAGTAAGCTACCCTCTGAACTAGATGAATCAAACATAGAAGAGGTGAACATGATAGGAACATTAGTCGAGGAGTCATTACCAAACACTTTGTTAGAAGATCCATTAGAGAAATGCCTAGCTCACTTTGGGATTGATTTCGATGATGATAATGTGATTAACGAGGTGAATGCTTTGTTAGATTCAACCCCTTTGTTAGACACTAGTAATGGATGGAAACCTAAGTTCGAGCCACTACCAATTTCTAAGTCTACCCTAGTTCCTTCGTTAGAAGAGCCTCCTAAGTTAGACCTAAAACCATTGCCAGATACCCTGAAGTATGTGTTTTTAGGCCCTTCTGAGACTTTACCTGTGATTGTTGCTTCCGACTTGGATAGTGATCAGGAAAGTAGGCTAGTAACCGTCCTTCAGAACAACAAGGAACCTTTAGGGTGGACCATAAGCGGGACATTAAGGGTATAAGTCCTACTTTGTTTGTATGCATCGATTTATTTAGAGGAAGATACCAAACCTCCTAGGGAGATGCAACGTCGACTAAACCCCAATATGAAAGAAGTAGTTCGAACCGAGATCCTTAAGTTGTTAGATGCGAGACATTATCTACCCTATTTCGGAAATGCAAGTGGGTCAGCCCGTTCGAGTTGTTCCCAAGAAATCCGGTATTATCGTAGTCCGAATGATAATAATGAGTTAATCCCAACCCGAGTGACCACGGGTTGGCGTGTTTGTATTGACTATAGGAAATTGAACAAGGTCACTAGGAAGGACCACTTTCCCCTTCCATTCATCGACCGAGATGCTAGAGAGATTAGTGGACATAGTCATTACTTGCTTTTTAGATGGCTACTTTGGATATAATCAGATCGTTATTGCCCCAGAAGACCAAGAGAAAACCACTTTTACCTGTCCCTTTGGTACCTTTGCGTATAGACGCATGCCTTTCGGGCTATGTAACGCCCCTGCGAGTTTTTAGCGTTGCATGATGAGCATATTTTCAGATATGGTAGAACGATTCTTAGAGGTATTTATGGATGACTTTTTAGTGTTTGGTTCATCTTTCGATGAGTGCTTGCATCATTTGTCATTAGTGTTGACTAGGTGTAAGGAAAAGAATCTAGTGCTTAATTGGGAGAAATGTCATTTCATGGTTCGATCAAGAATTGTTTTAGGGCATATCGTATCTTCTAAGGGTATAGAGGTAGATAAAGCCAAAGTTGACCTTATCAAGACTTTACAGGTCCCAAAAACCGTAAGAGATATTAGGTCATTCTTAGGGCATGCAGGTTTTTATTGTCGATTCATTAAGGATTTTAGCTTGATTTCTAGACCTCTTTGCAATTTGCTTGCAAAAGATGTTAAGTTTGTCTTTGATGATGCTTGTTTAGAGGCTTTTGAGAAGCTTAAGACTTTACTTACTACCGCCCCCATAGTCCGGGCACCCAACCGGAACCTACCCTTTGACATCATGTGCGATGCTTGATTATGCTATTGGTGTTGTGCTAGGTCGGCGAGAAAATAAATTACTTCATGTGATTTACTATGCTAGCAAAACTCGAATGATGCCCAGTTGAACTATACCACTACGGAGAAGGAACTTTTAGCCATTGTGTTTGCCTTAGACAAGTTTAGACCCTATCTCTTAGGTTCTAAGGTCATAATCTTCACCGATCATGTCTTTGCTTTGAAGTATCTTCTTTCCAAGAAGGATACTAAACCTAGATTGATTAGATGGATCCTCTTGTTACAGGAATTTTCCTTAGACATTAGAGACAAAAAAGGTGCAGAAAATGTGGTAGCAGACCACTTGTCTAGGCTTGTTGTGGATACCACTAATGATTCTCCTCATGTTAGGGATAGTTTTCTGATGAACAATTGTTCTTTGTTACCCAATTACCTTGGTATGCGAATATAGTGAACTATCTTGTTCTTGGTCGAATGCCCCAACATTGGGGTAAACAAGATCGTTCTAGGTTTTTAGCCGAGGTTAAGCACTTCTTTTGGGATGATCCTTATTTGTTTAAGTATTGTCCAGACCAGATTATTAGGAGATGTATACCTGAGAGTGACCAGTCCAGTATTATTTCCTTTTGTCATGATCATGCTTGTGGGGGTCACTTTAGTGCTAAGAAGATTGATGTTAAGATATTGCAGTGTGGATTCTATTGGCCTTCATTGTTTAAAGACTCCCATAGTTACTGTGTTACTTGTGAACGTTGCCAGAAATTAGGAACCATTTCCGTAGGAATATGATGCCCTTGAACCCGATTTTAATTGTTGAGGTCTTTGATATGTGGGGTATTGACTTTATGGGTCCATTTACTAATTCCTTTGGTAACCTATACATCCTTGTCGCCGTAGACTATGTCTCTAAGTGGATTGAGGCGGTTGCGTGTAAAACCAATGACCATAGGGTTGTGATTGAGTTCTTGAAAAATAATATACTTACACGTTTTGGTACACCGCGAGCTATAATTAGTGATGGAGGGTCGCACTTTTGTAATGGACCTTTTAGGCTTCGATGAAGAAATATGGTCTTACACATAAGGTAGCTACCCCATATCATCCCGAGACTAGTGGTCGAGAGTAGAGGTTTCTAATAGGGAGATAAAACGTATATTAGAGAAAACAATTAATCCTAATCGGAAAGACCGGTCGTCTAGGCTTCTTCGATGCCTTATGGGCTTACCGTCTTGCGTTTAAAACCCCTATTGGAATGTCGCCTTATCGGCTTGTTTATGGAAAGGCATGTCATTTACCCGTTGAGTTAGAACATAGAGCTTATTGGGCTGTTAAGCGACTAAATTTTTCACTTGACAAGGCAGAGCCCATAGGAAACTCCAGCTCAATGAGTTGGACGAGATTCATATAGATGCTTACGATAGTGCGAAGGAGTATAAGAACAAAATGAAACTTGTGCATGATAGAAATATTTTAAGGAAGTCATTTTATCCAGGTCAAAAAGTTCTTCTGTATGATACCCGTTTGCATCTTTTCCCTGGGAAGTTACTTTCTCGGTGGACGGGTCCTTTTATTGTTCGCACTGTATTTCCTCATGGAGCTGTTGAGATCGAGACACCGGACGGTAGTAGTTCTTCTAAGGTTAACGATCATAGATTGAAACCCTTTTTAGAACCCTTCCCTACAGGTGATGTTGAGGAGGTCCCTCTGGAGGACCCTGTTTACCTTTGATTGACCATCGAGGCGATTGTATGTTGTATATTAGTTTTTGATTTCTCCCTTCACCCAGGTACTATCTTTCCGACTTCTCTCTTTACTGATTCATCATGTTACTTTACTTTTTGGTATTGCTATTTCATTAGAAACATTGAGGACAATGTTAGATTTAAGTTTGGGGGTGGGGAAGAAACTTCTTGTTAGTTTTTAGTTGCAATAAATAAACTCCAGAGCCTAGAAATTTATGTTTATTAAGGATGACACTAACCAATCTAAGTGGATGGAAGCATTTTGGTTGTAGAAGTTGAGGAACCAATCTGATTAGATGGAAACATCTAAAGAGTCTATTCATAAAAGCACAGAGCTCAGGTGTTAGAAAAAGAAAACATGGTAGTTTCGCCATATCCTCGTGATGGAAACATCGAAATAATCCTGATCACTTCTTTTATTTTTATCTTTACCATTGCTAGGGTGAAATAGAGTGACTGAGATACAAAAAAAAAAAAAAAAAAAAAAAAAAAAAAAAAAATTGAGACCAGACCACTAGACCAACCGGAAAAAATACAATAAAGTCGACCACAGGTACCCTTGTATATGCCAGCTGAGTTGACCTAGAGTTAGGATTATCGACCACTTTGGTCCCCTTGTATATGCGGTGTGTTGATATTAGTCCAGACCAGTATCTCAGTCCATTAGGATAGGTTCACCTTAGTCAACATCATCCACGTTTTTCTCTACATCCATCTTCTTAATCTATCCATATGATTGGTTGACTCCGGTTTATGATGTCCAGAAACTATCTGAGTAGAGCTCTGTCGCTTTATATGAATTTTAGTATGCTTGAGTGCAAACTCATGTACAACAATTGGAATTTCGCATCAGGGTACTTCCTCATGTAGTCAATAAGTATGCCAACCAAGGAGATTCTTTAGTGCCTTCCAAGGTTATGCGTAGATAGCTAGGGTCTAGAGTAAAGGTTTTGTGGGTACACCTCTGGTAAACCCTCCGGAAACAACACTCCGCCACTAGGGCCACCTAGCGGTTTAACGGCTTGCTGCACGTGCTAAGTGTAGTCATTTTATTTTTTATTATTAGTTTTGCTAGAGGACTAGCAAATAATAAGTTTGGGGGCATTTGATAGACGCATTTATGTGTCTAATTTGTCCTCAATGTTTCGTATTGTCAGTACTCGTTTTCGTCCTTATTATGGTGTTTTGTGTGTTTGTAGGTATTTTTTTGGAAATAAATATTATTGGAAAATTCGGCTCGAAAAGTTGCTCGGAGCACCTTTGGAAGACACGTGTTATGCGGACTCTCGCTTTTGGATAAGGGGCACCTCAGTTGGGCACCTGTTATTCGCACCCTGCATCAGGATAAGGGGAAACCCTTTCTTCTTCGTTTGAAAACAGATTTTGGCGGGAATTTTTTTGTTCTTGGCGAGAATTAGGGTTGGAATTTTGGACGGGATTGAAGGAGACTCAACGGCTGGTAATTGTTGGGAAGACTTGACTAGTCTTAACAGGCAGGGTATGGTTGATTTCGTCATCTAAAATTGGCTAGATACTCGGTTGGAAGAAATCAGAGGACGGGAGATATTCACGAGTTGGCACGAGATATTCATGGGATTTCCTGTGCGTATTAGAGGATAGCGTGTATATTAACAGAGTTTTACTCCAACTGGGAGTGTGTCAACACCAGGAAACACGTGAAGGGTCAAATCAGGGAAGAAAATATTCCCGAAAATATTTTCTTTAACACCGAGTAATGGAGGATTATTGTGGGTTAATGAGCGAGATTTATTGGTGATGTTCGGTATAAATAGGTTCCCGGGGTCTCATTGAGGGTTACAGAGAGTTTGGAGAGATAACAGAGCAAAGAAATTCAAGTTTCAGAGATCTGCTGTTGCTTCCATTGAAGAGAGCTCGAAGAACATTAGACACAAAGAGGCAGTCGTATTTCCTACAGTGAATGCGACACTTTTGAAGACATTCTTATATGCTACAGTGACAACGACACTCTTGTTTTATCGTTCTCTGTAACAGATCGGTTTGTAACAAATATAACTGTTACAAACCCGGTTTTCATTATTTTTCTCCCAATTTCATCATTTGTAAACCACTTTTGAGCATAAATGAAATCAACTTTTGAGCGTGTTTCCATCATGATGAGAGGCTAAATTATCGCATAATCAAGGCAATGGATGAAGCTATTTACACATGAATAATGGGTAACTATTTCATTTTCTCTAATTTATAATTTATAATTCACTCAATCACTGCTTTTGCAGAGTTTTTAAATGTTTACATAATTTTCTTAATTACTTGTGATTCAATTTGATAGATTATACTTTGTTTAATCAATTGATAGTCTATGCTTAGGGAATACAATTAATATTTGAGAATATGTTTGATTATTTGTGATTTAAGAAGTAAAGGATTTAAAGGCTAATTAGAGTTATGAAATATTCGACATCATTCATTCATGTGTAATAGTGGATTCTAGTGTCTTGGTTATTTTTAATATCTTGAAATCACTTTTTATATTAAGTTTTGTTTATTTTGAAGTTTTATTAAGTCTAAAATCTATTGCTTTCACAAGTCTCAACGAACCTTTTACTTCAACTCAAATGAAAAACACATCATCTGCTGCCGGAAACAACCAGTCTGCTGCGGTCCGAGTTCTGATCCAACTCATCCCATGAATAGTTCGAAAGATGATGTAAAAGAACCTGAGGATCCTGAGTTGGGTGTTGATGCTGATGAAGGTGTGGATTTTGAAGATCAGAAGCCACCCCCGCTTGTGCTTCAAACTCCAAGGCATGTCCGACGAGTAACTCGGAGTCAGACTCGTAGCGTCAGCCAGGGAACTCGTAGCAAGACTCAGAGAAATAAGTAGCAGGTAAGTATGGTCTTCATGTCTTTTTCTCCCCATTAATCTACTGAGAGGGTGAGCTTTTCTTGGTTTTAGTGGTTTTTTAAGAACAAATTCCACACAGTTATTTTGATGTTGGTTGATGTTTCTATAGATACTTATGGTATGTGGATGATGATTATGTTTCTGGTTTAAAGATATGTGATTGTGTGTGATGATACTGTGAATTGAGACAATAAATGTTTGGCCTTTTCTTTGGTCACACTAATGTAGAATTTGGTGTTCTTGCTTTGATTTTCTACTGGTTAAAAGGTGAACTTTGGGCTTGACCAATGTAGAGTTAGGAGGTTTTTTTGGAGATTGTTCACTGATTTTTTTTTAAATAGTAGATGAATTGAGAGTTTGGGGGAGGTACTTGAGTTAGATTTATTATGATTTTGATCTTCCATGGATTCTTGAGAGCATAGTAATAGTTGCAGAGAAGCAAGCTCCCAATCATAGGTAGGAAAGGAATGAAATTTATCTTGTAGATTAGTTTGATAGGCTTTTGATAACCAGGGTTTGAGGATGATTCAATTGAATCGGGGTTCAATAGGATCTTCTCAATTGAGTGAAGAAGAGTTTTATGGCTTTCTTCATGAGAATTCTTGAGGAATAAATGAGATAGGTGGTGGAAGGGTTGTGAAGATCATTGTGTATAGGGCAGTGAATTTGTAGCACGAATCTTTGGCTCCGATGATGAGTGATTTCCATGGAAGGGGGATTTCCAGCTTCCATACTAGTGTAGTTAGTGATTTTCTTCTTCATTGCTTCAGTACCATAGATTTTGAGTTGAAAGATCTATGTGATTTGTGTGTTGTAAGTGTTGTGAGTGACAATTTTGGAGTTTCTGTGATTGATACAATTGCCGCAACATGAGTAAGGGTGATTGTAGATAGTCATTCTAGATTAGATTGTGAGAGAAGTTAACATCTGGTGAAGTTCCGGCAGGAAATCCGGTAGAATTTGATCGTTAGAAGAGCCGTTGGGGGTGAAGACAAGACTCAACGGCTAGAATTCGGTCGACGGTAGAAAGAATCAGGTGGGAGTGAGGTGAAAAGAGAGAGGAGAGAGGGGAGAGCACATTGTCGAAATTAGACTATTGATACGGAGAGATCT
Source organism: Papaver armeniacum (assembly GCA_023531295.1). Classification (NCBI taxonomy): domain Eukaryota; kingdom Viridiplantae; phylum Streptophyta; class Magnoliopsida; order Ranunculales; family Papaveraceae; genus Papaver; species Papaver armeniacum. The sequence continues at coordinate 103,846 of JAJJWW010000098.1, forward strand.
CTTAACCCAAATAGTTGAGAATGGTTTATATTGCCTTACTTTGTTCAAACGGAAAAATAAACTAACTACAAAATACTCCCTCCGTTTCTGAAAAGGAGATACTTTCACTTTTTCAATTTGGCTTATTTTTAGGTTAAAATGAAAAAGTGAAAGTATCACTTTTCAAAAAACAGAGGGAGTATGAAATAAGGAATCTTAGGCATTTCAATCTGAAGTAAGAAGTAAGGACTACCAATATAGACATTTCGTATCCGCGACAAATTCTTGAGCCCGATTATGCAAGCTGCTCCACATTATGTGTTTATTATTGCTTAAATGTTACCTCCCACCTCCCCCGTTCCTCAAAAAGTGGTTCTAAGAAGATATGGAATCCAACTTAACAACTTAATTTGACCACCCTGGCTGATACATTTAAATCAAGAGGTAACTTATCTTGCTCATATTATGAAGCAATTGAGAAGGAACTGAACAACCATAAGGAGAAAGTACTAATATTTCATAAACATTTTTGTTGTATTAGGAAACAAGGTTATCCGAAGCTGGACAAACCACAAGGAGAAGGTGGAATTTCAGCTTCATAATCATTATACTTTAGACTTGAACATGATTATAAAATAACCCACTGGCTGAAAATCATCCTTAACCCTAGTATTAGCATATTCTTATATCTAAATATCATAGACAGAGATGTTTGATTAGGCTGAAAGTAATGATTCATCATGTTCATATGCAATAAACAACACATACAATACTCCCAAGTTCTGAATTAGGTATCACCATTTAAGGAAGCAACCTAATAACATGATTGTACAGAACCTATAATGATGAGAAGAAAGAAATAAAAGCATAACAAGCAGAAACAGAAAATGACTTGACTTCTACTTCTATTTCCTCTCATTTCTCAATGATGGATTATCAGAAAAATGCATATGTATAAGAGGCTAGAAGAGAGCTTAGTCACAGTCTATGTGTCAACCAACCTGTCCATCATTAGTTGGTTGACACCTCACTAGGTGAGTCATAGGACAGCTAAGCAGCTGAGTGTAATCCTAGTTAGCACTAATCAAGATTAAACAAAACAAGATTAGCTTAAGCAAAATAAGATTACTTTAAACAAACCAACATTTGTTGCTAAACCAACATTAAGTCTAACAGAAGGTACTAACATCGGCCCGATTACATTTTGTTTAAGTAGCTACTATATGAAATGTCAAGTGATACTGAAACTGATCAGTAATCTGTCGATTACGTTTTTTTTAAATAGCTACTATATGAAATGTCAAGTGATAATGAAAACTGAGCATTAATCCTTACGAATTCATCCAAAGAACCACAGAAGCCACTGCTGATTTCGGATATTCAACTCTATCGAGTAAGTGTGACCTCACCAGCTCCTGCCTGCTTTCTTCATCTGTCTATGTAGAGTTGATGCCGACACGTTCAACGCTTTTGCAAGGGTGCGAATGCTGGTTCGTGGTTGTAGAGGGATTTCTGGGATCTTGCTCAAATCAACCTCAACAGCTTTCCTACCAACTCTAGTTGGTTTTCGTGAAGACACATCAACAGGTAAATTCTGCCCTTGAGACTCTTTACCTAGTTTCCAAATACGTTTTACTGTAGTTTCTGATACTGAAAATAGTTGTGCTGCCATTGGTACCGAGCCCCTTTGCAGTTTTCCCTTGTTGCTCTCCTTCAATAATAAGAAGTTGTAAATAGCTAGTCGTTGTTCATTTGTGAGGTCTTTCTTGTTTCTGGTGGAAAAACTTGTATCTTCTGCACGTGTTGTTGTTTCTTCAGGAGTCATAGGCAAGAGAGAATCTGAGATTGTTTCTGGAGAACAAGGGGTTGAGTCCATAACGAACTCCGTCTCCTCCAGCTCCTCGATTATCACCATCACCTCAATTAACACAGAATTGTTAATTAGTTCAGTTAGAGTTCATTAGTCTATGAAACCAACACTTTAAGCAACCAATAAGTCTGTCAATGTCAAAGAACGGTGTTCTAAGAGCACTTTGTTTATCTCATACACCGATGGACAACAGTCCTGCCAATGGAAGTGTCTCAACTACTGCAGCTGTAGCTGAGAAGCAAAGACCTACAAAGGCTTCCCATGCTTTTAATTGTAAAAGGTATGCATCTGATCAGGGTATTTTACACTCCTGGAGTAACATTTTCTACATGTTTCAAACTAGAAAGCTTGCAATCTATCTTGGCGCATTAAAATTTGTGCCTAACACACCATAACTATTTCATGCGCCATGTTAACAATGAGTCCATTTAGTTAGTATTGAGTTGACATTCAAACGAGTCCAATGACGCACACCATGACACCACGCGATCATTTTCAATAGCAGTGTGTAAAACCTTGTATAGACGAATGCCTTGTATTCTCAGACTCAATATCTATCCTATGCAGATGTAGGCCAAAAACACTGCGTCCACTACCTTTAGGATGTTTTCAAATGAAAAGGAAGTGCATATCACATCTCAAGAATTACTAGTGTGAAGTCTACAGCATGTCTATTCTGCATTTCTCCTAATCTCTAATCACGGGAGCATAAGACTCTACATATACCCTCGATAACATTCTACTAGTTGGAATTGTCTAACTATTTCATGCGCCATGTTAACAATGAGTTCATTCAGTTAGTATTGAGTTGACATCCGAACCAGTCCAATTATGACGCACACCAACGACACCATCCAATCATTTTCATAGTAGTGTGTAAAACCTTGAATAGACGAATGACTTGTATTCTCAGACTCAGTATGTATCCTATGCAAATGTAGGCCAACGCGTCCACTACCTTTAGGAATGTTTTCAAATGAAAATGAAGTGCATATCCTGTCTCAAGTATTACTAGTGTCAAGTCTATCGAATGTCTATTCTGTATTTCTCCTAACCTCTAATCACTGGAGCGTTAGACTCTACATATACCCTAGATATCATTCTACTAGTTGGACTTGTCTATTTTTGCTAACATGGAATTCCTTCAAAATTTTGTTGAAAGAGAAATTAACACTTCTAATATTTCAGCATGCAGAAAAGTTCTACAGCTCACTAGCTAGATTTAGAGGTCTGAGGTTAGTTCACAACATGAAGCATATGTTGGAGAATTGGAAATTCTATTCTACAGTAAGAGGCAAGGGAAATTTATAAAATTCCAATTTGAATTTACAGGTAGGGCTATCGGATATTGGATACCCATTGACAGCCCTATTTACAGGTGATGTTGTTCAGGTCAATGTTGTTCAAAACTCTCTAAATTCTGTGTAGAATTTCATTAGTAGCTGATGAAGATTAATGAGGTTTTGTTTCTGAATCTCTCTTATCAGAAAACTCTTGCATGCAAACAATTTACTCTCAAAAACAAAATGCAGCCAGATACAAGAAATTTCAAGTAATGACTCGAGAGGTAATGTTTCTGAGGTTTCTGATATGTACCTTGGAAGTTTTAATGTTGAAGTTAAATTCTCAATAATTTTGAAGTATTATCTCCTTTCTGAATCTTGAAGCTCAGATATAGACTGATTCTATTTGAAGTTTCCTTACTCTTGTTGATTTCAGATATTGAGATTGGAAGATGAAAAATCACGATAGTGATCATAAAAATTCGAGGAATAAAGACAGAAATCATCTGATTCTTAATGATTACTCAGAAGATTAGGAAGAACCTCTGCTTCTGTAAATTAATGGAGGTATTGGAAAGTTCATGACTTTTTACGGATGGATTAAGATTAAGAAAAGATAAATCTGGAAAATCTGGAATTTTTTAGAGTGATAATTAAGGAAAAATAAAGGGAAAACTTCTTATTGATAAAAGAGGCAGAGGGATATTACATAGGCACAATATTCTTTATATACATAACAAAGGGAAAACCCTAGTCATCTAATGGACCGAACATACATGGGCCGTAGGCCCTATAACACTCCCCCTTGTGCGGTTCATAAGTGGAACTTTAAATGTGTTGCCTCATTAAAACCTTGACAAGGAAAACCCAATGAGACAAAACCTTGACGAAGGGAAAAGAGTACAACGTTCTGAGTCCTAGTAAAGTTGCTCCATAAAGTTGACCACTTCTCTTGTTGCTTCTGAAATTCCTAAAATAAAAAAACCCTGTGGGAAAAGAAAAACCTCAATCGAGAAATTGTAATCTTGGTATCGTCTCATTAAAAACCTTGCCGAGTAACAAAACCCAGTGGGAAAAAGTAATCTCGGTTAAGGGAAAAAGAGTTCAGCACACCAAGCTAGATGTCGACATCATATCATCATATACTCCCCCTGATGTCGTCATCTCCCCCTAATTGTGTTCAAGGGAGTTCGGACAATTTCCTTAGTCCGTTCTTTTCAAATAAGGACATAGGAAGTGACTTAGTAAATAAGTCTGCCACATTCTCATCAGACGGTACTTTGCTGACTTGAATGTTTAAGAGACACTGTTGTTGCTGATTGTAAAAGAACTTTGGTGAAATATGTTTCGTATTATCACCCTTGATATACCCTTGCTTCATTTGTTCGATACAAGCTGCATTATCTTCATAAATGCATGTCGGCTCTTCGGTGGTAGAATTCAAACCACTTGTCCCTCGAATATGTGTAATCATAGACTTTAACCATATACACTCACGAACTGCCTCATCTAGGGCAATGATCTCAGAGTGGTTCGTGGAGGTAGCCAAAAGAGTTTGCTTGGTCGAGCGCCAGGATATCGCTGTGTTCCCTATGGTAAATACATAACCAGTTTGAGATCGAGCTTTATGTGGGTCTGAAAGGTACCCAGTATCAACAAAACCAACCAAAACATTATTTGGGGTTTCAGTATAGGGGGTTGTCTTAGCATTCCTCCTTTTGTCGTCATAGGGATAAAATAAACCCATGTCAGTGGTTCCTTTAAGGTATCTAAATACATTCTTTATACCATTCCAATGACGCTGCGTTGGCGCAGAGCTATATCTAGCTAACAAGTTCACTGAGAATGAAATGTTTGGTCGGGTACATTGTGCTAAGTACAATAATGCGCCTATTGCACTTAGGTAAGGAGTTTCAGCTCCTAATACTTCTTCGTCATCTTGCTTAGGACGAAATGGATCCTTATTTACATCTAAGCTTCAACCAATCATGGGAGTGCTAGCGGGGTGCACTTTGTCCATATTAAATTGCCTGAGTATCTTATGGACATATGCAGACTGGTGGATTAATATTCCAGAGGCTCGGTGTTCTAGTTCAAGTCCTAGACAAAACCGAGTTTTCCCAAGATCTTTCATCTCAAATTTAAATTTCAGATAGCTTGCGGTTTCTCTTATTTCATCAAGAGTGCCTATTATGTTCATATCATCAACATAAACAGCTATAATTGCAAATCTGGAACTCGTTTTCTTTATAAATACGCAGGGGCATAACTCATTATTTGTATATCCCTTCCCAATCAAATAATCACTTAGTCGGGTATACCACATCCTCCCCGATTGTTTTAATCCGTAAAGTGAGCGTTTCAACTTAATTGAAAACGCACTCCATGGTTTAGAGTTATTTGATTCGGGCAATGGAAGGCCATCAGGCACTTTCACGTATATCTCTGAATCAAGATCCCCATAGAGATATGTTGTAACCACATCCATAAGCTGCATTTCAAGTCTTTCTGAAACTACCAAACTAACCAAGTAGCGAAAAGTTATGACATCCATTACAGGAGAATATGTTTCTTCATAATCAATTCCAGGGCGTTGTGAGAAACCTTGCGCCACAAGGCGAGCCTTATATCATACGAATTCATTATTCTCATTACGCTTTCTGACAAATACCCATTTATGTCCTACAGGTTTTACACCTATTGGGGTTAGCACTAACGCACCAAATACCCGTCTCTTTGCCAGTGAATCTAGTTCTTCCTGGATTGCAACTTTCCATTTAGGCCAATCTGCTCTTCTTTGGCATTCTACTATAGAGTGTGGTTCGATATCATCGTGCTCTATGATTTCTCGAGCAACATTATATGAAAATATATCATCAATATGCGTGGAGGATCTTTCCATCAACACATATGCACTCTCATAATCCATAGAGATTTCTTTGTTCTCTAGAATCATTTCAAATATCGGAGCGTCCTCTAATATTGATTCATGGACATAACTATAATCAGAGACAACTTCATGAGAGGGATTATCTGCATTGATGATAAATGGATCGGATTGTGCCTTACTCACTCTTTTCTTCCTTGGGTGAGTATCTATCCAACCAGTTGGCCTCCCCCTTTTCTTTTGGGGGGCCACGGCCTCAGCTACACTTCCACCAAGTGTAAGCTTAGCATCTCTATCTAGAGTGCTCTGTCCCGTAGTAGGTATTTCTAACCTTGCAGGCACGTTTGCAGCTGGTATATGTGATCTCGTTACTTTGGCGATATAAGTAAATGCATCAGGCATTGAATATGATACATTTTGAAGATCGATGATTCGTTTCACTTCACTCTCACATTGTGGAGTACGGGGATCAAGGTGAGACAACGTGGGAACACACCATGACAATTCCTGTCGTTCCCTTAGAAAATCCTTTTTCTTATCTCCCCTAACGATGGGAAGGTTGTCTCATCAAAGTGACAATCCGCAAATCTAGCGGTAAAAAGATCGCCTGTCAAAGGTTCTAAATAGCGGATAATAGTTAGGGATTCATATCCAACATAAATACCTAATCGTATTTGTGGACCCATTTTAGTACGATGTGGGGGCGTAATAGGCACATATACGGCACAACCAAATATGCGTAAGTGTGAAATATCAGGCTCATATCCAGTTACCAACTGGTACGCAGAAAATGGTTGGCTAGCAGTGGGTTAAAAACGAATAAGTAGAGTTGCATGCAATATAGCGTACCCCCAGGAAGTAATAGGCAGGTTGGTACGCATAACCAGTGCCCTAGCTATCATCTGTAACCTTTTGATAGTAGCTTCTGCGAGACCATTTTGAGTGTGAATATGGGGTACGGGATGCTCTACGTCTATTCCATTAGACATACAGTAATCATCAAATCCTTTTGATGTGAATTCTCCAGCATTATCAAGACTTGATAGGGTAATCAGGGTGGTGAGCCCTCAAACGAATAATTTGTGCTAGGAGCTTTGCAAATGCAGTATTTCTTGTGGAAAATAATGCAACATGTGACCAACGAGTAGAAGCATCTACCAGAACCATAAAATACTTGAATGGTCCGCATTCTGGATGTATAGGTCCACAAATATCACCTTGTATCCTATGTAAAAATGGGATATTTTTTTTGGTATCTTTAGCATACGATGGTCTCGATCTTGTTTTTGCTAAAGAACAGGCTTTGCAAAATAAATGATGTGCTTTTGACATAGTTGTTGATGGTGGATTTTCGTTTAAGGTTATATTTGTAAAAACCAGAGAAAATCATGCGCTGACATCTTGTAAAAGATAAAGCCATCTATAAGTGTTGGATACTCCCTCACTTGATTCACCAAGAATGGAACTTGTAGCAACAGTCCCATTTTGTGAATTTCATATCAGCCTTGTATTTCTGTACTCATTATCGGTGTGGCATGATGGTGAGTGTTACTCATATAGAGTAACACGAACCTCCAAGCACTATAATGAAACCATGTACGAAATACCCGTACAGGCTGATTCTCGGTGTGTTATACTAGCCCGAGCCCTCTCGGTGTGTTATACTAGCCCGATTGAGCCCCTCTCGGTGTGTTATACTAGCCCGATTGAGCCCCTCTCGGTGTGTTATACTAGCCCGATTGAGCATCCGGACTTGACTGTATCAGTCTCCGGATATGATCTGATCGCAGTCATCCAACTCCGTAAGCATGATTGGATGACCCAGATCAATTTCCATCACCCCCAAGCGGTATGGAATACCCACGGCCCGACCCCGCATGGTCGGCCATCGGCCTAGCTTGCCAAAAGAAAACCGTTCATACCAAGCATTATGACGGAAAACCCTAAATTAGGGTTTTGCGGCATATTACATATGTTGCAAAGTAGTCTCAACCATCCATCTTCGCAGGTATATATGGAGGGTCTAGATGTAGACTCAAAGGGCCCAGAGCATGTCAACACGATCACCGTGAGACCACTTACACACTTGACCAGTCGGTCAAGACCAACAAGGTTTGGTCGTGACAAAATCGTCACCCAAACAAGAGGTGGCGCACGGCTTTGAAAGCCAAATTAGGGTTTCAAGCCATCACGCGCGTCCACCTTCTCCGGTACGAATGGAGGGTCACAGATTAGATTAAACAGTCCAGATCATACAAAGATGATCACCGTGGGCCCATCTATCTCCTCATGCGGTCGGCCAAGGCATATCATGCCCGGCTAATCCAAAACGCCCGCCCAAACATGCGTGGTTACACTTCCCAAATTGCAAATTGATCTCGACCGCTCAACTTCACCGGATGATTTGAATGGCTTAGATCACGTTTTCATGGGATAGTCAGGTATAGGTGTGAACATCAACCTACCACCTACACGTTGGAGTGATCGACCAAGACCGACATAGGATGGTTGTCTTGGAACGCGTGCGGGAATATCACGCGGTTATCAACTCCTTTGCGGTAAGAAATTTCTGCCGCAAACCGATCTCAACCACTCAACTGTGCCGGTCAATTTGAGTGGCCTAGATCGCGCCTTCTTGGGAAAGTGAGACATGGACGTGTACACCGGCATGCCATCAACATGCACGACCGGTCGGTCCTCTCCAAAGCCCTTCCCATGCTTGGTTTCGACCAAGCTGAAGAGTGATGCTTGCGCACCTCTTCAAAAACCCTAGTATTCATTAACGGTCGCAGATGAGTGCCTCAAACATCATCTCATCCGTTCAACTTCACCCGACTTGGTTATACAACCCACAGTCGGGAGTTATTTGGTTAGTGAGGAGTCATTACCCATCACTTTACCACACCGTAATGCAGTACACTGCATAAAATACACACGATACTTCACAAGTATCGACTTTCCGAATAACGCAGAGTTATTCAATTCAAAGATTACATGCTATCTTTCGTGGATCCACGATCCACACATTCGAGACATCAATCATGTCACAAATGGGGGATACATATTGGGGTATTGGTCGGCGGTTTACAGCGTGCGGCGTGCAACAACGCCATCACAAGAACGTGTCGGGGAAGTCATGGACGGTTAGAGATGAACTGGAGAAGTGGGCAAGGCTGGTCGTGTATCACCAACGCACAACTCCACTACTCCATCATTCCACTTCCTCCACTTCCCACGAGAGACGTGAATAAGGCTCAATGACTTGTATAAATAGGTTCTCCGCCCCTATTTCACACAACAACAACACAAGTTCAAACAAGACAAAATCAACACCCGAGCCTCCTTACATTAACCGTAAGCCCGCTCACTTTTCCGTCACAAGTCATAAGCAAGCCAACACCTTCACAATCTCAACACCTTCTTCGCTTCCCTCCCTAAGATCAACCCCATCTCCTTCACTTTGTGACCGAAACAAGTCTGGAACGGCCATTTCTTGGTTTAGGCCGGACTTGCAGATTGATCTCTCGAATCTACAAGCACTCACCGCCTTGCATTTGTTTAAAGGTTTAAATTCATTCCTCATCCACACCCCAAATTACCAAATTCTGCAGGAGTAGTTTTCACCCATAAACAATTGGCGACCACGGTGGGAGGTTGATCTCTCGGTTGCACAAAATTGAATTCTCAATTTTTCGGTTTCCATCTCGCAATGTATCCAGAAACAACAGGTGGTTCGAGATATCATGGGAAGTATAGTTAGAATGCTGGAGGATGTCTTGGCAAATCAAGCCGGTATCACCAGAAGGTAGAGCGAAACATTCCGCCTTTTGAATGATATAACATCACAATTACAAGAAGGGTCGGCGTGCATCTACTCAGGCAGTGCAAGAAACGCTGAATCCTTAGCCAGGAGTCACACCTTTACCGGTGGAGAGGAAAAAAGAGCCGCAGGAGACTCAGGAAAGATGAACAACATGGTCCAGTCAACAATGAAGAACCGAGGCAACTCCGAGAGGACTTGTCAGGAGTACTACAACGTCTAGGATAAAGAAATGGAGCTGCAGCCTTACGGATCCATCTTTGGAAGATTTACATCTCAAGACCCTTGTCGAAGCCGTGAAGAAACGCTTGAGGAAGGAGAGATCAATCAAGTAACACGTGAGTACAGAGGATGGGAACGTTCAATTCGATCACTCAGCAGTGATATTACAACACCTCCCATCACCAGAGCAGAGCAGGGTGCAAGTCCCGGCATCTCATCAGTGTAACACCTCCGGTAGTCACCGAGCAACAACTTCCACTCCTTCATCGGGACGAGGAACCGGGAGGGGTGAGAGGAGGACCATCTCCCATTATTGCAGACTTGATGGAAAAGCAGGAAGTTCTTGTCAAGACTCAAACGGATATGGCCGCAACTCGGAAAGAGGTACTCACTTTTCTTAAGACATTAACTGATCGATTTCCACATGACCCGCAACAGCCCCTGGAGCCAACAAGGAATGAATTCAACGCACCGGAGAAGGTACTTCAATGGCACGGACCTACATGGACCTGATCAAAGAAGCGACATCGATATGAGCGGTCTGTCATGGAGGCTCCTACACTGGGACCGATCCTCACAACGATCTTCCTCAAGTCAATAGTTTCACTATGAACCCGAGGCCGGTGGATCGGGAAGCGGTTTCTCTAGTGGAAAGTTTATGCAAACTTTCACATCTCTCGAAGAATCGGCGCGCGGAGACGTTTTCTTTGCTATCAAACTGGAGGAAGGTCACGACCGTGACCTACATGTCACCGCACGCATCAAGGATTCGAGTTCAAGACGACCCTTATCTACTTGGGATCGTCTTCATTACTCTCAAGATTCTCGGGACATCCAAGGCTCTCCCGAGGCAAGGTCGTACGGAAGCCTACCACAATGACGGACTTCGAGGGAAACCAAACCAAAGCACATACGGAGAAGCTCGTGGAAAGAATCGGACAAGTTCGTTGCATCCCACTCCCCATGTGGGCGTCAATTCAGAAGAAGACCGACTTGCATCATTGAGGGCTAGTACGCACGATGCATCTTTGCACGACGAAGCATTCTTCTCCATCTTTGTGAAGCCACAACCCACGTTCACACGAGGAGGGAACGAACTTTTATGGCGGGTCGTGACCCGAGAAAGGAAAACGGTATCACCAAGATCGCCATTATCGCGGAGAGGAGACTGTTACCCAGTCTCTCCACCTAATGGAATGCTACAACAGCAACGAACCACAAGAGCAAGTGCTAGATGCTCCACAACAAGCTGCAAGATGGCACCAACTCTACAACCGATGAAATTGAAATCGTTGAGGAATCTCCTAGGCCTATCTCCATCGGCTCAACCTTGTGTACGGATAAACGCACGAAGCTCGTGCAACTTCTCAAAGAGTACCAGGACATATTTGCTTGGAGATATGAAGAAATCTTAGGATGAAAATTGGTCACCCATCATATACATGTCATACACGTATCCAAGTCGGTTAAACGATTTGTAGTTCATACATGAGGAAAATGGATAGATCGGGTGATGCATAGACTTGAGAGACTTGAACAGTCTTTGCTCCAAAACGATCCTCCTCCGCCTAACATCGACATGTTAATAGATACAACCAAGCGGACACGGCATGTTCTCCTCCATGGATGGATGTAGCGGCTACAAACGAGATAAGGATGTACGAGCATGATGCAAGTAAGATATCTTTTCGAACTCCTCTCGGAAATTTTTATTATACCATGCTTTTGCCATTTGGTTTAAAGAGTGCCGGTTCAACGTATAACCGCTCTACGACGGTAATCTTCCACTGGAGCCGATACCTCAAGGGAGCAGCCTCAAGAAGATAACGATGTCCAACCGTCATATCGAGAGATCTAAGGCGAGTTAGTCTATCGGACGGTGGTCGAACAAGATCGGGTGAGTCACTTTATCGACGGCGGTGCATGTCTATCACGCTATATTGGAGAATCCGCGCTTTTGGTCATCCTCTGGAGCCGTTGAACGCTCATCTACAACAACATATGCCCCGATAGAAAGAACCAGGCTGCCGGAAGAGCCTCATAATGTTTGTAGGGGCATATATCTCACCAACGGGCGATACAACATTCAGCCTTCGTAGCGGTTCCTTGAAAGCAAGAGGAAAACCACCAAGATACAACATCATGCGCGTCCATCAACTCCAACTCCGATTACCACGTGCACGAATCCCACAATGATGAAACAACGTCCAAGGTATTCCATACGGCTCGACAACAACCACTACGGACAAACCATATAAACCACGCTTGGGGATCGAGGCTCAAAGATGAAGTTCCTTCACCGTCGATCAAGGACTTCTTCAACATGAGAAAGATGGTCAGTCAAGAATCATGGATTCGCAAGGGTAATCGGGCGAAGAGGAAGCCACTTCAACGCTCCCTCCAGCAGAAGCTGCTTCAATGGTCTATTCAAGAGCCGCCGCAACGCTCTCTCCGAGACCCACGTTCGCTTGAATCCTTCTTCAACACTCTCTCAGGACCCACCTCAACGGTCGCATCGAAACCACTTTAACATCCTCTCGAGACGTTTCAAGATTCAAGCTGCATCAATAATCTGCGCTCCGGTCAAGATATCTTTGATGTACTCATTGCTCAACATACGTCTCATCCATCCTTCATAAGGGCCAGCGGAGCATGAAAAACCTAAAAGTCGATAGGAGAAGAGTTATCTTGTGGACAGATATTTTCCTATAGTTGAAAAGGCGCGGTGAACAACTCATCATCAATGTTCGTCATATCTTTGAAGCTTTCAACACCTCGACTTGGCACCAAAGCATTATCTCGAGAAGACATCTCAACAGGATTCTTTTCTTCCACAATGAAATAAAAGACATGAGTTAGAACTTGTATGAAAATACGGGAGAGATGTAGTCACACGGCAAGACACAACTCACATTGGAGCACACAATGGCGGTCCAAACACCATTCAAGTCCGGTACAAATTTTAGTCCTAGGTACAAATTTTAGTCTGGTGTTGATTTCAAGACCGGTACAAGTTTCAAGACCGGTTCAAGTTTCAAGTCCATCGGGCGTATGTGGGTGAGACTCACGTTCAATCAAGCGGACACAACAAGCCCACATTCAAACAAGCAGGCGCATTAGCCCCCTGAACGAAGCGGGTGCAGCGGTCCGTTGATTAGGCACAACCCCACGATCGAGTGAGCGGGCGCAATAGCCCCTCGACCAAGCGAGGCATAGCAAGGTCGATCCAAGCGAGCAAGGCCGACATCATACTAGGGAAACACTCTCCTATATGCCTTTTGAACGTGACATACTCCAAGGACCAGGATGACCCGTCCCTCTGGTAACATCTAACTTTGCCTCATAAGTTTTATCTTTAACTGTCACCATCTCATGCCTACCACACAATAGTGTAACCATTATGTGCTAGGCAGGGGACTTAATGTTGATGGTGGATTTTCGTTTAAGGTTATATTTGTAAAAACCAGAGAAAATCATGCGCCGACATCTTGTAAAAGATAAAGCCATCTATAAGTGTTGGATACTCCCTCACTTGATTCACCAAGAATGGAACTTGTAGCAACGGTCCCATTCTCGTGAATTTCATATCACCTTGTATTTCTGTACTCATTATCGTAGTGGCATGATGACCGAGTGTTACTCATATAGAGTAACACGAACCTCCAAGCACTATAATGAAACCATGTACGAAATACCCGTCACAAAGTGATTCTCGGTGTGTTATACTAGCCCGAGCCCACTCGGTGTGTTATACTAGCCCGATTGAGCCCCTCTCGGTGTGTTATACTAGCCCGATTGAGCATCCGGACTTGACTGTATCAGTCTCCGGATATGATCTGATCGCAGTCATCCAACTCCGTAAGCATGATTGGATGACCCAGATCAATTTCCATCACCCCCAAGCAGGTATGGAATACCCACGGCCGACCCCGCATGGTCGGCCATCGGCCTTAGCTTGCCAAAAGAAAACCGTTCATACCAAGCATTATGACGGAAAACCTAAATTAGGGTTTGCGGCATATTACATATGTTGCAAAGTAGTCTCAACCATCCATCTTCGCAGGTATAGATGGAGGGTCTAGATGTAGACTCAAAGGGCCCGAGCATGTCAACACGATCACCGTGAGACCGCCTACACACTTGACCAGTCGGTCAAGACCAACAAGGTTTGGCCGTGACAAAATCGTCACCCAAACAAGAGGTGGCGCACGGCTTTGAAAGCCAAATTAGGGTTTCAATCCATCACGCGCGTCCATCTTCTCCGTACGAATGGAGGGTCACAGATTAGATTAAATAGGTCCGGTCATACCAAAGATGATCACCGTGGGCCCATCTATCTCCTCATGCGGTCGGCCAAGGCATATCATGTCCGGCTAATCCAAAACGCCCGCCCAAACATGCGTGGTTACACTTCCCAAATTGCAAATTGATCTCGACCGCTCAACTTCACCGGATGATTTGAATGGCTTAGATCACGTTTTCATGGGATAGTCGGTATAGGTGTGAACATCAACCTACCACCTACACGTTGGAGTGATCGACCAAGACCGACCAAGGATGGTTGTCTTGGAACGCGTGGGAATATCACGCGGTTATCAACTCCTTTGCGGTAAGAAATTTCTGCCGCAAACCGATCTCAACCACTTAACTGTCTTAGGTCAATTTGAGTGGCCTAGATCGCGCCTTCTTGGGAAAGTGAGACATGGACGTGTACAACGGCATGCCATCAACATGCACGACCGGTCGGTCCTCTCCAAAGCCCTTCCCATGCTTGGTTTCGACCAAGTCTGAAGAGTGATGCTTGCGCACCTCTTCAAAAACCCTAGTATTCATTAACGGTCGTGAGATGAGTGCCTCAAACATCATCTCATCCGTTCAACTTCACCGACTTGGTTATACAACCACAGTCGGGAGTTATTTGGTTAGTGAGGAGTCATTACCCATCACTTTACCACCGTAATGTCTGTACTGCATAAAATACACACGATACTTCACAAGTATCGACTTTACGAATAACACTGATTATTCAATTCAAAGCATTACATGCTATCTTTCGTGGATCCACGATCCACACATTCAGAACATCAATCATGTCACAAAGGCGGGGGATACATATTGGGGTATTGGTCTGGCGGTTTACAGCGTGTAGCGTGCAACGCGCCATCACAAGAACGTGTCAGGAAGTCATGGACGGTTAGAGATGAAATGGAGAAGTGGGCAAGACTGGTCGTGTATCACCAACGCACAACTCCACTACTCCATCATTCCACTTCCTCCACTTCCCACGAGAGACGTGAATAAGGCTCAATGACTTGTATAAATAGGTTCTCCGCCCTATTTCACACAACAACAACACAAGTTCAAACAAGACAGAAAATCAACACCCAGAGCCTCCTTACATTAACCGTAAGCCTGCTCACTTTTCTGTCACAAGTCATAAGCAAGCCAACACCTTCACAATCTCAACACCTTCTTCGCTTCCCTCCCTAAGATCAACCCCATCTCCTTCACTTTGTGACCGAAACAAGTCTGGAACGGCCATTTCTTGGTTTAGGCCGGACTTGCACAGATTGATCTCTCGAATCTACAAGCACTCACCGCGCAGTGCATTTGTTTAAAGGTTTAAATTCATTCCTCATCCACACCCCAAATTACCAAATTCTGCAGGAGTAGTTTTCACCCATAAACAATAGTCAATGAAGTAGAATGGGAAATATGTTGCGCATCAGCTTCTTGAGAAGGCAACTGTCGTGTTGGACTGTAACAGTCTGTTGTCCCATTCTCTTTTTTCCTCGAAAAAAGGGATGTCCATGTGAGTTCTTTAAAACACGGATCATCATGTCACAACCTGGGTGCCCTAAACGGTCGTGCCAAAGCCTGTATGAGTCACTATTCAACAACTCATCGTTGGTAACAACATGAGATTCAATAACCCGAATAGTAGTGAGATATAATCCACTAGATTGACTCATTAGTTTCTCTAAAAATGTGTTTTCTTCCACATTAATTAGAGGTAACATGTATGTATTCAATTCCATTTTCACTATGAGTTTCCAAATGATAACCGTTTGCACGAATATCTTTGAAACTTAACAAGGTGCGGTTAGCTCTTGGTGCATATAGAGCTTCTGTGACTTTAATCACTGTGCCATTTGGCAACATGAATTGAGCATTACCTCGCCCAATTATCAATTGTGATGATCCAATCATCGTAGTCACAGATGTATTATAAGGGGTCAAGTTAACAAACAATTGTCTATTTCTTAAGATAGTATGGGTGGTTCCACTATCAGCCAGACATTTAATCTCTCCTTGAGACATTCCTTTTCAGGATAGGATTGAAAACGAAACCAAAGAGAAGTATGAAATCCACACAGACGACGACGCTTTTCCGAAACTGATTTGATGATCACCGAAAAAAAATATATATTTGCAGCAGGGTTAGAGCTCGTGCACGATAACGTTTTAGAGTGATGATTAAGGAAAAGTAAAGGGAAAACTTCTTATTGATAAAAGAGGCAGAGGGATATTACATAGGCACAATGTTCTTTATATACATAACAAAGGGAAAACCCTAGTCATCTAATGGACCGCACATCCATGAGGCGTAGGCCTTATAACATAATTAGAATTTTATTTGAGCGTAAATCTAAAGGGGAAAAAACCCTATTCTCTCTCTTCTTTGCCTTATCGGCTGTATGTTTTGCTTCTTGAAATCTACAAGTAAAAAATTAAGAAGTTAATTTGGCTATACAAGTCTGTTTGTATACCGCTCTAGAAGTTGTTTTTTTGACTTCTTAAAACAAGAAAGTCAGAAGTTACTTTGGGTACATTTTCAAAGTGACTTCTATCATGTTTGGATAGCATGTCAGAAGTAGTTTTTTGACTTTTAGAAGTCGAAAAGTCAGAAATTAGTTTGAGTGTCAAATTTCAAACGACTTTTAGAAGTCGAAAAGGTAAAGCAGAAGTCAGAAGCATATTTTTATCCAAACGCGTTATAATTTTTTGTGAAGTAAAAATATTTTGCTTCTAACTTTTACTTCTGGTATCCAAACAGTTACTACAATTTCAAAATGAAATCTACAAAAATAGAAAAAAAAGTTAATTTTTGTGAAGCAAATTATTTTTGCTTCTAACTTATGGGATTGATTTATCCTTTTGGAAAACCACAAGTGAGCTGCTTCTGGTATCGAAACACCCTTTTAAGAACTGCCAAAATCCTGAAAAGTCGTTTTATCAGCGACACAGAGGGTGTCATTCTGCATTCTTGTTATTCTCAAATTCTTAAACCCTATAGGAAAAGAAGAATAAAAAAGTCTTCTCTTATCCATGAAGGCATCCGGTGTGCATAGCTTTGGATTCCCAAATTTGATAAATTCTAATGCCATTTGCTAAATTGTTACTGGATCAATCGCTAAAAACACCACACGTATTTCAAATCCAGCAAAGCTATTTCAACATTGGGATATTTATATGATATTTGGAAGTAATTAACATCATAGCTGATTTCAGGTCTTGTACATGAAAGATATCTATTGTAGATGACCTACATGCAACCTATAAGATATTGGATCAGAAAGAAACTCACAAGAAGCAATTGAAAATTTGGAATTTCCAGGAACTAGAAAATAACAAGGTTTTGACCATCCATATCTAACTTGTCAAACAGATTAAGAGCATATTTTTTCTGTGACAAAATAGATTTTTTATTATTCCTTTTAACATAGAGATCTAAGAAATAATGAAGGTCAGTAAAATCCATGATGGAAAAATGGCCTTGTAGTTAGAAACAAATAAGTATAATATTCCTTAGAGTTATTGGAGAGAAGAACGTCACCAACATAAACGAAAAGTATAGAAATTATATAACCATTTATTTATGCAAATACCGATAAATGTGCAGTTCAAATATTGAGTTCATATAAAAGAAGCACGTAGAGTAATTTTTCATACTAAGATCTAGAAATTTTCTTTAAGCTGTGTATAGACTTATGTAGCTGTTGATGGTGGTTTTTAGCTTAGGGTTAAAATCGTAAAACACTAAACCCTAGCAGACAGTGATGTCACAACATTTAAAGTAACAAGCATTTACTAGGCACATTTGAAACTGGTATAGATAGGTAGCTGAAACCTTTAATGTGTCCTAAATAATTACGAAATGCTGGAGCGACGGGTATCTTTTTCAAATTACGGTTACGACAAGCCAAACCCTAATTCCCCTGGAAAAACCAATCTATTATATCAACAAAAACTTTTAATGCCGCAGAAAGTGCCAATGGCAAATCATGACCTGGATATTATTGGCCACACCGATCAGCTGCGAAGATTGTCAAAGACACTAGAAGAAGATACATGCACCTAGAGCACCATTAAATTCTTCAAGAAGTGTGTGGCCTTTTGGAAAATGGGGTTTAGATACCGCGCCAAAGCATGTCATGAGGCTTTGTTTTTGCAAGGAGACTTAGGCTTGTCATATTTTGCAATGATCCTGCAGAGGCAATAATACTAACGCGAGGGTAAGGCGAGATCAATGGGTCTTTACAAAGTGTAACGTCCCGGATTTCGTCGCCGCACGACGGCAATGTCATGGGGCTTTATGTTCGCAAGGATATATAGGCCATTGTCGCAACTAAAACATCCGGCAGAGGCAAAAATACTTGGAAAATGATAAGACAAGATCAATGGGTCTTTACATGCAAGTGTAAGGATCGTCGCGATTTTGTCGCCATAAAAGGTTCTAATTAGGGAGGTCTAACTCGGAAGACCACACAAAATTGATAAGGCAAGGTCAAGAGCCATTGCGTCACCTTGTCGCCACAAGAAGAGATAAAATAAAGACTACCGAAATGATAAGGCGAGAAAAGTAGGTTTCTTCACTCATGGAGATAGAAATTCGACATATGAAGAATACAATGTAAAAATGATGATGACTGATTTCATAAAAATGTGTTTAATAAGCTTGCGAGATTATAGTCATAATTAAGAAGAAGAAAATAAGAGGATTATTCAACAAGGGATTTAATCTTTCAAAACAAAGGACAATGATTGAAGCAAAAGTTATAAAGCGCTTAATTCTCTACATCATTTTATCATCTTCACCAATAATTTTTCAAACTTCACCTTTCGTCATCAAATATTTTCAAAGACCTTCATTCTCGCCACTGGGTGGATTTTCAGCCAGCTTTTTAAGATTTTTGTTTTAGCGATATCTTCGCCGCTTTCATATTCATAATCACTATCCTGAGCGTTAGAACTTCATCATCACTTACTCCAAAGGATCGACGTGAATAGGATCAAGAGACTTTGGACAAGAAAATGTTATTCACAAGAACCTCCGTCAGAGGAATCGCGAAGCAAGGCCTTTTGACGATTCTTACTATCAATGTCCTTACAATAAGACATATAATCAAATCTTCGCTCTTGCACGGCCGCGAGAACGAGCAAGATGCGCGGAGGAATTTTAGAATAATCGCAGCGAAGAGGTGGAGATAGGGAACGAAGCTTCTTCTCGAATCTGCGGGGTAATAAACCGTTCATGGAATAAATACATAAATTAAGATAGTCAATTAATTTGACTACCTTCCTTTGAGAAGTAAGATGTTGGATTAAAGTCATGGGTTATTCCCCAAACGGTCCATGACATCATCAAATGAATCTCCAACTAAGCCTTTCAATCGAGATCGCAGATTCTTTTCATTAGAAACAAGTATGGAATTTTTGGTCAGCCAAAGTAGAGTTGGATTTTTCTAAGTTGACACATTCTTGGAATTGCTTCGCTTTTACACTCAAAGTTATTCTACCTTGAATAAGTTTATCTCTCTCTAATTTCTTCCAGTTGATGTTTCAAAATATGTTTAGCTTGGGCGTTCTTCACATAACTTTTGACAAGCGGTATTGCGAATAGCTTCGCCATCTTATTCAACAGAACGTTTCTCTTGAGAAAGAGTTTGATTCTCATCTCGATAAAGTTTCCAACTCAAATTAGTTTTAGTAAAATCCATGATGGAAAAATGGCCTTGTAGTTAGAAACAAATAAGTATAATATTCCTTAGAGTTATTGGATCAAGAGAAGAACGTCACCAACCATGGTGGTTTTTAGCTTAGAATTTAATAGGTAAAAATCGTAAAACACTAAACCCTAGAGGCAAGTACGTACTTTTCAAGTCCAGACAACAAAGACCAAAGTGATGTCACAACATTTAAAGTAACAAGCATTTACTAGGCACATTTATCATGAACATTTCCGAAATAAAAGGATAGATTAGCTGTCAAACCTTTAATGTGTCCTAAATAATTACTTGCTAAGTGTAATCCTACTTTTCCCGTGGTATCTTTTTCAAATTGATAAAATCCATGATGGAAAAATGGCCTTGTAGTTAGAAATAAATAAGTATAATATTCCTTAGAGTTATTGAGAGAAGAACGAACATAAACGAAAAGTATAAGCCAAACCCTAATTCCCTAGACTAGCTTAGGGTAAAAATGTAAAACACTAAACCAATGGCAAATCATGCCATCAAACCACTAAATAATTAATGGGTATCTTTTTCGCGGTTACGACAAGCCAAACCCAAAGCATGCCAACCATGCTAGCGCGGCTCTGTGCCAATGGCAAATCATGCCACCACACCGACCGCGCCAAAGCATGCCAACCATGCTAGCCGCACCTCTGTGCCAATGGCAAATCATGCCAGCCACACCGACCGCGCCAAAGCATGCCAACCATGCTAGCCGCACCTCTGTGCCAATGACAAATCATGCCAGCCACACCGACCGTGCCAAAGCATGCCAGCCATGCTAGCCGCACCTCCGTGCCAATGGCAAATCATGCCAGCCACACCTACCGCGCCATGCCAAACGCACCTCGCCATGGCTCCATACCGCGCCACCATACTGGCCTTCACTACGCGGCTATCAAAACGAAGGCGTGCAACAATCAACGGTTGCCCTTCAATCCCAGGAGCAAATCCTGGCCGTCTAAGGTTACCAAACGACCTTTGCCCCAAAACCCTAGCTTGGTCACACACCTAGCCCAAGCTAGTCACGCCATGCGCCTATGGCAAACCCTTGGCCCCACTTTCCAAGCCAAAACCGCACCTAGCCCAAGCTAGTCACGCCATGCGCCTATGGCAAACCCTTGGCCCCACATGCCAAGCCAAAACCGCACCTAGCCAAAGCTAGCCACGCCCAAGGCGAACCCTTGGCCCCACATGCCAAGCCAAACCAAACCTAGACAAGCTAGCCGCGCAATGCCAAACGTACTTTGCCTTGGCCCTAGCCATGCTAGTCACATCATGCCAAGCCAAACGCCCTTGCCTTGGACCTAGCCACGCCATGCGCCCATGGCAAACCCTTGGCCCTACATGCCAAGCCAAACCAAACCTAGACAAGCTAGCCGCGCCATGACAAACGCACTTTGCCTTGGCCCTAGCCATGTTAGTCACATCATGCCAAGCCAAACGCCCTTGCCTTGGCCCTAGCCACGCCATGCGCCCATGGAAAACCGTTGGCCCTACATGCCAAGCCAAATCAAACCTAGCCAAGCTAGCCGCGCCATGCCAAACGCACTTTGCCTTGGCCCTAGCCATGTTAGTCACATCATGCCAAGCCAAACGCCCTTGCCTTGGCCCTAGCCACGCCATGCGCCCATGGCAAACCTTTGGCCCTACATGCCAAGCCAAACCAAACCTAGCCAAGCTAGCCGCGCCATGCCAAACGTACTTTGCCTTGGCCCTAGCCATGTTAGTCACATCATGCCAAGCCAAACGCCCTTTCCTTGTCCCTAGCCACGCCATACGCCCATGGAAAACCCTTGGCCCCACATGCCAAGCCAGAATCACACCTAGCCAAAGCTAGCCACGCCCAAGGCAAACCCTTGGACCCACATGCCAAGCCTAACCACAACCTAGCCGCGCCACCCTGTTGGCCTTCCTTACGCGGCCACCAAAACGAAGGCGTGCAACAATCAACGGTTGCCCTTCAAACCCAGAAGCAAATCCTAGCCATCCAAGGTTACCAGACGACACATGGTAACCTTTGGCCCGAAAACCTAAGTTTGGCCACACCAAACCTTGCCATGCCAACGGCATGCCAACCTAGCCGCGCCACCACGTTGGCCCTCACTACGCGGCTACCAAAACGAAGGCGTGCAACAATCAACGGTTGCCCTTCAAACCCAGGAGCAAATCCTAGCCATCCAAGGTTACCAGACGACAAATGGTAACCTTTGGCCCGAAAACCTAAGTTTGGCCACGCCAAACCTTTCCATGCCAACCTAGCCGCGCCACCACGTTGGCCCTCACTACGCGGCTACCAAAACGAAGGCGTGCAACAATCAACTGTTGCCCTCCAATCCCAGGAGCAAATCCTAGCCACCTAAGGTTACCAGACGACACATGGTAACCTTTGGCCCGAAAGCCTAAGTTTGGCCACGCCAAACCTTGCCATGCCAACATCATGCCAACCTAGCCGCGCCACCACGTTGGCCCTCACTACGCGGCTACCAAAAAGAAGGCGTGCAACGATCAACGGTTTCCCCTCCTCTCAAGATGCAAAATCTCGACCGTCGAAGGTCACCAGGCTGGCAAGTTTCCCGAGCTTGACTTACCAAGCCACAACAATGTGCTATATGTTTTCCAAAACATTCGAGACATCAACACAAACTGGGGGATCCTCTTTGGGTATTGGTTTGGCGGTTTACAGCGTGCGGCGTACACTACGCCCGTCATAAGGAAGTGTCATAAGGGTGAGGCGGTTAGTAAATACGGGAAGTTATGTGTGAAACGTTCATGGGACATAAAGCACATGCGTTAACAACTTTATGGGACATCAATTCCATAACGTTAGCAGTTTCATGCATTAACCACTTTATGGAACATCAATTCCATGCATACGGTTACCACCTCCTCCCATTTACTTCCCCACTCCTTAATGAGACCAGGGTACGTTTTTACTCCGACTTGTATAAATAGGTCTTACCTATTTCCATTGAACAACAAGTTCATACGGGAGATACAACACTCAGAAATACTTACTTGCTAGCTCACCTTGTTAGCTTTCTCACTTTTCTGATAACAAGTCGTAGTAACCCAACTACTCTTCCAGAATCAACTATTCTAGTCTCACCACTTTCCTTGCTTCCCTCCACAAAACCAACCCATTCTCCTCCACTTTGTGACCGAGGCAAGTCTGGAACGGCCATTTCTTGGTTTAGGCCGGACTTGTACAGATTGATCTCTCGAATATAAAGTACTCCCTTGCAGTACATTGTTTAGGGTTTAAATTGTTTCTTACCTGCACACCCGCAATTACCGAAATCAGCAGAAACCATTTTCACTTACAAACAATTGGCGACCACAGTGGGCGGTTCGATCTTTCGGTTACAATGTCAATTTTCAACCAGCGATCTCATTCTTCGACCCAGACGTCAAGATGGTAGAGGAAGGCGATCCAATCCGACTCAGTTACTCGACGGCTGGATTATCAGTCATGACACGACAAGGGATGACTGGGGACTTCTCAGAGGCTGGAAGCAAAACGATCCGCCCAGGGATTAACGGCGCAGTTATCAGACAACTCAGCAACGACTCAGAAGACTGGGGACTTCCCATGACCATGTTTCTCGAAAAAAAAAAAAACTTGGTCCTACACCCGGAAAGTTTATTCTCATCAGAAGACCTGAGAAACCGAGTAAGTCTTATATCTAGACAAAAATACGTGGTTTGCTTTTTCAAGTTCTGATAAAACCTATAGCCATATTTCATCCCATGTCATCTACCAACACACGGTTCCATGGTTTTCCTGGGATGTATGCGTCACTTTCATTCATAGCCAAAGACAATTCAATTCTAAACATTTCATTTAAAAATATATATATATATATATATAATCCAAAACCGTCAAGGTAGCATTTATCTATTAACCCGAGAAAATCGGAAAATCAAGAACCAAAACCAGGCGTCTCATTTGCCTTTCAAAAAAAAACCTAAAGATAAGAGGTCCAGAAGATAGATATATATTCAAGTGAAGTTTTCCAACAGTGGCTTGCTCCTTTTGGCAAAGGCCTCCCTCGTGCTTTGGAGAGCTAACCTCTTAAGTTTTAGCTTCCTGCACAACTTCTTGAATTCCGCTTCTTGCTTCTTCATCATATCCGTGGAAGGACCTTCAACTGCTTCAGCCAACGACCTTTCAACATCAGAGAGACCTTCAACGAACCAAGGAATGTTGAATTCGAAGCCCACGCACATGTCACGATGGAACTTCCAGCTCGAGATTACATCCTCAGAAATTGTATGACCGGTCACGTTGCACATCTCATCAATCGAAGACAAGGCTTCCTCCACACGCTTGACCAACGCATGTCGACTAGTGATCTTCTTAGTCGTGGCAATGTGACCATAGCTTTCCCAAATCTTGGTGTACAATGTCGCATGTTTAGCTGGCATGCTAAATCCACCAATCAACACATGACCTGGGAAAGGGGCCAGATACGGAGGATTGAAGGTGGCACCTGCAACTGAATCAGCAACTGGCGCATTACAAATTTTCCTGCCATGGTTATTATGTCTGGTTTGGCAAGTGGCGCACAATGATTGCACGTTACAGTGTTACATGCCAAGTTAGTGCTCCGTCGTAATGGCGCATTGCGAATCCATAATAGCGCAACGCTCAGTCATAATAGCAGTATACTGTATCAAACGTCAAGCACTAAGATAGTGGCACCCTGCAGCTAAGTAATGAATCTTATTGGCCGACACAATTAGGCTTCATTGAGGGAAAGGCAAGACGAGGCCAAAGTGACAGATGCAACATGTGATGTTGGCATTAAGGCATATCCGTGGAATTGAGTTGGCCCAAACTCAAGGATGATGCAAGAAGGTAGAATAAGCTAAGAGTTGGTCTATGGAATTAGTTCAAGGATGTCCAAAGCTTGGACGGTGCAAACAAGCTAGTAATGCAAGAGTGGCATTGCTATTGTCAAGCAAGTTGGTTAAGTGAAGCATATGGCGCAAGATAACAAAATTTAGCTAAGGAAGTGGTGAGATGATTGTAGCGCAATAGTTGTGCAATATGGAAGAGTTCAGTAAAGCGCAATAGTGGTGCAATACAGAGGCCAAGTCCAGCAAAGCGCAACAGATGTGCAATACGGCTCAGGTGACGGTTAAGAGTTGGTTACGGGCTTCACAAGCATGCCAATGACGCGAGACAAAGTATAAAGGTTATAAAGAGAGTTTATAAGTGTGGGAGAAGGTTCCTAACTGCAAGAGAACAGGTGTTAGATGATTGGCGCGAGTTGAAGAAGAACTGGCTAGTTAGCACAGTTATAGGCGGTTATGGAACTGCTCCATGGGACAGATGGTTGTCCCATACGTGTGCAACGGTTGTGCACGGTTTTGGCCAAGTAAAGCTGCTGTATAAATAGTCCTAAGGCATGGAAAATTCGGCAGGCTTACATAGGAGAGTGTGAGACTCAAAAATGGAGAGTTTTTGTAAGGCTAAGGCTTGGTTCAAGGTGAACAAGTCTGTGTAAGTCCCTAAGTGGGAAAGTTTTGTATTTCTTCCCTTTGATGCAATAAAACAAGTTGATTGTGTCATGTTCTAAGGGTATGACAACTAGATATTGTTGTCTTAAACAAAAAGTTAAATAAGGGTATGTTCGGTATCTTCATGATCTGTTGCGACTTTTTCTTATTTTGGGTAACACTTTTTGATTCAGATGACCCACAGTTATTCAGGTTACTGCTATATGATTATGCGAGGTGACTAATCTTTTCCTAGTCTGGCTGAAGACTTTAAACTTAGCACTTGCTGGGAGGTAACCCATGTTTTTGGTACTCTGGTAATATCCTTCCTCACTTCCTTTAAGTAGTAACAGTTTCTCCTTGTTCATGTTTTTAATTTCATCTTTAGAACATTGAGGACAATGTTAGATTTAAGTATAGGGGGTTAACTTTTTACTTTTCTTTTTCAGGAATTATCTTGCAATTTATGACCAACTGTTGAGCGGGTCTATTGTAGGTTTCAAGGTACATTATGACCAGCTGTGTAGCGGGTCTAAAAAAATTGATTGTTAGGGGTATGACCAGCTGTGTAGCGGGTCTTTTTCTTTGTTCTTGCATGTTATGACCAGCTGTTGAGTGGGTCTGGAAAAAAAATGATATGACCAGCTGTGTAGCGGGTCTTTCTCTCCCAGTCTCTCTCTTAATATATGACCAGCTGTGTAGCGAGTCTTCTTGTTTTGCTCAAGGACTAGCAAAATGTAAGTGTGGGGGAATTGGATAAGCACGAAAGTGCAACGCATTTTAACCCATAAATACATTAGTTAGGACTCATTATTTCTCTAATAAACTTGTTTTGAGTTTTTTTTATTTAGGAAATAAACATTTTTGGAAAATTCGGCTCAAAAAAGTTGATACAGGCACCCGGAGGACACATGTTATTCGGACTCGCATTTTTGGATATGGGGTAACCTATTACTATGTGGCACTCCACTGGCTAAGGGGAACCCCTGATTTGATATATACACCCCACCGCTATAGGCATCCTTCAAATTGTTACGGGCCATCCTTCTTCATCATCGTTTGAGATTGAAAATGACGGGAAAATATGTGTGCAACATCGTATTCTTATGGATGATTTTTGGGTCAGTTTAAATCGTATTTTTGGTTTGAACTTGATTGGAAATACCCTGTTACGCTAAAACTGGGATGGTAATCCGGTTGGTTTTGAAGAAAAAGGAAGGTTACGTTCAAATAGGGTCGTATATTCACTTGAGGTATTATCGGGTTTCTCCTGCACTTGTTCTGCGAAGATTTGTGGATTTGACGAGATTCTTGGCTTGAATTGGGTTGGTATCATCATGTTTCAAGAAAACAGGGATGCTAACGTGTTTGGTTTAGATAAAAAAGGGAAGTTACGTGGATTTCTCACCGGTTAAAAAGAAAACAGAGAAGGCAATATTCTCGGGTTGTTTTGTGGAAGTTAAGTGGCGATTTATTCCCTGCTAGAGTGCCACTCATTTTGGGATGTGAATGGCACGCGTTTGGAGAGACTTGGTAGCTGCAAATTGCGTAAAAGGGAGGAGAATAAGGAATTATTTCCTTAAATGGCAGCCGAGAATATTATTCATTAATGGAGAATTATTTGCATTAACACATTGATATTATTTGTCCTGTGGGTATAAATAAGTTGCTGGTGAGTCATATATGGGGCATGGAGAGTTTGGGGGATCGAACAGAGGCTAAGAATCGAGTTGCAGACAATCATCATTGCTGCAGAGAAGAAGTAGAGGAAGAACACAGAACAATATATATAGATAGTCGCAGAAACCGTTGCCTATACTTTCAAATTCCATATCTTTGTAACAATTTCTGTAACAATTATTTGGAATTCGCAACAGTCTGTTAGTGTTTCTCTGTAACAGTGGGTTCTGTAACAATTATATCTATTACAAGGACAATGCTTTATACCTTTTCTCCTTGCAAACACCTTTTTGAGCAATGAAAAATTGCTTTGAGTGTGTTTTCACCATGCAGAGCTAGACCCCATCACTGGTAATTAAAATTAATTCTTTTATAACTATTTGCATAGAATTTAATTTTTTTATGAATTCTATTAATTATTTGTTATTTTGTCTTATGTCGCATGCTTGGTTTTAATTACTTTTGATGCGTCATTCTTATAACTTACAACTAATGTTTTATGAATTCTATTATTGGCAAAGAATTAGAGTCACAACTTCTTTTGTTTGAGCCATTATTGCCTAGAATTAAATTTTGAATCCCATGAATATGAAAAATAGTGAAATCCCGAATCCCAGTATCCCTCCATTTTGCTACTATTTTGTGTATATATTTTCGTATTTTTAGTATTTTTGTTTATTAAATCTGAAATCAATCTCATCAAGTCCGAGTGAACGACAACCTTCTTACCACTATCTAAAATTCGATCAGTTACACTTTCGCAGAAATTTATCTGGGGCTTTTGAAGTTGTGACAATTCGGGTATCAGAGTTTTGTTTGGTACACAGTTCAAGTGTATTTTTTGGATAATACACTAGTATTTCTTTCTCTCTTAAGTTATTTTACCTGTGAGCAAGTAAGTGGTGCATTGTATTCAGAAAGTTTGCCTTAGAAATGGGTTCTAATGGCATGATGATCGACGAAGAACTACCGGGTACGTTTGATCAACTAAAGGAGTATGGTGATCTTGGAAGTAGGACCATTGACATGGATACTGATGGCCTTGATATTCCTATTATTTCCTGAAGATAATGGCATGCTAGATTTACTTGAAGGAACATCAGTTTGGTTTAAAGAATTTGACGGAAGGGTAGGTGCAGTCGAGGACAAGGTGTATGATGCAACCTTGTTGAATTGTGAAACCAATGCTGAAGTGACTGAATTGAAGGGACAATTCAGTGACATGAAGACCATACTAACAGGCCATGCGAAGCAAATGTCAGATGAGATGGCAAGTATTCGCAAGATAATCAGTGATGGCATGTTTGCAGGGGAAAACGTGAATGGAGGAAGCTCTAATCGATTCTCCGAGCCAAGAGTTTACACTAGTTCCAGAAATGCTAGAGAAATTGAGAATTTATTGTATGACGTTGAGGTGAATGGAACTGGGGAAGGACAAAAGGTAACTCTCGCAGGCAATTACCTTGGTGGTGATGCAAGGTTTGGTGGAGAACTATGCTGCAAGAAGATGAAGCTGCTGGTTATGCCAATCCTATGTCATGGAATGACATGAAAGATGGACTAAGATGTCAGTTCTGGACGATAAATGGTGCTTGGTACGTAAGAGAGAGTTTGCGTAGGCTAAAAATAACGGGTACACCACAGGCCTATGCTGAAAAATTCCTTGTATTGGTGTGATGTAATTCTGAAGTTGTTTGTAAAGTGGTAGTAAAAGTTCGTTCAACTCAGACTTGTAAAGACTCGATTTAAGAAGATACTAAAAACAAAGAAAATATATTCACAAGATTGTCACGATAACGAGAGGTACTGAGACTCAGGATTCCACCATTAATCACATTCAATTGGTTCGTATATTGATTCATAACAATTCTAGCTCTTTTGTAGACTCTATTTCTTTGCCAAAAGTAGATTTTGTAGAAGATTAACTGTAAATCATAAGCATAACGCATCAAAAGCTCTAAGTCTAAGCATACGTCATCAGACAAAATCACAACTAATAATAAAAATCATAAAACAATTAAAACAAGTGCAAAAGTCATAAAGAATCAAATATAGTTACCAAACAATTGTGAAATAAGGCTTCCTCCATCGTCCCAGTATTGGGGTTTAGCTCATGATGTCGTACAAACTCTCAAAAGATAGAAACATGGCTCAAAGAGTGTTTAAAGATGAAAGTACAAGAAAAATCACCAAAACAGATCAACTACAACCTTTATATGAAGATTGACTATTACTAAAGATACAGAAAATATAAGACTGCTGGAAACGATACTTTGTGTGTCGTGGATAAACCACACTTATCTGCGACTGACTTGGGTCGTCTAATGTTCTTCAGCTTCGTCTTCTTCCTCCTGCTGCTGCAACTTTCTCTGCGGCGTGATTTTTCGTACCAGAGCTTACCCTAAACTATGTATAGACCCCCAACTACTCGACAGACCCCTTATGACACCCGAACACCCTTTTTATAGCCAACAGGGTGATTAAATCCCCAAGAAATCGTCGGAATCTCCTCCATTTTTTTCTCGGCAATATTTCCTTTCTTTTCTCTTTGTTACGTGCCTGGGTTGCTTTCTTTACGCGTCTTTGAGATCTCCAAAACTTTCCAAACTCTTTTATGTTCGATACTAGGAGAATATCTCTTCTTTTACTCCACGGAACTTCTATATATCTCGGATAAACCCGAGATATTTTGTTTCCCTGTTTCGTCTCAAATCAATAATCTATAACCCTGTTTAATCCATTCAAACACCCATACTAACTACGACAGAGGCCAAAATATATCCAACCCAACCAATTTCGGAGATTGAATCTCTCCAAAAAGCCTCCAAATTTGAATCCAAAATCTTCGATGTAATAATGTTTGCATGAAGTTTTCCGCGTTTTATCTATTTTGAAATGTTAAAGATGAGTGCCCCTTAACCGTCTGTGGGGTGCGAATAGTAGATGCTCTGGAAATGGGTTGCCCCTTAGTAATTGAGGTACCCCTTATCCAAAACGGGGGTCCGTATAGTAATTTTCTCCCACGAGCGCAAAAACCACTTTTCGAGCCAATTTCGCCACAAAAGCTTATTTCTCCAAAAACACCTACAAAGACATAAAATACCAAAATAAGTGCAAAATCGAGTACTAACATTACAGAGAATTGAGACTAAAATAGGCACATAAATGCGTCCATCAAAATACCCCCAAACTTATTATTTGCTAGTCCTCGAGCAAATCAAATCTAAAAAATAAAATCCTAACTCACTGTCGCAGGCATCGTTGATTGCATTTAGCGTATGCAATAAGCCTTTAAACCCCTAGGTGGCCCTAGTGGCCGAGTTATAGTCTCGGGAGGGTTTACCAGAGGTGTACCCACAAAACCTTTACTCCAGACCCTAACTATCTACGCAGAACCTTGGAAGGCACTAAAAAGTCTCCTTGGTTGGCATACTTATCGATTACAGGAGGAAGTACCCTGATGCGAAATACCAATTGTTGTACACGAGTTTGCACTCAAGCATACTAAAATTCATATAAAGTGACAGAGCTCTACTCAGATAGTTTCTGGTCATCATAACCGGAGTCAACCAATCACATGGATAGATAAAGAGATGGATATAGAAAAACGTAGATGGTTTTGATGTTGACTAAGGTGAACGGTGTTTCTCATATTTGTCCGAAGGCCACTGCCAAAATAAACCTATCATAATGGATTGAGATACTAGTCTGACTAAAATCAACACACTGGCATATACAAGGGTACCAGTGGTCGATAATCCTAACTCTAGGTCAACACAACTGGCATATACAAGGGTTCCCAGTGGTCGACTTTATTGAATTTATTCCGGTTGGTCTAATGGTCTGGTCTCAATTTTCTTTTCTTTTATTTTTTTTATTTTTTTTTATTTTTTTGGTATCTCAATCACTCTATTTCACCCTAGCAGTGGTAACAACTTGAATCGTGAGCTCCACCTAATCACTTAGACAAACATATTTTAAAGAAAACAAAATAAAAATAGAAGTGAAAAGGATTCAACGAGATATGGAGAAATTACCATGTTTTTTCTTTAATTCTAACACCTGAGCCCTGTGCTTTTATGAATAGACTCTTTAGATGTTTCCATCTAATCAGATTGGTTCCTCAACTCCTACAACCAAAATGCTTCCATCCACTTAGATTGGTTAGTGCCATCCTTAATAAGCATACATTTCTAGGCTCTGGAGTTTAACAATGCAACTAAAAAGTTTCTCCCATACCCCCAAACTTAAATCTAACATTGTCCTCAATGTTCTAAAGATAAAATTAAAAGCATGAACAAGGAGAAACTGTTACCATTTGAAGTAAAAGAGTTAAGGAAAGATATTACCGTGTCGCATGAATATTGGGTTACCTCCCAAAAAGTGCTAAGTTTAAAGTCTTCAGCTAGACTAAGAAAGGATTAGTCACCTTATAAAATCATAAAGTAATAGCCGAAATATCCGTGGGTCATCAAAACCAAATAGAGCTATCACAAGTAAAAGGAATCTGCAACATGCCAAGAAAATTAACAAATAAAGCACACCCTTGTCTAGTTTCCTGTTTAAGACAACTACATCTAGCTGTGGTTCGAGGTTCGGAGCTCTATAACAGGGTCGAGATAAAATATTTTCATGTGCTGGAATTCCTCAAAGCTAAGATCCATTTCAGGTTGTAAAGTCTGTAAAAACTCAAATAAGAACTTAGAAGCACATAATAATAACCTGAATAATTGTGGATCCTTAAAGTCAATCAGTTTTGACTCACACAATTGACCACGATGAAACTGGCGGTCAATCATAAGAAAACGTGTCATTTCTATTCTCCTAAAATAATTAGGTTTGGTCTCAGAACTTAATAACCGACACATTTTGAACTCATACATTCCCCCAATTGGTTGAAAAATATTTGGTGGGAAAACAAAATCAATCTGGGTATCATAGCATGGGCTAACCACATCAACCAGAGGATGGGTTTCTAATAATCGAACTTCCCTATGGACATCACTAGGTTCGGGAAAACGTGTATGAAGATAATCTTTTAAAATGGTTGAGGCACATATGTCAAGTCCCAAGTGAGGGACCTTTCTAAGAGTTAAGGCACATGGAGAATGATAATCACCCCCAAACTTAGAGTTTTCAGTGTCTCTAGAAAGACTAGTCACAACTTCCCTAATTTCAAGGTCATCATATTCCTGAAAATGGTCAATTGATTCTTCTAAGTCAGGTTCATCCTCACTCATCTCTACAAGTTCATTTTCTTTGTCTAAGACTAAGGTTTCTAAATCTCTAGACTCTAAAACAATATTCTCAGAATAAACTCATTCCTCAAAAGTATCATCAGCTTCGTAATCATAAGGGAATACTACATCGTCTAAAACGGTGGTATCTCTAGTCAAATCCTCGTCCTTTTGAATAGGTGAATAATTATTAAAATTATTTGAATTTGAACTAGAAATATTATCATTGTAAAGCTCAATTGGAGTAACAAATTCCTGATTACTATGCCTAAATATTTCAGATTCTTCATCAACACTATCCTCATCATAATCATCATTGTAATAACATGAAAATGGTCGAACCTCGTCTAAAAAAGTAGTGTTACCAATTCTAACCTCGTCATCTTGATTATTCAAATAACTATTTTCAAGGGTACTATTGGAAACACTATATTGGAAATTAAGACTATCTTGAGCAGTTCTTTCCTGGGCCTCTAACAACATTTTCTGAGTCGACTCACATGACTTCCTGATTTTATCTAGGAAAGAAGGTTCACATGTTTCATTGCTTTCGTCCAAAACTAAGTTATTCATCTCAGCTGAACTATGTGTCGACTTAAGTATCTTTTGTGCTGACTCAGCTAACTTACGTGCGGACTCTAGTAGAGAGGAATTTTGCTCGTATGACCGGTGGGAGTATGGATAGTAATTGGGCTCATCATGGTATGGACCATAACCTTCAAAAGTCTGATGTTCCCAACCACTATTCACATTATGGTCAAAGTAGTAACGTCCATTTTGAAACTCAGTCGGATATTCGTTGTATTGGCTATTATTATACCAGTTCGACATTCTATTCGCAGGGGTGTGAGTTGTCACACAAAATAAAACCCACTGACAGGGGATTCGTGGGTGGATAGAGTCTTACCTACCGTACCAGACGGACGATGAACCGTTGAAGTCGACTCAGGCCACCGACTCCTATGTCAGTGTACGAACCCGAGGGGCCGAGACAGATATCGTAAGCCGTCGTCCTTCCTATAAGCTTGAGTTTATATTTAATTTGTAACCCTTCCTTAGGGTTTTAAAATAATGTCCAAGTCCAAAAATAAAGTCCAAAAAAATGTCCAAAAATAAAAAGAAAAATTACAAAAATACAACCCTATTTACAGTTTCTAAAAATAAAAAGAAATAAAGTCTAACTAAAATAAATATATACAAAATCTTCTGCACTCCTTGGACTCCTCTTTTCTTTCCTTCTTTGGCGATGCTTTCCTTTTATAGCACTTTTTCTTTCCTCGTAGCTTCGCTCCAAATCTGAAAAGAATCAAAAGAATACCAAAGGCGTAAAAAAGAACAAAAAATAAAAATAAACCTAAAACAAATCTAAATACAAGTCCGCGTCGGCGGCGCCAAAAATTGATGTAATTCTGAAGTTGTTTGTAAAGTGGTAGTAAAAGTTCGTTCAACTCAGACTTGTAAAGACTCGATTTAAGAAGATACTAAAAACAAAGAAAATATATTCACAAGATTGTCACGATAACGAGAGGTACTGAGACTCAGGATTCCACCATTAATCACATTCAATTGGTTCGTATATTGATTCATAACAATTCTAGCTCTTTTGTAGACTCTATTTCTTTGCCAAAAGTAGATTTTGTAGAAGATTAACTGTAAATCATAAGCATAACGCATCAAAAGCTCTAAGTCTAAGCATACATCATCAGACAAAATCACAACTAATTAATAAAAATCATAAAACAATTAAAACAAGTGCAAAAGTCATAAAGAATCAAATATAGTTACCAAACAATTGTGAAATAAGGCTTCCTCCATCGTCCCAGTGTTGGGGTTTAGTTCATGATGTCATACAAACTCTCAAAAGATAGAAACATGGCTCAAAGAGTGTTTAAAGATGAAAGTACAAGAAAAATCACCAAAACAGATCAACTGCAACCTTTATATGCGTTGCAGATTGTTTCATTACTAAAGATACAAAAATATAAGACTGCTGGAAACGATACTTTGTGTGTCGTGGATAAACCACACTTATCTGCGACTGACTTGGGTCGTCTAATGTTCTTCAGCTTCGTCTTCTTCCTCCTGCTGCTGCAACTTTCTCTGCGGCGTGATTTTTCGTACCAGAGCTTACCCTAAACTATGTATAGACCCCCAACTACTCGACAGACCCCTTGTGACACCCGAACACCCTTTTTATAGCCAACAGGGTGATTAAATCCCCAAGAAATCTTCGGAATCTCCTCCCTTTTCTTCTCGGCAATATTTCCTTTCTTTTCTCTCTGTTACGTGCCTGGGTTGCTTTCTTTACGCGTCTTTGAGATCTCCAAAACTTTCCAAACTCTTCTATGTTCGATACTAGGAGAATATCTCTTCTTTTACTCCACGGAACTTCCATATATATCTCGGATAAACCCGAGATATTTTGTTTCCCTGTTTCGTCTCAAATCAATAATCGGGCCCTGTTTAATCCATTCAAACACCCATACTAACTCTGACAGGCCAAAATATATCCAACCCAACCAATTTCGGAGATTGAATCTCTCCAAAAAGCCTCCAAATTCGAATCCAAAATCTTCCAGTCGCCGCATGAAGTTTTCCCGCGTTTTATCTATTTTGAAATGTTAAAGATGAGTGCCCCTTAACCGTCTGTGGGGTGCGAATAGTAGATGCTCTGGAAATGGGTTGCCCTTTAGTAATTGAGGTACCCCTTATCCAAAACGGGGGTCCGTATAGTAATTTTCTCCCACGAGCGCAAAAACCACTTTTCGAGCCAATTTCGCCACAAAAGCTTATTTCTCCAAAAACACCTACAAAGACATAAAATACCAAAATAAGCGCAAAATCGAGTACTAACATTACAGAGAATTGAGACTAAAATAGACACATAAATGCGTCCATCATGGTGCAAGAAGTACGTGGCATGAGTGAAGAAGATCAGATGTTCCAATTTCTGAGTGGCGCGATTTCGTTGGTTATTGCTGAATTCAAGGGGCGTAAAATTCAAAGTATCCAGATGGCTATTCAGGCGGTAAGAGAGCTTACCAGTTGCACAACAACTGAAGATGTGTACCCCTTAAAAGCTGAAGGTAAGGCCAAAGGAAAGGAGAGAAATCATGGTGCAAGAAGTACGTGGCATGAGGAAGTAAGCGTAAGCATGAGCCAAAGGAAGATGAATTATTGAATTATTACGAGCCAAAGGAAGATGAATTATTCCCTTCATCCCGGAAGTATAGGGGATGTTTCATTTGCAAAGGTTTACACTTCGCTAGAAGCTGTCCACTCAAGGCGCAACTCAATGTATTAGTTGGGGATGACTATGTGAGTCATTCTAGCAAGACTCGTGAAGGCCGAAGTGAAGTTTCAAGGAAGAGACCACGCAGCGAAGTCGTTGCTCACTTCGACAAAGGTAGAAACTAAGCTAGAACAAGCAGTAGTGTTACTGTCTCCATTGGCAACACTTGGTACCAGAAAACATGGTTTTTTCTGAGATTGTTTTATGTAGCTTTAGTTATTGGTTGTTGCAAACTCTGTGTGTAGAGTTTGGTTGTACACACTTTTATTTGAGTCTTACGGTTTGTATATACTTTACTTTGGTGTAAGCAAGTTGCTTTTTTAATGAAGTTTTAGCTTTCTAAAATGATCAGTGGATCAATCATGTAATGGTACATGGTCTTGTTATGTAAGAGCAGTAATGAATGAAGGTGTTTTCGTTTATAAAGTCTTGCCTCTTTATTTACGATGTAAAGCTAGTTCATGGGGAGATGCTGCAGTAGCATACTTAGCCTAACGTATGCAGTAGCGATACAAGTTGAAAGCTAATAAGCAAAGCATAGGACAAGGGTCCTAGTTGATGTAAAAGTGATATTGCTGTTTGGGGATTACAATATGACACGTCGGCGGATGGGCAGCGACAGTGCAAGCAATACAACAAGATATAAATCACATCATCAGCAAGCATGAGTTGGGTAGAACTCAAGGCCAAGTGAAAGACACACACTTTCCAGGCGAACAAGCGATGCAGTTCAAAGGAATATTTGGAGACATATTGGGTTTCAAGGCATGACGCATGGACAGCTAAAGGGTTAGGTATGTTATGTCCAAAAGATAGTTAGTCACAGCTGTGCAACTCAATAGTTTTTCTTTACCGAGTTAGGAAAAAAAAACTTGCAATTCTAGTTCGGGTATGCAAAATGGCGAAATGGCATAAGTATGAAGAGTTTATACTTGGTGGACACATCCAGAGAAATGAGTTCTTGGATGATTATTGCATGAACGGAATTTGGCAAGGCATGAAGTGTAGATTCAGGAGTTCTATGCAAACGAACCCATATACACTTTGTGACATGCTTAACGGAGGGCATGAAGGACAACAGTCCAAGGCAGGTGCCAGCAAAATTTATTGAAAACGAGGCCAAGTCGTTTATAAGTCCTTGTCATGTTGAGTTAGATGCAAAAGGCAAAGTTGGGAGTCGAAGGCTATGACAATGATCGATGTGATCAGTTTGAGGAAGAATCATTCTATGCGTACACTTAGGCGTAAATAATTCAAGGCGAAATTCAAGCCTAAAAAGAAATGGCTAAGAAGGATTTCAGGTTTGCATTTGGGTATTGATGCATGATTTGAGTAGCAGTTGAAGCGTAGTGCACGACGCCGAGAAGTGTCTCAAGTATATGAGATCAATGGAAAAGCAGTAAAGCTAAGTGACGCTGATGCTAAGGCATGAAAAGTTGGCATATTGTGAAAGCCAACAATGGTTGCTGAATTTCAGAAAAGGTTCTGAAAGTGCAAGCAACGAAGTTAAGACAAGTATAGTGTTCATACTGGGTCGCGTTCAACGAGGGCGTTGAACGGATATGTGGGGGAGGTCTATGACCGGTCTGGCAAGTGGCGCATAATTACTGCGCGTTACAGTATTACAGGCCAAGTCAGTGCTCCGTCGTAATGGCGCAATGCGAAGCCATAATAGCGAAACGCTTAGCCATAATAACGGTATACTGTATAGACCGTCAAGCAATAAGATAGTGGCACCCTACAGGGCCAGTGAAGCGCAAAGGTAGCGCTACACTGCAAAGACATTTGGCTAAGTAATGAAGCTTATTGGCCGACACAATGAGGCTTCATTGAGGGAAAGGCAAGACGAGTCCAAAGTGACAGATGCAACGTGTGATGTTGGCATTATGATAGGTGTAGAATACACCGTATTTACTATCTAGTAGTTACGCTTTCTTTGCTATTTTTCGTGTGAATTATGTATCTTATGCGTGTTTTTGAGTTATTGGGTACTCTGGAGTCGCACGGAGGAAAAGAAGTGGAAATCATTCATTTGGAGCGGAAATAGCGAAAAAAGGGCTAATTCACAGGCGAGCTATACTTGGAGCGGACTAGAGAGCACGAGAAGGAGACGAAGAATGAATTGTTAGTTCCATATAACTGACAGGTCAAAATTGTCACTGTGGCGGCCTGTATCAATCTGCTGGGTGCCTATAGAAATTCTAGTTCTTACCTAGCCCAGATTTCAGAGAAGATGATTCTCTCAATCATTCTTCACAAACTCAGAGAGTGCGGCTGCTGTAAGGTGAAGCCGATGCGGAGAAGAATAGTAAAAAGGGACGCTGTGAATCTCAGATCGAGAAATGGTGGATACGGTGGAGAAAATACTGTGTTGCTGATGATTAGAGGACCAGAGAAAGGAGATAATGAAATTATTACCACCAATTCACCCTCAGGTTAGGGATTTTCTATACTTGAGTTGAATAGAGAAATTAAAAGTTCGGGTTTGCTCTATTTTGTTAAAACAATGAAGAAATTGAATCTGCTGCGATGGATGGCTCGATTTGAAGAACTGAATTAGGAGTGGAATCTGTTTTGAGTTTGAAGCTTAACGGATGAATTAGAAGATCGGGTTTCGATCCGCGAAGAGCTAGATGGTGATGAATGAAGGGTTCAACTCGGTTTTGAGTTTGCAATGATGGGTATGACTCGGTTGAAGTCATGAATAGATGCGGGGAAGTTGATGGTGGTTAGTGATTCGGTGGTCGCTTACGATGAGCAACAGATTGAGTGAGTTGGAGTCGTCGGAGTGATAGATGCAACGAGAAGTTGATGGTTGGTATGAGAAGAACAAGGCCTAAGAAATGGTGGTTTTGTGGAGGAATGGGTTGGCTCATTTGCTTTTGTTGATGATCTTTCTTTGTGTATGTTGAGCTGAATTGCAGTCCAGGGAGATAATGGAGCTGGCTCTGTGAAAGTGATAAGAAGACCAGATCAGGGGGAGGAAACAAGTTTTGATGTTGCTTCACGAGTCTTGCAGCTTGAGTGAAACAAAGTGCAACTGATACAATGTTGTAACTGGTATTGTTGGTGGCTGCTACATGGGTATGGTTGTGGAATTGCAGGTCTGTAATGAGAAGTGGCGGTTGAGTGGTGGCATCCTGGGGGGAACATTGCAGGCTGAAGCTGAGAGCTGGTGCTGTCGTGCAAGGTAATCGAGTACCAGACTGCAGTGAGCGAAGGGCTGGATGAGAAGATTCGGAAGTGCAGCTGGTGAAAATGAAGACTAAGTTATAGTGCTGTGGGTCTTGTGAATGGCAGGAGATAGCTCATATTTTTGAGCCTGTGATATGATGATGGAAGCCAGGTGCTGCTGTAAATTGGCCTGGGTTTGTACTGGTGTTGACCTGTGGCAATGAGTGCAACTCAATGGGTTGAGCCACAGTGGATGGCTGCAGTTGATGGTTGGCTAGTGTTAGTCCTGGGTGTGTGGTCTTTGTTGAGCTCGAGCATCGCGAGATGGAGGTGAGCTGCGATTCTTTGTGTGTTACTCATCGAGATGGGGTTATGTGCTCTTTGGAGTGGTGTCAAGCTACAGGAAGAGCTGGTGCAGAGAAGCATGCTGAAAAGGAGGTATGGCCATTATGGCCGGATAGAGATTGCAGGCTTGACAATGAGTTTCAGGTGAAGCTGTGGCAGTGAACATGATTGGTTCTGGTGCAGTGAATGGCTTGTGGTGACTAAGTTGGATTCCATGGGATTTGCAGCTGTGCAAGGCTGTTGCAGGTTGAGTCAGCTGAGAAGGATGAGGTCTAAAGCAAGGCAGAGATGTTATAGAGTTGGATGGAATAGAGATGGGAGCAGCAGCTGGTGTTGGTGGTTTTGCTATGGTGATTGCAGCTGCAATGGGTGAATGGCAGGATGTGGCATTGGTGGTGTTGTAGTGGTGCAGCTGGGGTTGAAACTGAACTGAAATGCTCAAATCAATGGATGAATGTGCTGGTATGGAATCTGCAAGTAGATGCACAGCCATCTTGGCTGGTTTGTTGCTTGGATGCGTATCATTGTGCATCACAAAGCTTTGTCTGCAATGGTTCATGCTAAGCCCGATCGGAGCTAGTTAGCCATGATTCGGATGAGTTAGCCCTAAGTCGGACTGGCCAGTTCTGCCCAGCACACCGATCAACCAGTTTGACTTGACCCGATCCAACCCGTTGGCCGGTGGCCAAGGCGGACTTTGCCGGTCACCTGAACCGATTTCCGGCGACGTCTCCGGCCGATTTCCGGCCACAATACCAGTTTTCCGGCGATGACTTTTTGGACTTATTTTCTACACGGGTTTCTCTCTATTATGGGCTTGGTGGATTTTTATCTAATGGACTTTGAAGACTTGACCTAATTTTGGAAGGAAAGAAAAGCTATAAAAGAAGAATTCTACAACTTTTGGGATATATCATATCTTATTCTTGGAACTTTGGAGAGCCACTTTTGTTTACGCTTCTAGGGTTTGCTTTTGTTCATCTTCTATTTTATTCAACTTATATTTTTGTGATGAACTCCATAGCTATGAGTAGCTAAATTCTCTATTATTGGTTAAGGATGTAGTCCTATTTCTAAAACTTGTGTTTGCTTTATGTATTAGTTTTCTCTCTTGATTATCGTTCAATTCTCTCTGTTTTTATGATCACATGATTGAAGTATTGTGATAAGGTTATGATGTTTGATTAGTTAAGTGGCCAATTAATTGAACTTGCATCTTAGTCCATAGTTATTTTAGGGTTTTTCATCGAGCGATAACCTTGAATACAAGTAGCATTATATGTTTACGGTTTGTAGTGATACACTCTCGTAATCATATGTAGAGTTTGACCATTGTCCGAATTGTTATGTGCAACGCATGACAATTGCATTGATTAGCCTATTTCTGAAACTTAATGCTCCTAGGAATTGAACTTGATTAGCGCAAGGCGTTAGGTTATTCTTTAGGTAGAATTCACATACGCAGCTCTAATGTGTGTGTTGATGAACTTAGGAAATTAATAGATTATCTTGCTCTCTCGATTCTCTAGGCTTTTGATAACACAAGAGATTAAATCGTAATTTTAATCATATATGCAAGCACATGTCTAAGATTGAAGATGAATTCCTTGACCAATATCTTTCTCCATTGATTACTTTCTACAATTTATTTTGCTTTTAATTACTTTTATCGCTTACATAGAAATCAGAAATCCCCCCAATTGGTTAATTTAAGAAATTGATTACGAAATAACTACAATT
Source organism: Papaver armeniacum (assembly GCA_023531295.1). Taxonomy (NCBI): domain Eukaryota; kingdom Viridiplantae; phylum Streptophyta; class Magnoliopsida; order Ranunculales; family Papaveraceae; genus Papaver; species Papaver armeniacum. Next base: position 144,896 of record JAJJWW010000098.1, read on the forward strand.
GCCTCTCTGTGGATACGAACTCTTTCTTATCATATACTTTAGGAAAGTGAAATTATTTTTGACGCATACGACAACGATCAAATTTTGGCGCCGCTGCCGGGGAGGCATACGGCTAGTTATTAAGTTTTTAGTTTCTTTTTACAATTTCGCTTTCATCTTTGCTTTTTGTTTCTTGTCTTGTTTCTCACTTGTTTGCGAGAATTGTTTGCAGGTACCTAATCTCTGGCTTCTAAGGATTGGAATTATCCAAGGTGCGGGATAGCTACTCGACGCGGCACAATACTCCAACCAAGTCAAGACACAACGGACGAGCACGAGTTGGAAGTAGGAGAAGAGATTTTCCAACAACAAGAAGAAGGAAAAGAGGTTCCAATCGTAGACGAACCACAAGTTGAAGAAGAAGAAGCTATGGGTGATGCAAATCGTTCACTCAAGGAGTTGGCTTCGCATAGGCTTGATATACAACATGGGTGTATTCAAACGGACTCTACTTTTGAGATTAAGCCGGGGTTGCTTAGGGAATTACCAAAGTTCCATGGCATGGTGAATGAAGATCCAAACAAACATCTTATGGACTTCCACACCATTGTCATGGCAATGCTTCCAGCGGATGTTGCGGCGGATGGTGCAATGTTGAAAGTTTTCCGTTTCTCTTTAATGGATAGTGCTAAGGATTGGTTGTTCTATTTACCTCCCGGAAGTGTCACAACATGGAATGGGTTGAAGAAACTCTTTTTAGAGAGATATTTTCCTGCATCAAAGGCTACTCAAATTCGCAAGGAGATTTGTGGGATGAAGCAAAATGTGGGAGAATCCTTATATGAATGTTGGGAACGATACAAGAGGTTGGTGGCAAGCTGCCCTCACCATCAATTCAGTGACGCTATGATCATCCAATATTTTTATGAAGGACTTCAATCAAGTGATAGGAATCTCCTCGACGCTGCGGGTGGTGGTGCATTAGTGAACAAGACGGTGGCACAAGCTAGAGAGTTGATTGAAAACATGGCAGCGAACTCACAACAATTCTTGAGTCGTGGTTCGGATGTGATTCTAAGAAGGGTGAGTGAAGTGAGCGAGGTTGAAGAGCTTCGTCAACAAATGGGTAACATGAATTCAATGCTTCAACAAGTTGCAGCCGTGGTGATACCAAGTTCCACTCAATCTTATGAAGACGAGCAAGCTAATGCGATCTTTCCAAATCAACAAAGACGGTATGATCCCTATTCCAACACTTACAATCCGGGATGGAGAGATCACCCCAATTTTAGCTATGCCAATAAGCAAGGAGCGATTCAACAACCTAATTTCAACAACCCGAGTGGATTTCAACCTCAACAACAATAATTCCAACCGAGACAACAATTTCAACAACAACAACAACCTCAAAATATGGGGTCTAATATGGAAGAGTTGCTGAAATCTTTTATGCAAAGAACGGAGAGTTCGGTTAAGGAGTTGCAGACTCAAGTTGGTTCTATGGCTATGGAGTTGAATCAATTGAAGGCACAAAATGGTGGGAAACTCCATTCTCAACCTATCAACCCAAAAAAGAGGGTGTCAATGCAATTACGTTGAGAAGTGGTACACAACTTGTGCAACCCGAAGTCTTTGATTCGGGCGCGGTGGAAACACCAAAGGAACTGTTTTGGAGGAGAAAACCGAGGATTCTCCCCAAACTTCGAGGTACCTATTTCTAACTCTAAAACTCCGGTTTCTACTTATGTTCCTCCTTTGCCTTTCCCGCAGATTTGCAAATTCCAAGAAGGCGGAACTAGAAAAGGAGATTTTAGACATTCTTAAGAAGATCCATGTGAACATACCACTCATAGATGCAATCAAGCAAGTTCCAAAGTATGCAAAGGTGTTGAAGGACTTGTGTACCAATAAGCAAAGGCTCAAAGGTAATGAAGTGCTTAGTGTGGGGGAGAATGCTTCGGCAATCTTACAACACAAACTCCCACTTAAGTGCAAGGATCCCGGTAGCTTTGACATTCCCGTCACAATTGGTAACACTACATTTAACAAAGCTATGTTGGACTTAGGTGCATCCGTTAATGTTATGCCCGCGTCTATGTATAATTCACTTGATCTTGGTCCTCTTAAAAAGTCTGGAATTGTGTTGCAATTAGCCGATCGTTCTAATGTCTACCCAATGGGTATTGTTGAGGATGTTCTTGTGCAGGTTAATCAACTTGTATTTCCAGCGGACTTTTGCGTGTTAGAGATGGATGAAGGTTCACCGGACTCGTCTCTTCCATTGCTACTTGGGCGTCCCTTCATGAAAACGGCGAAAACCATTATTGATATTGACAAGGGAACGCTAACTATGGAGTTTGATGAAGAAATAATACGTTTCAACATTTTCGAGACGATGAGATATCCTAGTGATGTCCACTCTTGTTTCTCCATTGATGTGATGGACACATTGGCGCAACAAATGTTTGAGTTGAATGGTGTTGATACTTTGGAAACCGTGCTCACTACACCTATTGATAACGGTTTGGAGTATAGTGATGAGATTAAAGAAACCATTGGTTCTCTTGACTCATTACCGGAAAAATCAGCAATTAAGAATATTTCATATGCTTCTTTACCTTGCAATAATGAAAAACTTGTGCCATCTATTGTTAAATCTCCAAGTTTAGAATTGAAACCTCTTCCAAGTCACTTAAAGTACTTGTACTTGGGTGACAATGAAGATTTACCCGTGATTGTTTCTAATGAGCTTAATGAATTACGGGATCAAAAACTTCTAAGGGTGCTAAGGAAGTACAAGATGGCCATAGGATGGACAATCGCCGATATCAAGGGTATAAGCCCCTGCCGTTTGTATGCATAAGATCCGTGTGGAGGATGATTCAAAGCCTACAAGGGAAGCGCAACGTCGTTTGAATCCTCCCATGATGGAAGTTGTGAAAAAGGAGATACTCAAGCTTTTGGACGTGGGTGTTATCTACCTCATATCCGATAGCAAGTGGGTAAGCCCGGTACAAGTGGTACCAAAGAAATCGGGAGTAACGGTGGTGGAGAATGATAAGAATGAACTTGTCCCAACTCGTGTGCAAACCGGTTGGAGGGTTTGTATTGATTATAGAAAATTGAATGCCACCACTAGAAAAGATCACTTTCCATTACCTTTTATTGATCAAATGCTTGAACGTTTAGTTGGACATTCTTACTATTGCTTTCTTGATGGCTATTCAGGTTATAATCAGATTGTGATAGCACCGGAGGACCAAGAGAAAACTACTTTCACTTGTCCTTTCGGTACTTTTGCTTATCGAAGGATGCCTTTTGGCATGTGCAATGCTCCAGCTACTTTTCAAAGGTGTATGGTAAGTATCTTTTAGGAGTATGTTGAAAACATAATCGAAGTGTTCATGGATGACTTTAGTGTCTTTGGTGATTCATTTGACCTTTGCTTGAACAATTTGTCTCTAATCCTTGAACGATGTGTTGAAACAAATCTTGTGCTAAATTGGGAGAAGTGCCATTTCATGGTAACTCATGGCATAGTTTTAGGCCATATAATATCTTCTAAAGGCTTGGAAGTTGATAAATCTAAGATAGACCTTATTCGTGCTCTAACCCCTCCCACTACGGTGAGGGAAATACGCTTTTTTTTTTTTTTCTTGGTCATGCGAGTTTGCTCATACGATGGATATTACTCTTGCAAGAGTTTGATCTTGAAATCAAAGACAAGAAAGGGATTGATTGGAGTAAGCCTTTTGAGCTCATGTGTGATGCAAGTGACTATGCGGTTGGTGCGGTGCTTGGGCAGCGTGTGGGGAAGATACCTCATGCCATTTATTATGCTTCTAGAACGTTAAATGAGGCCCAACAAAACTACACAACCACTGAAAAAGAGTTATTAGCTATCGTTTTTGCTTTAGAAAAGTTTCGCTCTTATCTAATTGGTACAAAAGTTGTTGTTTTTCACGATCATGCAGCGCTTAAGTACTTGCTTACAAAGAAAGAGGCGAAACCGAGGCTCATACGATGGATATTACTCTTGCAAGAGTTTGATATTGAAATCAAAGACAAGAAAGGGATTGAGAACACCGTTGCGGATCATTTGAGCCGACTTGCTGTGGACAAGGAGACTATCCCATTGCGTGAAAGTTTCCCGGATGAGCAACTATTCTCAATTGCCTTTGGAGAACCATGGTACGCCGATATTGTTAATTACTTAGTGTCTAAACAAATCCCAAAGAACTTGTCTCGTGCTGAGAGGGACAAACTTAAGAAGCTAGGAAACCAATACATATGGGATGATCCATACTTATGGAAACATTGTAGTGACCAAGTAATACGTAGGTGCGTTCCCGAAATTGAATTTAATCCTATCTTGTCTTTTTGCCACTCATATGCTTGTGGAGGACACTTTGGGAGTAAGAGAACCGCTCTCAAGGTACTAGAATGTGGTTTCTTTTGGCCAACTTTGTTTAAGGATGCACATGCATTTTGTATCACATGTGATAGGTGCCAAAGAACCGGCAATCTAGGTGCTCGAAATCAAATGCCGCAAACTATTATTCAATTTGTGGAGGTTTTTGATGTATGGGGAATTGATTTTATGGGCCCTTTTGTCAATTCTAATGGGAATTATTATATTTTTGCTTTGTGGATTATGTCTCGAAATGGGTGGAAGCTAAGGCCACCCCGACTAATGATTCTAAAGTTGTTTCAGATTTTGTGCAAGCTAATATCTTTGCAAGGTTTGGAATCCCAAGGGCTATAATTAGCGATGGAGGTTCACACTTCAAAAATAGGTTCTTGCAAAGCTTGTTAAGGAAGTACAATGTGTCGCATAGGATTGCAACACCCTACCATCCGCAAACAAATGGACAAGCCGAAGTTTCCAACCGAGAGGTGAAATCCATTCTAGAAAAGACGGTGAATCCAACAAGGAAAGATTGGAGTTCGCGACTTAATGATGCTTTGTGGGCGTATAGAACCGCATATAAAACACCTATTGGGATGTCTCCTTTTAGGCTTGTTTATGGTAAACCTTGTCACTTACCCGTTGAAATTGAGCATAAGGCGTTTTAGGCTATTAAGCAATGCAACATGGAGTTGGATGGTGCTAGAAAGCAAAGGAAGTTACAACTTCAAGAGTTAGAGGAGATTCGTAATGATGCATTTGAAAGCTCACGGATTTACAAGGAAAAGACGAAGGCTTTTCATGATAATATGATTTCTAAGAAACAATTTTGCATTGGGCAGAAAGTGCTTTTGTTTAATTCTCGCTTGCAATTATTCCGGGTAAATTAAGGTCACGTTGGATTGGACCTTTTATTGTTACTAATGTGTTTTCTCATGGTGCAGTGGAAATTCGTAGTTTAGCTACAGGTAATGAACTTAAAGTGAATGGGCACCGGTTGAAACCATATTATGAGAACTTCTCTTCGGATGTCGTGGAAGGAGTTAATCTTGTGGAAGTACTCCCTCGGGAGGAGTCATAGAAAGCAAGGAGATAGTCGGGCTGACGACTTTAAACCAAGCGCTAAATGGGAGGCAACCCATCGGTTTTGTATCTCTTATCTTTTATTTTCTTTTCTTGTCATGTTTTTATTTTTTCTGATTTTTTGTGTCACTTTTCCGTTAGGATTTCCCACCTTGACTTACTTTGGACGATTCAATTTACATTGAGGACAATGTAAAGTTTAAGTGTGGGGGAGTGGTTTTGCGTTGTAAATTTTTGAAATTTTCAACTTTTGTGTGAAATAGTGAATAAGAAAACTCCAACTTGTAGTTAGTTTAGAGTCACATAGTATACATGTCGCTAAGATTACATCGAGAATCTCACAATAGTGACTGAACTTAGAGATGACAGAGAACATGATCGGGTTTCTTAATTGTATGAGAGTTAAAGTTGGATTTAACCATGCCAGTGGCAAATAAGGTGCAGACTGAATTCGGTATTAGAATAGTGATCCCCTATAGTGGAGACTACCCATGTTACATAATGTGAGGCACCAACCTTCAATTCTTTGTACTGTCTAAATTTGTGCTTTTAGAGTGTGTGTCACCGCACGTAAATTCGGGCAGAATGGTGAGCTGTCCAATTTCCCACCATAGAAGCACTATTTTGATCTCTTGAGTGCTATTTTTATCAACCATGTTGGTGACATCGAATTGCTAACTTACATACCACTTGTGATCTTGTTCGCAGTTAGCACCATCCACCTTATCTCTCTCTACACCAACAGGTCCATAGAAACACCATCATCATCAACAAGAGGAGCATCACGAATTTGAAGGAAAGTTGAAGACATTCAAGGTTTACAAGCAACAATACAGAAATGGGCAGATTTCAGATTTGAGTAAAGCAACAAAACAGGGAGCATAATTTTTATAAGTTGAAGACTATTATACAAGAGTGGAAATTATTAAGGATGAGAATTCGAGAAGTTTATGATATCAAGACATACAAGTTGTGAAGAATCAAGTGGTAAAGTGCTTACACCATGGCCTTTGTATTTTATTTTTCTCTTGTCTCGAAAAAAAAAAAATGAAAAAAAAAAAAAAAACGAAAATTAAAAAAAAAAAAAAAGAGACAAGAGAAAATTTCTTTAGGTTCATCATTAGTGTTATTGTTTTATTTTGTATTTATTTTGTTTTTGTTTTATTTTTAATAAAAAAAAAAATGAAAAATGAAAAAAAATAAATAAAAAAAATATTAGATTTTGGGTTTGTATAGTTTGTTTTTATTTTTGTATTCTTTCAATAAAGCCAATGGAGAGAAGGAATATCTATAATGAAGTTTCAAGCGACAAGGAATTTGAGGAAAGAATCACATTGTCAAGATTCTACGAAGTTCAAGAGTTATCATCAAGAGTTGAAGACCGAAGACGAAGATGAAGACACCGATAGAAGACCGAAGACGTTTCTATGGATCTTTGAGAGTGGTGCTAGCTGCACGCCGAACGGATAACGAGGTAAGTAAGCATATTCCCACCTTCGTTAAATGGTTGATTTCCTTTCGAAGAGATCGTCGAGGAAAAATGGGTTTTCAAAAAAATATATAAAAGATGTGGGTTTTCAAAATATTTCGGAGGGTTTTTACCTTCCTACCATTCAACGTGTCGCAGGAATCTCTCTTCATTCCAACCTGGACACATGTGTGACCCATAAAGAGCTGTTTATTATTGAGAGCAATATCATAAAACCCTTTCTTGTGAGGCAGAGTCGAGACTTTTGATCACTCCGAACCCGAATTTTAGTCGAGAAGGGATAATTATTTCTCTCTCAACTTTTAAGAATGAGATTGTGTTCATTTATGTGTCTAACTTCTTATGACTAGTGTGCAGAATCTCTATGTCTTCTTAGCGCATTGGATGCTATCATTACGGAGAACTAGTAAGTTGGAAAAATAGGTTTTGGGGGTATATCTCTAGTAAACCCTCACGAGACTATAACTCGTCCACTAGGGACACCTAGGGGTTTAAAGTCTTGTTATTTATGCTAAAAGTGACCGTAGCCTCGACGACACGGAGTTGTTGTATTTTATTGTTTTGTTTGATTTGCTCGAGGACTAGCAAAGTCTAAGTGTGGGGGAATCTGATAGGTGTAGAATACACCGTATTTACTATCTAGTAGTTACGCTTTCTTTGCTATTTTTCGTGTGAATTATGTATCATATGCGTGTTTTTGAGTTATTGGGTACTCTGGAGTCGCACGGAGGAAAAGAAGCGGAAATCATTCATTTGGAGCGGAAATAGAGAAAAAAGGGCTAATTCACAGGCGAGCTATACTTGGAGCGGACTAGAGAGCACGAGAAGGAGACGAAGAATGAATTGTTAGTTCCATATAACTGACAGGTCAAAATTGTCACTGTGGCGGCCTGTATCAATCTGCTGGGTGCCTATAGAAATTCTAGTTCTTACCTAGCCCAGATTTCAGAGAAGATGATTCTCTCAATCATTCTTCACAAACTCAGAGAGTGCGGCTGCTGTAAGGTGAAGCCGATGCGGAGAAGAATAGTAAAAAGGGACGCTGTGAATCTCAGATCGAGAAATGGTGGATACGGTGGAGAAAATACTGTGTTGCTGATGATTGGAGGACCAGAGAAAGGAGATAATGAAATTATTACCACCAATTCACCCTCAGGTTAGGGATTTTCTATACTTGAGTTGAATAGAGAAATTAAAAGTTCGGGTTTGCTCTATTTTGTTAAAACAATGAAGAAATTGAATCTGATGCGATGGATGGCTCGATTTGAAGAACTGAATTAGGAGTTGAATCTGTTTTGAGTTTGAAGCTTAACAGATGAATTAGAAGATCGGGTTTCGATCTGTGAAGAGCTAGATGGTGATGAATGAAGGGTTCAACTCAGTTTTGAGTTTGCAATGATGGGTATGACTCAGTTGAAGTCATGAATAGATGCAGGGGAAGTTGATGGTGGTTAGTGATTCTGGTGGCTGCTTTTGATGAGCAACAGATTGACTGAGTTGGAGCTGTCGGAGCTGATAGATGTAACAGAAGTTGATGGTTGGTATGAGAAGAACAAGGACTAAGAAATGGTGGTTTCTGTGGAGGAATGGGTTGGCTCAGCTGCTTTTGTTGATGATGCTGCTGTGTATGTTGAGCTGAATTGCAGTCCAGGGAGATAATGGAGCTGGCTCTGTGAAAGTGATAAGAAGACCAGGTCAGGGGGAGGAAACAAGTTTTGATGTTGCTTCACGAGTCTTGCAGCTTGAGTGAAACAAAGTGCAGCTGATACAATGTTGTAACTGGTATTGTTGGTGGCTGCTACATGGGTATGGTTGTGGAATTGCAGGTCTGTAATGAGAAGTGGCAGCTGAGTGGTGGCATCCTGGGGGAACATTGCAGGTGCATTGCAGGATGAAGCTGAGAGCTGGTGCTGTCGTGCAAGGTAATCGAGTACCAGACTGCAGTGAGCGAAGGGCTGGATGAGAAGATTCGGAAGTGCAGCTGGTGAAAATGAAGACTAAGTTATAGTGCTGTGGGTCTTGTGAATGGCAGGAGATAGCTCATATTTTTGAACCTGTGATATGATGATGGAAGCCAGGTGCTGCTGTAAATTGGCCTGGGTTTGTACTGGTGTTGACCTGTGGCAATGAGTGCAACTCAATGGGTTGAGCCACAGTGGATGGCTGCAGTTGATGGTTGGCTAGTGTTAGTCTGGGTGTGTGGTGCTGTTGAGCTCAGGCATTGGCAGATGGAGCTGAGCTGCAGTTGCTGTGTGTTACTCATCAGATGGGGTTATGTGCTACTGGAGTGGTGTCAAGCTACAAGAAGAGCTGGTGCAGAGAAGCATGCTGAAAAGGAGGTATGGCCATTATGGCCGGATAGAGATTGCAGGCTTGACAATGAGTTTCAGGTGAAGCTGTGGCAGTGAACATGATTGGTTCTAGTGCAGTGAATGGCTTGTGGTGACTAAGTTGGATTCCATGGGATTTGCAGTTGTGCAAGGTCATTGCGAGGTTGAGTCAGCTGAGAAGGATGAGGTCTAAAGCAAGGCAGAGATGTTATAGAGTTGGATGGAATAGAGATGGGAGCAGCAGCTGGTGTTGGTGGTTTTGCTATGGTGATTGCAGCTGCAATGGGTGAATGGCAGGATGTGGCATTGGTGGTGTTGTAGTGGTGCAGCTGGGGTTGAAACTGAACTGAAATGCTCAAATCAATGGATGAATGTGCTGGTATGGAATCTGCAAGTAGATGCACAACCATCTTGGCTGGTTTGTTGCTTGGATGCGTATCATTGTGCATCACAAAGATCATCGGCACGTGCAATGGTTCATGCTAAGCCCAGTCAGGCTAGTTAGCCATGATTCAGATGAGTTAGCCCTAAGTCAGACCTGACTGGTTCTGACTGGCACACCAGTCAACCCGGTTTGACTTGACCCGATCCGACCCGTTGACCGGTGACCGGGCGGACTTTGCCGGTCACCTGAACCGATTTCCGGCGACGTCTCCGGCCGATTTCCGGCCACAATACCAGTTTTCCGGCGACGACTTTTTGGACTTATTTTCTACACGGGTTTCTCTCTATTATGGGCTTGGTGGATTTTTATCTAATGGACTTTGAAGACTTGACCTAATTTTGGAAGGAAAGAAAAGCTATAAAAGAAGAATTCTACAACTTTTGGGATATATCATATCTTATTCTTGGAACTTTGGAGAGCCACTTTTGTTTACGCTTCTAGGGTTTGCTTTTGTTCATCTTCTATTTTATTCAACTTATATTTTTGTGATGAACTCCATAGCTATGAGTAGCTAAATTCTCTATTATTGGTTAAGGATGTAGTCCTATTTCTAAAACTTGTGTTTGCTTTATGTATTAGTTTTCTCTCTTGATTATCGTTCAATTCTCTACTGTTTTTATGATCACATGATTGAAGTATTGTGATAAGGTTATGATGTTTGATTAGTTAAGTGGCCAATTAATTGAACTTGCATCTTAGTCCATAGTTATTTTAGGGTTTTTCATCGAGCGATAACCTTGAATACAAGTAGCATGATATGTTTACGGTTTGTAGTGATACACTCTCGTAATCATATGTAGAGTTTGACCATTGTCCGAATTGTTATGTGCAACGCATGACAATTGCATTGATTAGCCTATTTCTGAAACTTAATGCTCCTAGGAATTGAACTTGATTAGCGCAAGGCGTTAGGTTATTCTTTAGGTAGAATTCACATACGCAGCTCTAATGTGTGTGTTGATGAACTTATGAAATTAATAGATTATCTTGCTCTCTCGATTCTCTAGGCTTTTGATAACACAAGAGATTAAATCGTAATTCTAATCATATATGCAAGCACATGTCTAAGATTGAAGATGAATTCCTTGACCAATATCTTTCTCCATTGATTACTTTCTACAATTTATTTTGCTTTTAATTACTTTTATCGCTTACATAGAAATCAGAAATCCCCCCAATTGGTTACTTTAAGAAATTGATTACGAAATAACTACAATTGCCTCTCTGTGGATACGAACTCTTTCTTATCATATACTTTAGGAAAGTGAAATTATTTTTGACGCATACGACATCGATCACATTAAGGCATATCCGTGGAATTGAGTTGGCCCAAACTCAAGGATGATGCAAGAAGGTAGAATAGGCCAAGAGTTGGTCTATGGCATTAGTTCAAGGCTTGCCAAAGCTTGGACGGTGCAAACAAGCTAGTAATGCAAGAGTGGCATTGCTATTGTCAAGCAAGTTGGTTAAGTGAAGCATATGGTGCCAGATAACCAGATTGAGCTAAGGAAGTGGCGATATGATTGTAGCTCAATAGTTGTGCAATATGGAAGAGTTACGTAATGCGCAATAGTGGTGCAATACAGAGGCCAAGTCCAGTAAAGCGCAACAAATGTGCAATACGGCTCAGGTGACGGTTAAGAGTTGGTTACGGGATTCACAAGCATGCAATGACGTGAGACAAAGTATAATGGTTATAAGCGTGGGAGAAGGTTCCTAACTACAAGAGAATAGGTGTTAGATAATTGGCGCGAGTTGAAGAAGAACTGGCCAGTTAGCACAGTTATCGGCGGTTATAGAACTGTTCCATGGGACAGATGACTTTCCCATTTGTGTGCAACGGTTGTGCACGGTTTTGGCCAAGTAAATCTGCTGTATAAATAGTTCTAAGGCATGGAAAATTCGGCAGGCTTACATAGGAGAGTGTGAGACTCAAAATAGGAGAGTTTTTGTAAGGTTAAGGATTGGTTCAAGGTGAACAAGTCTGTGTAAGTCCCTAAGTGGGCAAGTTTTGTATTTCTTCCTTTTATGCAATAAAAGAAGTTGATTGTGTCATGTTCTAGGTGTTTTTGGTTGACTGATTGTGTTTGGCAATGTATGGAAATGTTTGAATGCATTATGGGGTGCATTTGAGAAGTTAAGTGAAGAGAAAGAAGGCTAAAGACTTCCGCTGAAGAACTGTTGAGTTGGTTGTTTGCATTGGTGCAAACTTATAAGGCTGAAGTGCATGTGGGTGAAGCTTTATTCACAGAACTACTGTGCTGTCGGGTTACACTTTCACAGTAATTTGTCTGGGGCATTTGAAGGTGTGACAGTTACTCTGGTGTAAAATTGCAGTTAAATGAAAAGGATTAAGAAATTTATGTTGACCGGAAGAGTGGTAACGAATTTGAGTCTTTAAGTGCAATGGTGGCTTTGATTAATTTCAATGAACTTCGAGAAGTATCCGAATAAGTTAACAATGTGCAACTGCAGTGTACATTAGGCGTTGACTAATAGGTGAAATTGGATGTCAAGTGTATTACTTATCTAATTTATTTATTTTTCCTTTGTTTTAGGTGGAAACAGTTGATGAGTGTTGTCACTATGTTGCTAGACTCGTCGGGCCAGGGTTCTCGAAACTTTTCCATGCTACCAATTTGGAGGATTTGGCCTCTGATTACCTCTCAAATTCAATGGGCTTATTTCTTCAGGTGATGTATCTCAGATAGATAGTGATTCTCTCACCCTCAACATAATTTTATGCACAGTCATTAAAATGGTCAGATACAATCTTTGTGTATTTTCCGAATGGCAGAAAACTAATATTACTCGAGACTACTTTGAGGATATCAATGAGATACCGGTAGGTGTGAATAATCCACAGATCCAAGTGGAGCAATCCTAGGCAATATTGTATTAATAATAGGTAAAGTACAAAGCACCGAATCATTCTATCCAAGCCCGGCACGAGAAAAGAGACACCAAAGGAGCCCGTGAAGCCAATACGTGTAAAGGTAAAGCTCGGATGTGATGGAAGAGACGCCTGCTGAGTACTAGGGTAATAAATGCTCTGACAAGGCAGTTGAGAATGTAAAAAGAATCTGGTCAAAGTAAGACTCGGGACTGAGGGTATCAAGGACGACATCGGCCACATCTTACTAAACAACCAACATCGGGTAGAAGGACGTCGGGAGAAGATTTCACTAGGCTCGTATCAACATCTCGGGAAGGACATCACTCATCGCCCGAGAAGAACATCAAGGAAGATATACCGTGACTCACATTGTAACTTGGATGTATCATCATGTATGGCTATAAATAGAGAGCATTGTAAAGAGCTATGGACCGAGTGATCAGTAAGAGAGGAGAGAACACTAAGAGCTTTGTAAGGTGAATAGAGAGCTTGCTAGTGAGATACACCATTTGTAACCTTGAGTCAAGTAATAAGATCATCCCTTTACCCCCGTGGACGTAGGTAATCATACCGAACCACGTATATCTTGTGTTCATGTTCATCTCTTGCTTATTTTACTTCATTGTGTATGTTTGAGATCCTTTGGATGTAGTGGTAGGATTTTCTACATCTACATTCTGGCGCCGACTAAGGGGACCGTGTAACATCTTCGGATACCTTGAAATCAGTTGCCAAAAGAGAGAAATCCAAGCTCCTAAGTCACCTTGCGTGTTAGTTGAAGCTAAGGGAAAAAACTCTTTTGGTTAAATGTATTAGTAGACAAAGCTTGTAATGTGATTTTGTTTTATAAAAATGATTTTCTTCACCTTTGAAACTTCCTGATTTAGGCTTAGTAGAACCTTGCTCTGTTTTGGTGTTGAACTGTCCTTAAATAGCATCAATCTTTTCAGCTTTCGGTTAAGTTGAGTTGTTAAGATTAAGCCATTAAACTAGGCTATTTAGTTGAGATGTTAAAGCGAGTTATTAGAAAGACCCACAAGCTCCCGAAATAACATCTTCGATGTTTGGTAGAAGCTGAAGTAAAATCTTCATCTCGCTGGTGGCCGCCTTTTCGTCTCAAAACTCTAAGGTTGTTTAACTGTCAAAAATAGCGTCAACACCGGTGAATCGGCTCAAAATCACTGAGTTAGGGTTACCAAAAATATGGCTAAAAAGGGTCTAATGAGCACTTCAGTGACAATCTCGTTTTGATCCGATGTAAAGAGCCATACAGTGTAGTTAAAACAAAAGGCCTAAAGGAATCTTAAGGTAAAACGATTCTTAAGGATTTCCGAGGTAGAGAACTCTACTCCGGCGACTCGAGTCGGTGATAATATCGACAGAGCGACAGAAGTAGAGACCATTACTATGAAAATTGGTTAAAAAACAAGCTTTCTGGTCAGTCGTACGGGCAATTAATGATTTCTAGTACAAGGAATGTTAGGACAAATAGTGATTAATGTGCGGCGAGAGTACTGAAAGCGATGTATCAGACACTTTTCCAAAAACCATACCACTAGTCAGACCCACCTAATCTTCGACCTCAGCGGAAAAAAGTAGGAAAAATTGTACTTGGTTGGACTCTTCTTGTTCGTCAGACTTAGTCCTTTTGTACTTCGTTTAAAAATCTTTTCGAAAATAGTTAAAAGTGAGGTGTTGCATGTTTGCTGACGTAGGTAGGGACGAATCTCAGAGAAGAGAGTGCACCCGAGCCGATGGCCAGCACTTTAGGGACAGGCAGGATTCTGAGGAATCAGACGGTAGCAGGGACAAGCGCGCAGGAAGGAGTGACAGATTCACGACAGCAGAACAACCGACAACAACAACCGGAAGAGTCCCGAGCACCAGGTGGAGGAATGGCAGCAGTTGATGAGGAAGTTGATCTGGGCAGAGATGATGATCTTCCCCCGAGAAGATTGCGCATCAACCCGAGTCATATGGGACCCGAGAATATGATGGATAGAATGATTGCATCCGACACAGAGGATGACGAAGAAGCACTACTCATGCGAGAGGATCGTAGAAGGGCCCAACTGCGTGCATAGTACCAATATTCTTTGGATCAAGAGGAGGAGAGACTTAGGCAAGTGCGTTTGCGAATAGATAACGTGACCCGAGATATTCCCCCTATGGCACCCTCAGTCGCACCTCCATTCGCACCTCCGACAGCACCACCAGCTGCACCGCCAACTGCAGCAGGGAACCACGTGAACGGTCACTCCAGCCATGAGAGCACCGACCCGACATTGATGGCGATCCTTGAAAACCAAAGAAGGCAAGAAGAGCTGATGAGGGAATTACAAAGAAGAAATCTATCCCTAGAGAACGAGAATTACCAACTCAGAAATCAGAGGTCTAGGTCCCGAGGATCCTTGAGTCAGGGAGCCTCGAGCAATCATACCCGATCAGGCTACACCCGAACTCCACTACCCGGCCGAGAACGTGTACCCGATCCCAATCGCACGAGGAGCGGATATGGTCCTCCCGAGGATTCTTCAAACGATGAGGAAGTGAACAATAGGAGACCCGATGCTTCGACTAAAGCTAAGATCGAACAACTAGAACAAATGGTTAAGAAGCTAGCTGGAGACGGAGAGGACGATAAGTTAGCAGAGGTGATTAATGAAGCAAAGAAAACCCATTTTACCCAAGAGATAGAACGAACTCCCTTCCCTCCTAAATGCACACTCCCCACATTCCCTTCCAGATTCGATGAAACTGGTGATGCAGGAGAGAACATCAAAATGTATGGCAACTTCTACAATGGAAGAATAGTGAGGTGGTCATGTGTAAGTTTTTCCCGGCCAGCTTGGATGGAGAGGCATGGAATTGGTTCTACACCCTGCCCGATGAATCTATTGGAAGTTATGAAGTATTGGTGGAAACGTTTCTTGAGACTTATATGCACAATAGCATTGCTAGGCCAAGGATAAACAAACTATTCACCATGGCACGAAGGTTCAGAGAGCCTTTAAGATCGTTGACAGACAGATGGATGAAGCTATGCACCGATATCGGGAAGGTGCCTGTCGACCAGCAGATCTTCTGGTTCGAAAAATCTTTGGGAAAGTCGGACCCTATCTGGATAGCTATGTACACTGAAAAGCCGCAAACACTGAAGGATATGAGAAAGATGCAAGAACACTACATTGCATTGGAGTAAATACAAGAAGGAGCGCAAGACAGGGGAGTACAAGAGGCCAGTGCAGCTGCTGAAACGACCCCTCAGGGAATCTCAAAGCAACAAAAAGAGGCCAGTACCACCACAACAAGGCTCGGGCAAAAAAGAGTGGGTCGGGAAAGGAAGGAAACCGCGCCACGAGCCAAGAATATACACACCACTAAACACACCTCTAGAAGAGATTTTCAAGGAAGTAGAAAAGAGGAGCGATATCAGATACCCAAAGACTAGGGGCATACAGTTTGACGAAACTAGAAACCATCCCGAGTTCTGTCATTACCACCAATATCGAGGCCATTCGACCAACAATTGTCGGGAAGTAAAAGACATAGTTCAACATCTAATCCGGGATGGATATCTGAGGCACTTTGTCAAACAAGCAGCACTCGCGCCCACTGCACCCGACGTCCCTGTGCATCAAGTGAGGATTGACCGAGGAACTCCATTCATATGTAATACTATTTCACACTCGGCAACTCAGGGATTCAATTTGGGAACATGGATCACATCCAGGATTCACAAAAGGGATCGTGCCGGAAAGGAGATCTTCAGTGTGGCCAAAACTTTGCCCATGAAAGCCTGGATGATGCAGCCGATCACTTTCTCAGCTAAGGATGTCCCGATGAACGTCCAAGCACATGGGGATCCGCTATTCATTACCCTACTCATCGAGGAATGGGGAGTTAAAAGGATACTAGTAGACAGTGGGAGTTCTGTCGAGGTTCTCTTTTATGACACATTCAAAAGAATAGAACTATCCGACGACATCCTATTTCTGTCAACATATCGAATCTACGGCTTCAATGGGATAGTGACCATACCAAAGGGGGAAGTCACGCTTAGAATCTCGGATGGAGAAGGATATCTCGACACCCTCACCACATTCTGCGTTGTGGACGTTGTATCACCGTACGAGGCAATTGTTGGGAGACCTTGGATTGCAGGCATCAAAGGGGTAGCTTCGGCCTATCACCAGAGGTTCAGGTTTCCCGCTTACAGAGGAGTCGTTGAAGTAATAGGCGATCCTCAAGCTGCGAGACAATGCATGCAGCTAGATATTCAACAAAATGAGGATAGGCGAGCCAGGCAACGCCAAGAGAAGAATAAAGCTAAGGAAGTCAAAGCCGGGGAGGAGTTGGAAAAGGAAATTTCACAAGCAGTCATGACTTATGAAGCCATTGAGAAAGGAACCTTATAGAAATCAAAGGAGGCGACACCGATCAAGGAACCAAAATCGAACTTCTCGGCCTTAGAATCTACTCGGGAGATTAATCTAGGATCCGAGGAAGAGCCGAAAATTATCAGAATTGGATCGTTGTTATTGGACGAGCAGACATGCCAACTAATAGCCATGTTACGAGAACACATAGATGTGTTCGCTTGGAAAATGCATGATATGGAGGGGATTGACCCGGAAGTACAGAATTGCACAGACCCTAAGTTTAAGCCGATCCGACAGAAGATGCACATAATTGCTCCCGAGCTGCAGGCGGCGGTGGAGGTTGAACTAAAGAAACTTCAAGTAGCAGGAATTATTAGGAAAGCCCAATATCCAAAATGGATATCAAACATGGTAATCGTCCCTAAGAAAAATGGAGGGGTAAGAATCTGCATCGACTTCAGTGATATGAACAAAGCATGTCCTAAAGACAACTTCCCTCTCCCCAACATCGATCAGCTAGTAGAATCCATAGTGGGATACAAGGCGATAACATTGATGGATGGTTACTCGGGGTACAACCAAATCCCCTTAGCCTCGGAGGATCAAGAGCATACATCTTTCTTTACAAGGAATGCAATGAACAGATGGTGATTGTATCTAGGTTGAAAATCAAGATCAATTTCATGAACCCATAGTTGTTACTCCTCTTGCTCAGGGAAACCCTAATTTCTCGAATGAAGATGATATTTGGGCATCAGCTGCCGAAGAGGAAGAAGAAAATGAAGTATTTTTCGAATTAGAAACTGCAGAAGGTGAACAATCTCCAAATAAAGAATCCCTAAGACAACAATTTCAGCTTATAGAGAGAGATGTATATTTCAAATGTGAAAAATGAATAACTTTGTAGGAATTTTAGGGTTGTTGGATTACGGGGTTACCTGTCAAGGGAAAAGAAGAGGTGATTCATGAAAGTATTATGAAAACTCTTAAAGAAGCGTTTCTTAAGGAAAAATCTATTAATTCCAGTAGAAAAGAAAGGGGTAATGAGGCAGGAGGCATATCAGATGACTGATGAAGAGGAAGATATCTGCTCCGAGGGCGAGATTTCAGATCAAAGCGAGATTGTTTTAACCCCAAGAGCTGCTAGGGAGAAAACCCGTGTGTCTAGTTTGCTCAATTATCTTACTCCATCAGGATCAAGGGAAGAACGAAGGGCGAAAGCTAAGGGAAGTCATTTGAAATGACGAGCAAAATTATTTCTTCGAATGTAAGGGGTTTAGTTGATGTAAATAATAGAACTATTATTAATTCAGTCCTTTCAAAATGGAATCCTGACATTGTTTTGCTTCAAGAAACAAGTTAGAAGACATGACAAAAGTTATTAAGAAGGACATCTGGAGCAAGTCTAGTTTGAAATTCTGCTTCAAAACATCGGTGGGAACTAGAGGAGAGATAAGTATTATATGGGATGAAGATAAATTTGAAATGGTGGACCAGCTACATGGTATTTTCTCTTTCTCTTTCTCTCTCTCTCTCTCTCTCTCTTGTATGTTTAATTAGATGTACTGCAAACAATTTTGAATTCTTTGTGTCATCTATTTATGCTCCGAATGATCATAAAGAAAGGTGTATACTATGAAGGGAGTTAGGATAAGTGTTTGTAACTTGGGATATTCCAGGGTGTCTCGGTGGTGACTGGAATCTAATATCAACTCTTCAAGACAAAAACAGACAAGTCTCAATTATACAGGCTATGAGAAATTTCAACAAGTTTATGCCAGATTTTAATCTTGTTGATTTACCTTTATGTGGGGCAAAGTATACTTGTCAAATTATCAAGATCCTCCTATGAGGATAGGCGAGCCAGGCAACGCCGAGAGAAGAATAAAGCTAAGGAAGTCAAAGCCGGGGAGGAGTTGGAAAAGGAAATTTCACAAGCAGTCATGACTTATGAAGCCAGTGAGAAAGGAACCTTATAGAAATCAAAGGAGGCGACACCGATCAAGGAACCAAAACCGAACTTCTCGGCCTTAGAATCTACTCGGGAGATTAATCTAGGATCCGAGGAAGAGCCGAAAATTATCAGAATTGGATCGTTGTTATCGGACGAGCAGACATGCCAACTAATAGCCATGTTACGAGAACACATGGATGTGTTCGCTTGGAAAATACATGATATGGAGGGGATTGACCCGGAAGTACAGAATTGCACAGACCCTAAGTTTAAGCCGATCCGACAGAAGATGCACAGAATTGCTCCCGAGCTGCAGGCGGAGGTGGAGGTTGAACTAAAGAAACTTCAAGTAGCAGGAATTATTAGGAAAGCCCAATATCCAAAATGGATATCAAACATGGTAATCATCCCTAAGAAAAACGGAGGGGTAAGAATCTGCATCGACTTCAGTGATATGAACAAAGCATGTCCTAAAGACAACTTCCCTCTCCCCAAAATCGATCAGCTAGTAGAATCCATAGTGGGGTACAAGGCGATAACATTGATGGATGGTTACTCGGGGTACAACCAAATCCCCTTAGCCTCGGAGGATCAAGAGCATACATCTTTCTTTACAAGGAATGCAATGAACAGATGGTGGTTGTATCTAGGTTGAAAATCAATATCAATTTCATGAACCCATAGTTGTTACTCCTCTTGCTCAGGGAAACCCTAATTTCTCGAATGAAGATGATATTTGGGCATCAGCTGCCGAAGAGGAAGAAGAAAATGAAGTATTTTTCGAATTAGAAACTGCAGAAGGTGAACAATCTCCAAATAAAGAATCCCTAAGACAACAATTTCAGCTTATAGAGAGAGATGTATATTTCAAACGTGAAAAATGAATAACTTTGTAGGAATTTTAGGGTTGTTGGATTACGGGGTTACCTGTCAAGGGAAAAGAAGAGGCGATTCATGAAAGTATTATGAAAACTCTTAAAGAAGCGTTTCTTAAGGAAAATTTTATTAATTCCAGTAGAAAAGAAAGGGGTAATGAGGCAGGAGGCATATCAGATGACTGATGAAGAGGAAGATATCTGATCCGAGGGCGAGATTTCAGATCAAAGCGAGATTGTTTTAACACCAAGAGCTGCTAGGGAGAAAACCCGTGTGTCTAGTTTGCTCAATTATCTTACTCCATCAGGATCAAGGGAAGAACGAAGGGCGAAATCTAAGGGAAGTCATTTGAAATGACGAGCAAAATTATCTCTTCGAATGTAAGGGGTTTAGGTGATGTAAATAATAGAACTATTATTAATTCAGTCCTTTCAAAATGGAATCCTGACATTGTTTTTCTTCAAGAAACAAATTAGAAGACATGACAAAAGTTATTAAGAAGGACATCTGGAGCAAGTCTAGTGTGAAATTCTGCTTCAAAACATCGGTGGGAACTAGAGGAGAGATAAGTATTATGTGGGATGAAGATAAATTTGAAATGGTGGACCAGCTACATGGTATTTTCTCTCTCTCTCTCTCTCTCTCTCTCTCTCTCTCTCTCTCTTGTATGTTTAATTAGATGTACTGCAAACAATTTTGAATTCTTTGTGTCATCTATTTATGCTCCGAATGATCATAAAGAAAGGTGTATACTATGAAGGGAGTTAGGATAAGTGTTTGTAACATGGGATATTCCAGGGTGTCTCGGTGGTGACTGGAATCTAATATCAACTCTTCAAGACAAAAACAAACAAGTCTCAATTATACAGGCTATGAGAAATTTCAACAAGTTTATGCCAGATTTTAATCTTGTTGATTTACCTTTATGTGGGGCAAAGTATACTTGGTCAAATTATCAAGATCCTCCTACTTGCGCTCATATTGATAGATTCTTGCTCAATTCCAAATGGGATAACTACTTCCCATGAACAACTCAATCAACAAAGTCTAGGTCTGTTTCGGACCACATTCCACTCTTATTATCAACTGAAACGGGTGACTCAAGTCCGAGGCCGGACAAATTTGAGATAATGTGGTTGGAGAATGAAGAACTTCCAAAGTTAATGAAGGAGTGGTGGGATAATCTTACATTTACTGGTAATCCAGGGTTTATTTTTTTGCAAGAACCTGATGGCTATTAAAGAATATTTGAAGAGATGGAAAAAAACTTGTTTTGGGAGGGTGGATCAGGTTATGAAAGATTTGTTAGTAAATATTAAAAACATGGACGGAAAGGAAGCGGATGGTACAAAAACAGAAGAAGATGGGATTTTGAGAGTTAATTTGAAGTCTGATTATTGCAAGTGGGCTTCGCTCGAAGACAAAAGGAAGAAACAAAAGGCTAAAGATCACTGGTTACAAGAGGTCGATAAGAATACCAGCTATTTCCATATGATTGCCAATGGAAGAAGAAGACATAATAACATTGGGTGTTTAAAAGTGGACGGTGAATTAACGTAAGATAGGGGAAGAATGGCTCAATACCTAAAGGATATATACGTGGAGTTGTACAAAGAAAAAGATCACGATAGACCTTTCATGGAGGAGGTGCAATTTTCAATCCTCAACAGGGAGGAGTGTTAAAGTCTAGAAGGTCCAATCACGGAAGTAGAGATCAAGGCTGCAATCAAGAAAATGTCAAGGAACAGATCCTCGGGACCAGATGGTTTTCCAGTGGAGTGTTATGCACATTTTTGGGATATCATCAAGGTGGATTACATGAGGTTAGTAAAATTCTACGAGGATAGAAATTTTATGGATTGGGGAGAAAATAATACTTTCATTAATCTTATCCCAAAGAGAGCAAGTGTTGAAGATGTAAAAGATTTTAGGCTAATCATCTTGATTAATACTTCATACAAGATTGTCACCATGTTTTATCCTCCCGCCTGAAGCTAGTACTTCCTAAACTTATATCTGAGACTCAAACTGACTTAAGGGTAAAGTCGAGCAAAATGAGAGCATAGACTCAAACTCAAACTGAAGCTTGATAAGAGACAGATTTTTGACAAGGTGATGTAGATAAATTGAACTCATATCTGAGACTCAAACTCAAACTCAAACTGAAGCTTGATAAGAGACAAATTTTTGACAAGGTGATGTAGATAAACTGAACTCATGGAAAATGAGAGCATAGACTCAAGGGTAAAGTCGAGGAACCCTGGGTGGGTGTTCAAGCTAGATGTAGATAAAGCTTATGATAAGGTGAGCTGGGATTTTTTGGACAAGGTGATGCAAAGAATGGGGTTTGGGATAAAATGGAAAAGATGGATCCACACTTGGGAATACTCATGACCTAATAATGCATTGCATATCTACTACATCATTTTCTATTGTTATAAATGGCCAAGAAGAGAGTGACTTTGTGACTGAAAGAGGAATGCGACAAGGATGCCCGTTATCACCATATCTGTTTATTCTATGTTCTCAAGGTTTTTCCTGGCTTATGAGAACTATGGAGAGTAATGATCTTTACAATGGATACAAAGTTTGTAAGTATGCTCCCGCAGTATCTCACTTGATATTTGCATACGACCTATTACTTTTTGGCACCTTAGATAATCAAACAGAGAAAACTCTCACAGGCATCCTTAATATCTATGTTGCCAGGTCTGGTTAGAGCATCAACATGAAAAAGTATGATGTTCTGTTTAGTAAAGGCGTTAGTAGTAACCGTAAGTGTGAAGTGGCACATTACCTAGGGGTTCATCAGATGAAGAGTAATGATAAGTATCTTGGCCAATACGCCCTCAAGCCAATGTATGTAAATTCTTCGTATGATTTTTTATCTGACAAGTTTGAAGGAAAGTTGGCAGGTTGGAAGAAGTTTTTCTTATCACATGCTGGTAGAACTTTGCTAATCAAGACTGTTTTGGGCCTTATTCCGCCATTCTTCATGACTACTTCAATTATTCCAAAGAAGACTCTTCAAATCCTAATAAGAATTACGAGGAATTTTTGGTGGGGCCACAACAGAAATAAAAGGAGAATGCATTTCATCCAGTGGAAGCAGATGGAGCTATCCAAAGATCAAGGAGGATTGGGTATAAGATCTTTACATTATCTGAATAGGACCATGATAGCCAAACTGATTCGGAAATTCTTAAATGAGGATGATTTTCTGTGGGTACAGCTTATGAGAGCCAAGTATATCAAGCTTGGTAATATATGGACATCAAAAAAGCCTATTAAATGTTCATCCACCTGGAATGCAATGCTCGGTTGCAGAGAAGATTTAAAAGATGGTTGTTGCTGGACAGTGGTTAATGGGGAGAACATCAATATTTGGGATGATCCTTGGGTTCTTGGCCTCCCACATAAAGCACCTGCAAGGGTTCCAAATGAGATTAGAATCGTAAAAGACTTAATAGTGCAAAGTGGGGCACGAACGCTCCATTTCTTGAGCCGTGTCCGCATCCAACTCGCGTTGGACGCTAACACGACGCGTGTCCAACACACAAATTTGCGTGTCCTGTGCGCTTCTGGTTTGGACACACCGATGATTCGGGTTTGATGCGTTTTTTTTTCTTCATTTTTATTTAAATTTCTTCTTTTATTTTTACTATTATTAACCAAATGAAGAAATATAAACATTTAGATCAATAATTGAGGTCTTTATCATGGTTTTGTAATTGGAAATGACATCATGTATACCCTTAGTTGGGCATGTGTTGTTCTAAGAATGCATTTTGATTGTGCCATGTGTTTAATAGTGATTGATTGTTTGACCTTTGGCGTGTATAAACAAATGATATCTTCTTTTCTTTTGAAATTTATATACATGTAGCATCATTTTCTAATTTTTAGGATCGAAACGCTTGGCTTTGCTGTATAAATACATGATTGTATATATATATATATATATATATATATATATATATACGTGTCCGCGTCCTAGTTTTTTGAGAATTTTATAGTGTCCGAGTCAGTGTCGTGTCCGCGTCTACGCGTCCGCGTCTGTGCAACCCATCATGGGACGAAGACAAGCTGCAACAACTGTTCACCCAATCTGAGGTAAGGAAAATTACTGATATCCATTTGCCAGATGATAATGAAGATTCAGAGATTGATAAGATGATATGGGTGCACCATCCTCAAAAGAGTGTTCTCTGCAAAATCATTCCAAAAAACCGTTGTTGACAGACAACAGTCTTCCTCTTATACCTCTGATATTCCTTGGAAGAAATTATGAAGAGTCATAAATTTACAACCCAAAATACACTTGTATATTTGGAGAGCTCTGAAGAATGGATTGGTAGTGGCTGGTAACACAAGTAAACATATTACTGGTATAAACGCAGGCAGTGCAATTCTGCAGTGGAAACTGTAAACCATCTTTTTTTTTGCACTGTCAAGCTTCAAAAGCAATGATGTTTGCTTCTCCTATGAGTTTTAAATCCATCGACGAGCAAAGAGAAATTTTGCAAGACTACATTATTAACTGGATTACTGACGGAGGTGATTATACAAAGCTTAGAATGGTGCGTGCTTATTCTGGTCCATTTGGAAATCCAGGAATTATGTTATCTTCAACAAGGGCTGATACTATTCTCAAAGAGGCTATGTATTGGTTCAATCTGGAAGTCAGCAATACTGAGCATTGCATCATTCCCACCGAAACTGACATTCTGGATACTCAAAGTGATCAATGGGAACCCCCATTCTCATAATGTGATAGAGATAAATTTCGATGTTGCTTCAGGTCCCAAAGGTTTTGCGTGCACTACGCTGGCAAGAGACAATAATGCTAAATTTCAAGGGTGTCAGACGAAATCCCTCTCTTATTCCACTACAGTGGAAGCTGAGAATCATGGAGTTCTTCTTGCTGTTGAGTTGGCTAGTATCAAAGGCTTCAAAGAAATTATACTGGAGGGTGATTCTCTGCTCATTATTAATTTTCTCAGATATAAGAATTACCAAGCCCCTTAGAGAGTTAGAAGCCATATCAGCAGATTAAGGGATAGTTACACAACTTCAACTCAGTGACTTTTCAGTTTATCAAAAAGGAAGCCAATTCTATGGCTCACCTACTAGCAGCTCATGAAATTTCTATCCACTCGTCTGATATGTGGTTAATTTCCCTCCTTCTTGTATTGCTCAGCTCTTTGAGAGTGTGAGCTCTTCTTCTATATAATTTTAGGTTTTTCTTTTTTCTTTTTGTTTTTCCTTAAAAAAAAAACCAAAACCAAAATAAAAAATGTCCTTCTCACTTTTTTACTACTAGATTTCCAAAGGTAAGAGACAAACAGGCTATAAGGCAAAAAAGGGAGAGAATAGGTTTTTTTTTTCCTAACGTTTTTAGGGGCCACTCAAAAGGATTTAAGGGCCAACAATAAAACAAAATAGGGTCACCCAAACCTACATTGAGTTCACCCCTTATCCTTTTTTTCTTAATGGCAAAATTGCCCTTTAATAATCGGAAATTAAACATGAATTCGGTAGTTAGTGTACATTTAGTTATTGTTAGCACTTTTTTTTTCTTTCTTTTTTTTTCGAATTTTGGTTCTACCATAATCGGTAGATAAAAATCTATTTTACCTACCGATATGGATGATGTTCTGTAGAAATGATGAACATTAACCAGAGTCGGTAGATAACAATCATTGTTATCTACCGATTATTCTTGATTCAAAAATTTTAATTTTTCTATACTAAAAATTAAACACAATCGGTAGATAATGAACACAATCTACTACCGATTATGGTAGTACCAAAATTCGAAAATTGAAGAATTTTATTCAAAAACTCGTTTTGGGGACAGTATATAATCGGAAGTTTAATTAACTTAGAATACTAGTGAATATGGTAATTCTCATTTCAAAATGCCACTATATAATCGGAAGTTAAGTTCACTTACCTTACTTCTGATTGTTATAATTCCAAAATTCGAAAAATTAAGGGTTTTTTTCAAAAACTCATTTCGGGTCCAGTATACATTCGGAAGTTAAATTTACTACCGATTATGGTAGTACCAAAATTCGAAAATTAAATATATTTGGTAATATTCTAAGTTAATTAAACTTCCGATTATATACTGGCCCTAAAATGAGTTTTTGAAAAAAACCTTAATTTTTTAAATTTTGGAATTATAACAATCGGAAGTAAGATAAGTGAACTTAACTTCCGATTATATAATGGAACTTTGAAACGAGAATTACCATATTCGTTAGTATTTTAAGTTAATTAAACTTCCGATTATATATTGGCCCCAAAACGAGTTTTTGAAAAAAATTCTTCAATTTTCGAATTTTGGTACTACCATAATCGGTAGTAATTGTGTTCATTATCTACCGATTGTGTTTAATTTGTAGAAAAATTGAATTTTTTGGTTCTACCATAATCGGTAGATAAAAATCTATTGTACCTACCGATTATGGATGATGTTCTTAAGAAATGATGAACATTAACCAGAATCGGTACAATTCTGGTAGGTACAATCTTTAAGAACCAGAAATCTATTGTACCTACCGATTCTGGTTAATGTTCATCATTTCTTAAGAACATCATCCATAATCGGTAGGTACAGTAGATTTTTATCTACCGATTATGGTAGAACCAAAATTCGAAAAAAAATAAAAATAAAATTGTTAACAATAACTAAATGTACACTAACCACCGAATTCATGTTTAATTTCCGATTATTAAAGGGCAATTTTGCCATTACGAAAAAAAAGGATAAGGGGTGAACTCAATTTAGGTTTGTGTGACCCTATTCTGTTTTATTGTTGGCCCATAATTCCTTTTGAGTGGCCCCTCCGGAGTTACGCTCAAATAAAATTCTAATTCCAGGTTTATCTTTTCTTAATCCATCCATAAGAAGTTATGAACTTTCCAATACCTCCATTAATTTACAGAAACATAGGTTCTTCATAATCTTTAAGAATCAGATGATTTTTCTCTTTATTCCTGAACTTTTTATGATCACTATCTTGATTTTTCATCTTCCAATCTCAGTATCTGAAATCAACAAGAGTAAAGAAACTTCAAATTAGAATCAGTCTAGATCTGAGATTCAAGATATAGAAAGGAGATAATACTTCAAAACAATTGGGAATTTAACTCCAACATTAAAACTTCCAAGGTACATATCAGAAACCTCCGTAACATTACCTCTTGAGTCATTACTTGAAATTTCTTGTATTTGAAATATTTGCTGCATTTTCTTTTTGAGAATAAATTGTTTGCATGCAAGAATTTTCTGATAAGAGAGCTTCAGAAACAAAACCTTATTCATCTTCATCAGCTACCAATGAAACTTGCACAGAATTTATAGAGTTTTGATCAACATTGATGTAAATTCTAAATGGAAATTTTGAATTTCCCTTGCCTCTTACTGTAGAATAGAATTTCCAGTTTTCCAGCATATGCTTCAGGTAGTGAATTTATTAACCTCAGACCTCTCATCTAGCTAGTGAGCTGACTTTTCTGCATGCTGAAATATTAGAACTGTTGATTTCTCTGTGAACAAATTTTTGATGGAAGTCCGAAATCCGAAATCCAAAGTCTTTTCCAGTGGCAAGTACCAGGTCGACTAGAGAATATCTCCTAAGAGTTGAACATGGGTTTTACGCCGGTCTGTCCGAGCCTCTCACAACTTGCACTACGACAAGCAAAGGTACTTGACGCTACTCGCCTCGCGATTGTGAATGTTTTGGACTAAGTGTGGGTAGTCACCGTGTTAATGGGATTACGAATTCTCGACCATTAATGCGGATATACTTACACTCTGTCCCGGTTGCAGAAGCTACAGGGTGTTCCCCCTTCACAATTCTGCCTACTGCAGCGCTACAGGGGGATTCCCCCCCTTCACGAAACTGCAGGGTTGCCTTTACGTGTTCTCTGATTGTGTTGTAAAGAAATAAAACAGGAAATAAAGGGGAAGGGTTGTTAGTCTACATACCTGAAACCCACCTCTTCCACGCGTATTGCCGCCCTCCAAGTCTGTCTATCCAACGCCTGCTCTAGTGAAAGATTTCGGTTGCTCGGGTCGTTCTTCATGCACTCGTCCCTAGTTAGCTTCGGTCGGCCTTGGCGTTGCATCCTTCCTTCAGCACGCCTGATGCGGCCTACTCGTACTGGGGCATCAGGCGGTCTTCGCTGGAGATGCCCAAACCAGCGCAGTCGGCGTTGTGCGAGCATCTCCTCGATTGGCGCTATCGTAAGTTTCTTACGTACGTACTCATTCCTGATACGGTCATGCCTCGTATGTCCACAAGCCCACCTCAGCATCCGCATCTCGGTATTCTTGAGTCTCAAAGTGTCTCTGCTGTAGAGTCCATGCTAGCAAAAATAGACAAGTCCAACTAGTAGAATTATATCTAGGGTATATGTAGAGTTTTATGCACCGTGATTAGAAATTGGGAGAAATACAGAATAGACATGCTATAGATTTGACATTAGTAATTCTTGAGATATGATGTGCACTTCATTATCATTTGAAAACATTCCTAAAGGTAGTGGATGCGTTGGTCTACATCTGCATAGGATACATATTGAGTCTGAGAATACGAGTCATTCCTCTATTCAAGGTTTTACACACTAGTATGCAAATGATCGCGTGGTGTCGTTGGTGTGCGTCATTGGACTGGTTCAGATGTCAACTCAATACTCGAACTCATTGTTAACATGGCACATGAATAGTTAGACAAGTCCAACTAGTAGAATGATATCTAGAGTATATGTAGAGTCTTATGCTCCCGTGATTAGAGATTAGGAAAGACATAATAGACATGCGATAGACTTGACACTAGTAATTCTTGAGATGTGATAAGCACTTCCTTTTCATTTGAAAACATTCCTAAAGGTAGTGCACGCAGTGTTTTTGGCCTACATCTGCATAGGATACATACTGAGACTGAGAATACAAGTCATTCGTCTATACAAGGTTTTACACACTGCTATGAAAATGATCGCATGGTGTCATGGTGTGCGTCATTGGACTCGTTTGGATGTCAACTCGATACTAACTAAATGGACTCATTGTTAACATGGCGCATGAAATAGTTATGGTGTGTTATGCACGAATTTTAATGCGCCAAGATAGATTACAAGTTTTCTAGTTTGAAACATGTAGAAAATGTTACTCCAGGAGTATAAAATACCCTGATCAGATGCATACCTTTTACAATTAAAAGCAAGAGAAGCCTTTGTAGGTCTTTGCTTCTCAGCTACAGCTGGAGTAGTTGAGACACTTCCATTGGCAGGACTGTTGTCCATCTGTATATGAGATAAACAAAGTGCTCTTAGAACTCCATTCTGACATTGACAGGGAACTTATTGGTTGCTCAAAGTATTGGTTTCATAAACTAATGAACTCTAGCTGAACTAATTGACAATTCTAAATTAATTGAGGTGATGGTGATAATCGAGGAGCTGGAGGAGACGGAGTTCGTTATGGACTCAACCCCTTGTTCTCCAGAAACAATCTCAGATTCTCTCTTGCCTATGACTCCTGAAGAAACAACAACACGTGCAGAAGATACAAGTTTTTCCACCAGAAACAAGAAAAACCTCACAAATGAACAGCGACTAGCTATTTACCACTTCTTATTGAAGGAGAGTAACAAGGGAAGACTGCAAAAGGGCTCGGTACCAATGGCAGCGGAACTATTTTCAGTATCAGAAATGACAATAAAACGTATTTGGAAACGAGGTAAAGAGTCTCGAGGGCAGAATTTACCTGTTGATGTGTCTTCACGAAAACCAACTAGAGTTGGTGGCAAAGCTATTGAGGTCGATTTGAGCAAGATCCCAGAAATACCTCTACAACCACGACCCAGCATTCGCACCCTTGCAAAAGCGTTGAACGTGTCCGCAACAACTCTACATAGACGGATGAAGCAAGCAGGCAGGAGCTGGTGAGATCACACTTACTCAGTCGAATTGAATGTCCGAAATCAGCAGTGGCTTCTGTGGGTCTCTGGATGAATTCACAACAGATTCACTTTATTGGGATGGAGCAGATGTAGTTAACCCTTGAGAATTACTTATTCAGTTTTCAGTATCACTCTGACTTTTCATAAAATAGCTACCAACTTAACCAAAATGTTATCTAAAGATTCTAAATCATGTTATTATCTTCGACTTATGGTTGTCCAGTTTTTAATTAACTGCTCTGTAGTATGACTTTTAATCGGATAACCTTGTTTCCTAATACAAGAAAATGTTTATGAAATATTAAAGCTGTTAGCATCATAGACCCATAGTATGACTTTTAGTCGGGTAACCTTGTTTCCTAATACGAGATTTTTTTTTTTTATAAAATATTAAAGCTGTTAGCATAAGAATAGGTTTCTAGTGAAGAACCGAAGAACCAACAATTTATGAAACAACAATTAGTAATACTGTATAAACTTTGAGAGGATTTGTACATGAGGAATAGCACAAAATCGGAATATGGCGGGATCCCGTAAAGCTGCCATGTACTTTAAGCAGTCTTCCATGTGCAGTTATGCATTGGTAACCATATCATTCGAACTGCCTTCTCCGAGTTCTCCTCATTTTTCAAGTCCTGAAATGCTGGGGAACAACAAAAACATATGAGCCGTTCTGAAAATGACCAGTAAAATAGGAATACAGTGTGGACCTATTATGGTACAACAAATATAACATTCAAGTAGCACATGTGAAACTGTTTCACCTCGAGCTAGTTCACGTAGTTACTCCAAATTTCCCGAGGCCAGAACATGCGTGACTTTGGTATTGTAGATGTAGAAAATCCTACCACTACATCCAAAGGATCTCAAACATACACAATGAAATAAAATAAGCAAGAGATGAACATGAACACAAGATATACGTGGTTCAGTATGATTACCTACGTTCACGGGGGTAAAGGGATGATCTTATTACTTGACTCAAGGTTACAAATAGTGCATCTCACTAACAAGCTCTCTATTCACCTTACAAAGCTCTTAGTGTTCTCTCCTCTATCACTGATCACTCGGTCCTTAGCTCTTTACAATGCTCTCTATTTATAGCCATACATGATGATACATCCAAGTTACAATGTGAGTCACGGTATATATTCCTTGATGTTCTTCTCGGGCGATGAGTGATGTCCTTCCCGATATGTTGAGCCGAGACTAGTGAAATCTTCTCCCGACGTCCTTCTACCCGATGTTGGTTGTTTAGTCCGATGTCGTCCTTGATACCCTCAGTCCCGAGTCTTACTTTGACAAGATTCTTTTTACCTGCTCAACTGCCTTGTCAGAGCATTTATTACCCTAGTACTCAGCAGGCGTCTCTTCCATCACATCCGAGCTTTACCTTTACACGTACTGGCTTCACGGGCTCCTTTGGTGTCTCTTTTCTCGCGCCGGGCTTGGATAGAATGATTTGGTGCTTCGTACTTTACCTATTATTGATGCAACATTGCCTAGGATTGCTCCACCTGGATCTGTGGATTATTCACACCTACATTTATGCCCCTTCTTTCACCCGTGTATCCGACACGAGGGGAAGAAACCGCTTCGGCTCCCACGATGCTAGCCATGCCGCATTTCCCGTCATGCAGTTCCCCACTAACGCTGCCTTTATGACCTGCTACCGCCTCCTCCGTTCGTGACCGTTTGTGTATAAATTCAACAGTTAGACTCTTGATTCCCCCTTCACTCTTTTTTCAATAGCCAGCATCTTCTCCTTCTTCGTCTTCACCATTTCTTTTTCACTGCTTCTTTTTCAGTTAACTCATTCGCCAAGCTTTTCTCTCCGAAACCCTAAATTTTGCTTAACTTTGTTACCGTCCTCTGCCGCTGTTGTTGTTGCTGTTGCTGCGGTCTTTGATTCCCATCGTTTTCTTTCGACCCTTCTTTTGCTTCCCGTTATGTTTCCAGTTCTCTCATGGCTTCTTCGACTCCTTCTATGACTGAAAAAAGGTGTGTGAGTTATACTTTTTACGATGAGGATGGCATTCCCCTTGATTCCTTGTTTATTATTGAAAGTCCTTCCAAGCACGATCATCGCGCTCTTAACTCTATCTTTTCTGATGGTTCTCCTCCATTTTCATGTAGGAATGACAAGAAAGCCGTCAAGGATCAAACGGATGAACAGTTCATCAAATAGCTGAAAGACGATTATGATCTCCATGGCTATGATATCAGGCTATTGTCGGGCCAAAAAGGTGTTCTGAAGAAGGAGGAAGTTTTAAGGTTTCCCCACTCGGCCGAGGCGACCGTTATCACCAAAGGTCAATTAGAGCTCGGTCTACGCTTTCCTCTGTATGATCCTAGTCGTCCCTTCATGTATGAAGTCTTATCCCAGATTCGCCCGTCCCGTGCCCTAGCTCAATGGAATAGTAACACCTTTCTCCTCATAGCTGAATGGGAGAGACGAGGGAGAGGCGAGTGCACTTCTACTGCTTGGTCGACCTATGATTCTTCCCAGGCGGGAGACTACACCTCTGCCAGCTTTTTTTCCAACTATCGAAGTGGGACTGCTACTAATGGTGATCTTGCAGGTTTTGCTGCTAGTCCTCATCGTAATAAGACTCCCACTGGGTGTTTTAAGAAGCTGCTGTTGGATGAGGATCCTGAGGCAGGGGCAACTACTAATAAGCACTCCCGTCATACCAGTGATGTAGCTTGGGATCGGGTCCCTCTTGCTATCTGTGGTCCTCTTCTAAGTGGCAAATTTCCGCCTCCTGCCGAGACTTATCCATTCTGGGTGGTTAATGTTGATCGGGTAAGTTTTTTCATTTGTTTAGTTGGTCGGCCCGGGTAACCAGTAAGATAATATTTTAACTTGTTTGTATTTTGCAGCCCAAGTCCCATAGTAATCGGCCTAAGTCTTCAACTACTCGAAAGAGGGATAGAGGTCCTAGCACAGGAGTCGATGAGGAGACAGGGAAGGTAACAAATATACTGCTCTATTCTCAGTACATGTACTTTCCCCTATTTGTTGCCTTGAATGATCTGACGATGACTCGTGTGCATAAGTCGAGGGCCGATAAGGGAGATGTTGGAGGCGTGTCGGCAAAAGATGGTGAGGATCCCGATGATCGGCTTACCTTATCTCATTTCCTAAGGAAGTCGCCTCAGAAACCTTCTAATATTTCATCTACCATTGTAGGTGGTAAGATTGATGGAAGGGGTAAAGAGCCAAAGGGCGACGAGTCTGCCCCGAGGAAGAATATGCCCCAACAACCTACTGAGGCCTCTGCTGGTAAAGGTGTTGCCATAGCCGAGGTTATTGTTTTTGTGATGTCTGACGATGATGATGATGAAGAAATTTTCGGTATGAAGGATGAAATTGATGAGCCGAAGCAGGTTGAGTCTTCTGGTGGAAAGAATGATGCTCCTGGGAATGAACTGTTGGAGAATCTGCCCCATGTTTCTCATACCCCGAGTTCGGGTGGGACTACCTTCTTTACCTTCTCGAGCCCGATGTGTAACTCCCTGGGGGCTCTTACTTCTCCCGATTTTAGCAACTTGACTGCCGATCAGATGATCAGCGCCGGTTTGAAGGATACCTTCAACCTCATGGTGAGTCTTTTTTATTAAACTTCAGGTTTCGATGGGGAGTGGTTGTTGATGTTGTGAAGGATAATGTCCCCAGGCTACCAATATAAAGCTGTTGGAGGCTGCTATTCGGCAGAAGGAGTTAGTGGAAGTGGAGAATCTTCGCGCCCAACTACAGCAAGAGCAAAAACGAACCTGAGGATTGGAGAAGCAGCTGGCCGAAGCCCAAGATACTTATCCAAAACTTAAATATTTATGATTGATCATGTAGTGCCAATATCCTGAGTTTAGTATTGTCTTCCTAGCCGAGATATCTAGTATAGATGCAGACGCTGCTTCGGAGTATTGCCTGATGAAGAGAAAGTTAGACATTGAGCTAGACCATGTTGAGAACCTCCGCCAAAGAATTGTCAATAAGGATGACAAGATAGATCGTCAGGACGCCGAAATCGAGGATCTTCGAGCCGAACTACTTCGCTATCAGAGATTTGAGTATGTGCCCGAGGAGATAGACAATCTTCGGGCGAGCATTTCTCGGGTTTAGGGGATTGTGATCGGTTGTCAGCCGACACAAAAATATATTACACTTTCTTACTACTCAAAATATATTATGAAACAAGGGCAAGAAAGGATCGTTCCCACAGAGAGGTCTTGGTTGTCAATATGTTTCGGTTTCCTATAAATAACAATGGGGGGTTTTGTGATTTTTATATAATAAACTAAATAAAAGCAAACAATAAAGGTAAACAAATCAAATCAAGGATGAGAAAGTATTGGATAAAGGTTTCATCTTCAATTGTAAACAAGTTTTGAATGTATGATTAGAATTCGTATTTAATCTCGCTATCATCAAAACCCCTAGAATATCTTATTGCAAGAATACTCCTTAAATTTCCTAAGTCATCAACACACACATTAGAGCTGCGTATGTGGACTCTACCTAAAGAATAACCTAACGCCTTGCGCTAATTAAGTTCAATTCCTAGGAACATTAAGTTTCAGAAATAGGCTAATCAATGCAATTGTAATACATTGCGCACACAATTCGAACAAAGGTCAATTTCTACATATGACTACAAGAGTGTATCACTACAAGCCGTAATCATATCATGCTACTCGTATTCAAGGTTATCGCTCGATGATGAACCCTAAATTAGCTATAGATATGGATGTGAGTTCAATCAATTCTAGACTCAACTAAACAAACATTCAATCATATTGCAATACATCAATCATGCAATTATTATAACCCGTAGAAAGCAAACGATAATATTGAGAGAAAACTAATTCATAAAATCCATAACTTGTTTTCAAAATCCAACTACATCTTTAACCAATAAAAATAAATCAACTACTTGGGTTTTTGGAAATCATCATAGAATGCAAAGAAGAACTATCATGTGAAACCCTAGAAAACAAGTAGAAGCCTCCCTAATGGAGATATCTGTAGGACCAGAATATCGCGACAGCAATACTTCGCGAGAGTAATAAACAACTACATTACGAAGGTGTCGCAAGGAAATAATTTAAATGACGCACCAGATGACGACAGCTAGAACATAAGAAAAGTGTGAAGACTTGGCGAGATTTAGGAGTGTCGCGAAGTCTAACACTTACATATTTGCGACGCTTCGCGAAGAATTCCCGAAGATAAAGGACTGACTTAGTTTGTCATCCACTATGTAATACCCTATATAAAGGGTCGAGTAAGTCCGTTGTAGGGGGATTCTTTTGAATTGTTAAGCAAGTCATTAGGAGAGAGAAAATTAAGAGTGATTGTAATTTCTTTAGCTCGTTCTACATTTCTTTGTAAACCTTTCAAGAAAACAATTAATAAAATATATTGTTATTCATCTTCAAATGGATTAACTAAACAAATTCGAGTGAGGGGTGTAGTGTGGGATTTCCTGCAACTACATATGCGCTAGAAACATGGACTGAAGAAGATTGAAGATCGAAGAGTGCAGTTAAAATCGTTTAAATCAAGAAGATGAGAAAGGAAAATGTTAAATCGGATGAGGTAGAGGAGTTAAGAAACAAGGAATATAATGAAAATATGGAATACAATTCAATTACAAAAGCAATGGTTAATGAATTTCACGAAAATATTAGAGGAAGGATACATAAACGAGATTTTGAAGGAAAGAAGATTATAGAGGAGGAGAAGACATCGTCTTTGAAGGAATGGGAAAAACAGAAAATAACGTTTACAGCAGTAGAAGTGCCTAGAGAGAGTTCGAATCATACATCTCCACTAGTGATTACGATAAATGCAAGCAGAAAAAGAGAAGAATCGGCAAAAGCAGCGGAGGAATGGGCAATAAATAGAACTTTTGTGGATACAGGGAGTTTGGTGAGTATCATGTTTTACCATACCTACAAAAAATTAGGATATAAAGATGAAGAAATGAGTTCCCCAAGGTATAATATCCATGGTTTTGGAAAATCTATAACAGTACCTAAAGGAGAGATAAAATTACGAATTTTACTCGGAGAAATTGAAACACAGGTAACATTAAGTGTAGTGGATATGGAATCGCCGTACCACATATTGTTAGGGAGACCTTGGGTACATGCAATTAAGGCGGTAGTGTCAACACTCCATCAGTGCATCAAATTTCCTATGCCGAGTGGAATTGGTGAAATCAGAGGAGATATTGATAAAGGAAGAATATATCATCAAATCGAAGTAAAGCATTATGAAGGGCAAGTGAAGAAGCGAAAAGATCGCAGGAAGATGTTAAAAGCAGCTAAGAAAGAAGAAGAATTTAGAATTTACATGATAAGAGCAAAAGAGGGAAAAGGAATACCTAGCGAAATCATGGGAAAAGGGAGTGAGTTCGCGAAGGAAATGAAAGGACCAACTCCTATGGGAGAACCGAAATCTAGTTATATCGCAGTAGAACAAACAAAAGAAGTGAATGTTGGAACCGAGGAGGAGCCTAAAATCTTAAAAATTGGGACTAAAATGGAAGCGGATGAAGAGAGAAGAACTGTTGATTTGTCATGCGAGATTACAAAGATATTTTCGCGTGGGATATGGATGAAATGCCCGGTATAGATCCATCGGTGGCTTGCCATAAATTGGAAATTGACAAGAATGTAAAACCATTTAAACAAAGAATTAGAAAGATCGCAACAAAGATATCATCCTCAAATAGAAGAAGAATTGCGAGAAAATGTTGGACGCAGGAATCATTAGACAAGCAAAATATCCCGAATGGATAGCAAATATGGTTATAGTCCCGAAGAAGAAAAAAGGAATAAGAATTTGTATAGACTTTACTGATCTAAACAAAGCTTGTCCTAAAGATAGTTTCCCATTACCAGATATCCCGCAATTGGTTGAAGCAGCGGTAGGAAACGAAAGGATATCATCTCTTGATGGATATAAGGGTTACAATCAAATCCCTCTCGCCGAAGAAGATCAAGAACATACTGCTTTCTTTGCCCCAAGAGGATTGTACTGTTATACAAAAATGCCGTTTGGTTTACGAAATGCTGGTGCGACATACCAAAGAATGGTGGAAAAGGTGTTCGCGAGATGGATACACAAAACATTAGAGGTATACATAGATGATATGTTAATAAAAAGTAAAGAAGCAAAAGACCACATACAGGATTTGAAAGAAATTTTTGAACAAATGAGGCAATTTAATATCAAGGTAAACCTAGAAAAATGTACCTTTGGAGTCGCCTCTGGAAAATTTTTAGGGTACATTGTATCCAAAGAAGGAATTCAAGTCGACCCAGAAAAAGTACAAGCAGTTCGCGATATGCCAACACCGGCGACAGTAAAAGATGTTCAAAAGTTAAATGGGTTGTTAGCTTCGCTAGGGAGGTTCATCTCGCGATCATCTGACAAATGCAAGCAATTTTTCAATATCCTTAGAAAGGGATCGAAGTTTAAATGGACAGATGAGTGCGAGAAAGCCTTGCAAGGAATAAAGGAACATTTAATGGATATATCAATTTTGCAAAAAGCAGAAGAAGGAGAAGAATTGTTGATCTATCTTGCGACAACCTCGCATGCATTAAGTGCGTGTGTTCTGCGAGTGGGACGCAGGAGTAGAAAAACCAATTTATTACATCAGCAAAACCTTCAATGCTGCAGAAAAGAATTACTCAAAAATTGAAAAACTAATCTTGGCATTAGTTTATGCGACATTTAAGCTTCGTATATATTTTCAAGCGCATGTTGTCAAGGTGGTGACAAAAGTACCAATAGAATCAGTGATGAAGAATTCAAAGAGGTCGGGAAGAGTTGAGAGATGGAATGCTCAAATAAGTCATTGCAAACTCAAATATGAAATACTATCTTCGCCAAAATCACAGGTTGTCGCAGACTTTCTAGCAGAATTTCCTTTGGAAGAGGATGAATCAGTAGAAGAAATGATGGATGCGGAGGAAGAACATGGAGATCCAAAAGATTTGTTAACGGAACCAAATAGATGGGAAATATTAGTAGATGGGTCATCAAATGGAGAAGGAAATGGAATAGGAATTGTTGTGATATCGCCAGAGGGCAATAAAATAGCTCTTTCCTTCAGATTGGAGTATGCATCAACAAATAATGAAACAGAATATGAAGCTATAAGACATGCTTTGCGATTTGCAATAGAAATGAAGCTGGAGAATGTGAGGATTACTAGTGATTCACAATTGGCAATTCGCCAGATAAAAGAAGAATATGCCATAAACGAATTGTCTTTGCAAAAATATAAGAAACTTGTTGACGAGTTGTCGATGCAGATACCAAGAATAAAGTGGAGACATATATCAAGGAGAAATAATAGGCTCACAGACGCTTTTGCCTTTATATCAAGTATGATGACAGATCCGGTTGCGAGAAACATTAAAATACAAATACTTTTGATGCCGTCAATTGACAAAGAAGAAGAACAAGAAACCGATGTAATGGTAGTAGAAGATGGAACACAAACACTTTGCGAAGAAGATTGGAGAGCAGAGCTTCACGCATATTTGATGACAGGAGAAACACCAAGAAATAGATTAGAGACACACAAATTAAAAAGCCGTGCAACAAATTATGAATTAAGAGATGGAGTGCTATACCGACGATCTTTTAACGGGCCTTCACTTAGATGCTTAACAAGAAAGGAAGGGGAAATCATATTGAAGATGTTGCATAGTGGGGATGCTGGTAATCATAGCGGTGGAAGATCTTTAGCACATAAAGCAAAAATGCAGGGCTATTATTGGCCATATATGCATGAGGACGCGAAACAAGTGTCAAGGCGTTGCGAGGATTTCCAAAGGCATGGGAAGAAAATACATGCACCAGGAGCTCCGTTAAATTCTTCAACAAGTGTCTGGCCATTTGGAAAATGGGGCTTAGACATTGTAGGACCATTTTTACCAGGAACGGGACGAGAGAAGATATTTAATCGTCGCTACTGATTATTTCACAAAATGGGCGAGAGGTGAAAGCGGTACAACATATTCGCGATAAGGATGTTTTTACTTTCATATTTGAGAACATTATATGCAGATTTGGGATTCCAGCACAGTTGGTATCTGACAATGGGAAACAGTTTGAAGGACAAAATATAGAATTGCTGCTTAATGCATTTCAGATACGATGTGGGAAATCAACTCCTCTATACCCGCAGGCTAATGGCCGGGCGAAGCGATAAATAAAACAATCGCGAGACATATTGAAGAAGAAGTTAGAAGGATACAATAAAGGATGGTGCGAACAAGTAACCAATGCGGTATGGGCTTATAATACAACTAGAAGAGAAGCTACAGGCATGTCCCCTTTTTGTTTAACATATGGAGTTGAAGTTGTACTCCCGACAGAAGTTAAGATTCCAACTACAAAGAAAGAAGCTTGGGAGAAAAATCTCAGTGCGGGTAACATTTTAATCAAGTTAGATGAATTAGAAGAGAAAAGAGAGAAAGCACTACAACATATGGAGAATTATTAGCGAAGATTGGCCAGAGAATATAACAAGCGTGTCAAGATACGTGAATTTCAGCCAGGTGACTTGGTGCTGCGAGAAACACCTATATATATCAGCGAGAAAATGGTGGCAAGCTGGCAAGAAAATGGGATGGACCTTATATCATAAAAGAGATAGTTGGTACAGGGGCATATAGATTGATGGATCCTGAAGGCAAAGATGTAGGACAAAAATTAAATAGGCCATGGAATAGGTTATATCTTAAGAAATATTACCCATAGAAGATGGGAGAAATGGAATGAGCTTTGTGATGTAATGTTTTTGCGACAGATAGATTGCGAGATTGAAGAAAATAAAGCCAATTGTGCGAATATCTCGCAAACAATGCATGATAATAAAAAATGAATGAGTGAGTGAATGGGACGAACCTTTATGGCGTACACCCTAGTTCGCGAATAATATTTCGTAAGAGGCAAATGTAAGACCTAAAGTGCATCATATAAGGGGTATCTCTTGACATGGCTCAGTGAAAAGGTTACACCGCTCCGGAACCGAGTCATGGAGATTGGGGATAATAACATCCATCCGGGAGAGATACCTTGGATTTCCAACTTTATAAGGTTATACCGGTTGGGCGACCGAGGGTCTCTTCCAAGGAGTCGTATGACCAAGGCGCCGAGGTACACGGTTGAGTCAAGAGTGCGGGGAGCATGGAACTTCCTTACCACTCTTGACAAGTCTTGGCACATGCCGCACTCGGCCTGAAGAAAACTCCACTTAGGTGCGGTCTCGTAACCATAAGCCTTATAGGTATAAGGGATAAGAGGCTGCGAAAACAACCGCTTGTTGTTAAGACCGGATGGGAGGAGCTAGTCTTGTATGGCCGATGTACGCCTCCTTGAAGGGGCAACCAGGAGATGATAAGGGAGGCACCCTCCATTAGGGAGCCGATAAGTGTCTTAAGACGCAAATGTCATGAGGCTCTATTTTCGCAAGAAAATTTAGGCTTGTCATATTTCTGCGATGATCCTGAAGAGGCAAAAATACTAACATGAAGGTGAGGCGAGATCAATGGGTTTTTTCATTTAAAAATGAAAAAACGTCCTGCGATTTCGTCGCAAAGCCGACAATGTCATGGGATTTTATGTTCGCAAGAATATTTAAACCTGTTATATTGTCGCAAGTACAATATCCTGCAGAGGCAAAAATACTTGCGCAATGATAAGGCAAGGTCAATGGGTCATTACATGAAAATGTAAAGACGTCCTGCGATCTTGTCGCGATGAGGGATGGCAAAATAAGACCTTTAACTAGGAAGGCAAAATAAGACCATACAATTAATGATAAGACAAGATCAATAGGTTTCTTTATTATGAAGAAATCTTGCGATCATGTCGCAGCAATACATGTCAACAAAGAAGGAAAATGAACATGCTTGCGAGATTATAATTGCGAGGCAAGATATAAAGAGAATTAACAATAATAAGCACTTCGATAATAAAAGTTAATCATCAGGGAATTTGTTCTCCAAATCAAAAGAAGTACTTCAACAAAAATTCAAAAAGCATCCTATGCAAAATATCATCCAGCTAAAGAAGTTTAAATAAAAATGCATAATTACAGAAATAATTCAATTCTCCACATCAACAGGAGATGTTACGGGTTCTTCAACAATCTTATCAGCCTCTTTTTCGCCAGTTGGACGATTTTCATCAGAAGTTCCTTCATTCGGTTCCTTACTGAAAATTTCATCATTAGCGACTTCTTCGCAGCTTTGATAATCATAATCACATCGGGAATTGGGAACTTCATCATCACTCACTTCGAGGTGCAACAGATACGGGATCAAGAGATTTAGATAACAAAACACTATTCACAAGAACTTGACTTTAAGATGAAGTTGATGAAGGAGCGCTTTTCTGCTGGTTTTTACTCTCTATATCTTTGTAACCGCACATATAATTGAATCTTCTTTCTCGCTCTCGTCGCGAGAATGCATAAGGGAAGTAGCAAGCATTTTATTCTCCTTGCGAATTTTTGAGTGGTCGATTTCAAAGCGATTAGGGAGGAATGAAGATTTTTCTCAGACTCTGCGAAACAAAGAATAAAAGCAAAAAATATTATAAAAAATAAAAGTTATGAAACAATGATAAATGAAGAATAGATGAGGTAGCCAACTGTTATGACTACCTTCCTTTTGCGAGATAAGGTCTTTGGGTTAATGCGTAACAACTATTTTCCGGTTGGTCCATGGCGATATCAAAGTTATCTCCAACTAATCCTTTCAAACGAGCTCATGATTTTTCTTGTCAAAAATAAGTCTAGCATTTTCTTTTGCGAGGGAAGAATTGGATTTCTCCAATTGGGAACATTGATCCTTGAGTTGGTTTGCTTTTACACTTAAAGTTATTCTACCCTGAATAAGTTTATTTTTCTCGATAGTAACTTCTTCAAGATTATTTCTCGAGCGAAGAGACCATTCTTGCTCTTTACACAATTTTTGACAAATATCATACTCGCTGCGAGTAAACCGACACCTTGTTTAATAAAGTTCGCTTCTCTTGAGAAAGAATTCCATTCTCATCGATAAAGTTTCCAACTCTAAATTAGCTTTAGTCAAAGAATACGAGAGGCGAGATAAGTCATTACTTAACAAGTCGTGTTTCGAGCTAAATCAAAGCATTTTCTTTAGAAAGATTATCTATTTGGTCAACAACATATGTGTGGAGATTATCTAATTGGTTATATTGCTCCACCCAAGAATCTTTATCAGCTCGAACTTCTTCAACAAAGAGATTCCAACTGATATATCTCCATTTTACGTTTCTGGTTTAAAGCTTGAAGGGTGAACAAGGACTTGAGTCTTCAAAAAAAAAAAAAAAAAAAAAGGGGAGAGGCAAAATGTACCTTTTAAATCTTCATTCTTCTTGCGAAGATTGTCGCAGATTGTGAAATGTTGAGAAGATTGTTCTTTAAGATCTTAACTTCTTGCTCCAAAGATGTTTGCGACATTGTGTCAGAGCCAAAGTATTTATTCAAGGATTCAAAAACACAAGACTTGATAGGATCAGTGGAGGTTTTCTTGACATCGTTCATGGTATCCAATAAAACTTTAAAAGCCACATCTATCCCTTCTAGGTTTTCTTTGGTAAGAGGGGTAGACTCAGAAGAGGAGGAAGGAAAAGTCTTGAATCATTCTTGATCATAAGAATGCCGATTGAAGAAGTCGATAAATAGGTGAAGGAGAAAGAGAAGTATTAAGAGAAAGAGTGGAGAGGGGTACATTTTGAAGAACTTCATTCACGTAAAACTCGGGAATTGATTTATCTGCGAGGATATCGCAGAAATGATGGATTATCTTGAAGAGAAGGGATTGGTCTCTCTTGCGAGGCAATCGTTTGGAAGAGATGAATCGCTTTGCGAAGGCACAACAGGAGAAGGAATAAGATTGAACCCAGGAAAGGAAACAGAAGGTGCGACAGGCTTAGAGTGGCGATGCCTCTTAGGAGATCTATCTTCATTTTTGTCATCCTGCGAATTACAAGTTAAATAAGAAACAGAGGCAACAATATTGTTATTAAGAGGGTAAATGTTTCTTAAATACCTTGCCACTCGCATGATGCTTTTTAGAAGCAAAGGATTTCAATTTTGAACTTGAAGAAATATTAGGGTTCTTAACGGTGAATTTGGAGCTGGGTTTGTCTTGGCTGAAATAAAAATGGTGGGAGAAACATTAAAAGAAGAGCAATATTCAAATAAAAGACTACAATAAGAAAGATCAATCATGGAGTAATCAAAATTGGTGAAATCAACAGACCTTGATGCCATAGAAACAGTAACAGAAGAATTAAAGCAGGAAGATAATGAAGGAAAACGGCAGAGAAAAATTGCAGACAATAAAGAAGATGAAGTGAAAGAAGAGAATTTTCAAAGGGAATTCCTCTTTAAATAGACGAGAGAAGGGTAACCGGACGAACCGGTAAAAAATAAGATCTTAGACACGTGTAAACAGTCATCCCTAAATTCACGGAATCTTGTCGGTAAAAGAACGGAAACTAAACGGTGGCGACATATCGAAACTGGTTCTTCAACATTAGTTCTCATGACATTCTCTACTTCGCAGAGAATACATGAGAAGAGGCAAGATGTAGGACCAGAATATCGCGACAGCAATACTTCGCGAGAGTAATAAACAACTACATTACGAAGGTGTCGCAAGGAAATAATTTAAATGACGCACCAGATGACGACAGCTAGAACATAAGAAAAGTGTGAAGACTTGGCGAGATTTAGGAGTGTCGCGAAGTCTAACACTTACATATTTGCGACGCTTCGCGAAGAATTCCCGAAGATAAAGGACAGCTTAGCTGTCATCCACTATGTAATACCCTATATAAAAGACTACAATAAGAAAGATCAATCATGGAGTAATCAAAATTGGTGAAATCAACAGACCTTGATGCCATAGAAACAGTAGCATAAGAATTAAAGCAGGAAGATAATGAAGGAAAACGGCAGAGAAAAATTGCAGACAATAAAGAAGATGAAGTGAAAGAAGAGAATTTTCAAAGGGAATTCCTCTTTAAATAGACGAGAGAAGGGTAACTTGAGGACGAACCGGTAAAAATAAGATCTTAGACACGTGTAAACTTGATCATCCCTAAATTCACGGAATCTTGTCGGTAAAAGAACGGAAACTAAACGGTGGCGACATATCGAAACTGGTTCTTCAACATTAGTTCTCATGACATTCTCTACTTCGCAGAGAATACATGAGAAGAGGCAAGATGTAGGACTGAGAATATCGCGACAAAGAATACTTCGCGAGAGTAATAAACAACTACATTACGAAGGTGTCGCAAGGAAATAATTTAAATGACGCACGGATGACGGCAGCTAGAACATAAGAAAAGTGTGAAGACTTGGCGAGATTTAGGAGTGTCGCGAAGTCTAACACTTACATATTTGCGACGCTTCGCGAAGAATTCCCGAAGATAAAGGACAAACTTAGCTGTCATCCACTATGTAATACCCTATATAAAGGGTCGAGTAAGTCTATTATAGGGGGATTCTTTTTGAATTGTTAAGCAAGTCATTAGGAGAGAGAAAATTAAGAGTGATTGTAATTTCTTTAGCTCTGTTATACATTTCTTTGTAAACCTTTCAAGAAAACAATTAATAAAATATATTGTTATTCATCTTCAAATGGATTAACTAAACAAATTCGAGTGAGGGGTGTAGTGTGGGATTTCCTGCAAC
The DNA here is from genome assembly GCA_023531295.1 of Papaver armeniacum. Lineage (NCBI taxonomy): Eukaryota > Viridiplantae > Streptophyta > Magnoliopsida > Ranunculales > Papaveraceae > Papaver > Papaver armeniacum. The sequence continues at coordinate 189,480 of JAJJWW010000098.1, forward strand.
TACAATATCCCTAGGTTTAGAGAGAGACTTTTCTATTTATATCTTTCTTCAATTCCAAAAGGATACTCTTTTCAAAAGTAGATCAAGTCTTCTCAAAACCCATCTCCAAGTGGTCCACCAAGCCCATTTGTGAGAAATACCCATGTGTAAATCTCTGCCAAATTCGTCCAAATTGGTCGCCGGAAATTGACCGCCGGTCCCCTGAAAATGCTGGTCCGGTTGCCTGAGAATCTGCCTCTGACTGACGGAATATTCCGTAACGGCTCTGTTATATTTAACTGTCAGACTAACGGTCTTCGTCAGTCAACTGAGAGTCAAGGAAGAGAAAGTCAGACACCAAATCAGCATCTTACTCGGCTATCTGGTCTTACTCAGCTGAGCTGGATCGGTTATCTGAATCTGAGTTGACTCGCCAGAGTAAAACTCCGACAGAGTCTCCTCTGTTTTATGGGCATTTCTCAGGCCAATTTCAGGCCGATATCTTCATTATTGCATACCCTAACATACATCTAATATTCATTCTCTTCCATTTCTGTTGCTTCAATAGCTCAAGCCACCTGAATTCATTCCACACATCCACTCAAGCCATAATTTCACTCTTGCAGCACCATCATTCATTGCCACCATTCAGGCCACAGCTCCAGCTCTTGTATTCCAGCAAAGCCATATCACCTGCAATACTATAACACTCCATCTGCTCAGGCCACTTCTAACCCTGTAATACTCATATCTTCTCAAGCTGCATTCACTAGATTTCAGGTTTCCCTGCACTCCCAGCATCCACATTCTTGTTTACCTGCTTCTGCCAACAGATTCCTCCACATCACTTCGCTGCAACAACAACTTTAGACTCAAACTGCAAACCCATTCTGAAGCCATACATCATTATCAAATACCACCAGCCATGAAAATAACAGCTACCCTTTACAGTTCCATGACAACATAAGCCTTTCCTCCTTTCTGAGCCAACTCCCACTGCAACACAATCTGGAGCACAACACGAGCATTCCCTGAACTTCTCGGTCCCTGTTAATGGCAGCAGCCATCATCATCCACCAGACTCGACCACGATACTCTAGATTCTCTAATTCAACTCCTCCTATCTCAATACCAGAATTGCATTCCAGACCTGCACTCCAGATGCAACCATCCTGTCACAGCACTTTCCAACAGTTCCAGTGCTTTCAATTCCATCTTTAACCTATTAGACTCGCACTGCCTAGCCATTGCATAAATTCCACTGCAAGCATCTCTATTATCCAAGCAACCTGCAATCTCAGCTCAGCCTGCAATCCATTTACCCATTCTTCTGTCTGCACTTCCCAGCAACATAGCTAACTGACTGAACACCAACACATCATCAATTCTGAAATCAATCATTCGCCCTTGCCTCCAGCCTATGACCTGCAATTGCAGTTCACAAGCAAACCAACACCACCAGTGCATCTTCTTGAGCATCAACACTACCTTCACTTCCATACGCGGAAGCATCTCAAGCTTCTAACATCACAACCAAATTCCTTTCACCTGCAACACCCACCAGTGTTATCTGAGCTTCTAAGTCCAGCCTGCAATCTCATGAGCAATCTTGGAAGCAGCACAGTAACAATCAACACAAGAACCTCTTTTTATCTCATCTGCACATTTCATAACTGCAGTACCAACTGCAACTCAGCCACCACTAGATTCTTTATTAATTTGAAATCCCCATCTCCTTCCATCATACCCTTGGCAGCAACCTTCATCTCATTCTGCCAAGACCAAGCTTTCCCTTCGAGTTCCATAATCCCGCCGCGGATCGCACCACCACTTGAATCGGAGCTGCAACCATCTTCTTAGTCACCTCAACACACCAGCACAAAGCACCAACACCCAGCACAACCTGCACTTCTGCAATCAAAACTGCTCCTTCCCTTACAGCTCCACCAGAACCACTTCCAACTACAGCTGCAACGTCATTTCGATCTCGGTACCACCAGCTCCTTGAATTCAAACTAAATTCCACCATCCAGCTGCCATTTTCACAAACCACCTAGTCCATTGCAACAACATCACAGCTGCTCCACTGCTTAGACAAAACCAATTAGAGCACCAGAAACATCCTCTCCTTGAACTGCACCTGCAATCTCCTTGAGCTTCACATTTCCTGGCACTTTCTTGGCTGCACAGCAAACATCCTCAAATCCTAGTCATCTGTACATCGAATCCAACAACAACCCAAAGTGGTTTCCACTTGAACAAGACCAAATTCTTATAACTCCACCAATCCATGAATATCATCGATTCCACCTTGCAGATTTGCACATTCTTCACTTCTAGCCTCAGCAGCAACTAGTTCAAACCATCCTTGCCATTAATCATCCACCACGGTTCTGTTTAATCTCACCATCTACAGGGAACCCAAGCTTCCTTAATCGAATCCTTCAAAGCCCATGGATCATAACCACCAAAACACCCTTGGAAGCACAGATTCATCTTCTTCTATCTCAATACCAGCATAAACACCCATCTCTTCATACCCATCTCTTCATTTCGACAGTCGACCCTCAATTCCTTATCATATTCCCAACAAAACCCTATCCTGTAAACCTAGAACGTCACAGATTCAATTAACTAAGCATATCTTTCTTGACATGACCTTCCTCTTGATTTTCTTGATCACGAGACACTTTTCCTTTTCAATTCTCCATCAATTCCTTCCGATTTCTCTCAATCTCCATTACAAAGTTAAATCCATCTCGCATCCAAGAGGGGAATGAAATGTGTTGTCTGAAAACAAATGAGTTCGACCAAACTCGGTCTATTGGTATGGGACGGCTATCAACACCCATGGGTGGTTTTAGCAATTCTTATTAGACTCCAACTGGTTGTCCCTTATCCTTGACTGGGATCCGGATATCACTCGTCTGCAAAATGACGCTTTTGCGCTTCTTGCTCCAATGGAACGCTTTCTTATTCTTTTGCTCCTAATGACTCGAAAACACCTATAAAACTCAAAAGCAAATATAAGATACATAATTTCACAAGAAACTCGCAAAGAAAGCATAAACAATAGATATAAAATTAGGTATTTTACAACACCTATCAGATTGCGTCCGACAAATTATTAGCCGATAACTTGGAAAGTCAGTGTAACCGGTTGAGACTTCAGATTAGAGATTTGCACGTCGATCGTAAGCGGATCTTAAAGGAAAAAGATACCGCTGAGGGGTCTAACCAAGAACTAAGGGAGAGGCTTTGGGGACTCGAGCAGGTATCCCAAGAGTTGGAGTGGACTCGAGTTCAGTTGCCGGGTCTTCAGTTATCACACGATCGACAAAGGGATAGTTGGAGTGATCATAAGAAATACTGCCCCACCAATGAGTTCAATGAGCAACGTCACAATGAGTTAACTTCGAAGATTTCGGCCCTTGAGTGTAGTTTACTTAAATCCGAGGAAACCCGTAAAGTAGTTTTTCCCTTGCTTGAAGGTGTCTTCCCATATGTATATTGCTCTCATGCCTCTGTTGATGTTATGTTATTATTGTCCTGTTACTAACCATTTCTATGTGTTTGTTGTTGAGCAAGGAAAGGTGGAGTCTCTGGAGAAAGAAGATGCTCGACTGAAGGCGAATGAGACTCAGTTGCTCGGAAATGTTGCTACTGCTGAAGCTGCGTCGGCTCAACTAACTCTTCAACTTGCTGCTGAGAAAGAAAATTTCAAGACCGAGCTCGTCACGAAGGTCAAGGAGGGGATAAAGGTGTATGTCGAGAAGAGGCGAGCCGATGTTGCTGCTAAGAAAGATGGCTCGGGGTCAATTCCGCTGAGCGAATAGTTAGACCTTTTGTAGTGATGCGTCACTAGTTTACCCTTTACACTGGGTTGTAATCCGCTTGAACACCTTCATTTTTTCGAACATCTTTTTTTTCACGGGGTGTTGTGTCGCCAGTCGGTTGTTTTCATTTTTCCTTGACAATCTTGGTTGTGTTATTTGGATCGTACTTTGTTGTTTGTTTATGGTAGATGTATTTCCTGCATTATCATGTTTAATTAGTTAGTATAAATTCCATTTCTGTCGAACACACTCAACAGGGAGGGTCATCGGGCTCAATGCCATGTCCCGATTGAGGTATCTCATCACCGTCATTTTGATCTAGTGGTAAGGTATTTAGTCATTCCTAAATTCTATGTCTCGACATCCCAGGGTAGTTATCGATCAACTAGACCGGGCAAGTGATTTCGGCCACTTGTGATGGGAGCAATGTGGTATGCTCGATTGTCAAGTACTCATGGCTTGACAATCAGTCACTGGTTTCCAACCACCAGGACCCTTAAGCTACCTCGGCACTTGCACACTGCCACTGCCCCGAGTTCGAATAGACCTTCGAGAGTAAGACACCTCGGCACTTGCACACTGATGTCGCCCTGAGTACGAATGACCATTAGTCGCAGATGTCATATTCCCTACCTCTCGTGGATTTTTACAGAAATGAATATCATACCTGCTTATACACCTCTCACGGGTGGTATAGTTTTAGGCGTCGAGCATTCCATGGCCGAGGTTCTGGGGTTCCGTCCGGTTTCAATATCTTGTACGCTCCTTCTCCCACTTTTTCCACGATAGTGTATGGTCCACCCCATCTTGCCGCCAATTTCTCTCCCTTCTTGTCACGTTCATAGCTGGGTAGGTACTTCATTACCAATTGTCCTGGTTGGAATTCTCTCGGGCGAACACGCTTATTGTACTCGCGTTGCATTCGCCTTTGGTAATTCTCCATTTTTTGTAGGGCCATCTCTCGGGTTTCTTCCAAGTCATCAAGTTTGGCCAAATTAGGTCTGCCGAGATATTCCTCCTCCACACCTCGGTCCTTGTAGTGGGTATCATCACCTCTGTCGGAAGGATGGCTTCAGTTCCATATGTGAGCATAAATGGTGACATCCCGGTGGCTTCTCTTCTAGTGGTTCGCTAAGCCCATAGAACGTTGTAGAGCTCTTCACACCATTCTCCGTATTCCCCATCCAACTTATTTTTTAGGTTGTCCGCTATTGTCTTGTTTGTGATTTCCGCCTGCCCATTACTCTGGAGGTACATGGGTGTTGCCTTACTCTTTCGAATATTATAGGTGTTGAACAGTAGGTCAATATTCTTCCCTTGAAGTTGTTTCCCATTATCCGAGACGATTGCTGTTGGGACTCCAAAACGACATATGATATGCTCCCAAATGAATCGGAATACATCTCTATCTCGGATATGCCTAAGTGGTGCAGCTTCCACCCATTTGGTGAAGTAGTCCGTGGCTACAATCAAATACTTTCTCTTCCCCGATCCGACATGTAGTGGCCCCACGATATCGATCCCCCATTTTGCGAATGGCCGTGGGCTCACCACTGAGTTTAATGATACTGCTGGTGTGTGTATCTTCTTGACAAACTTTTGGCATTCATCGCAGATTAGTGCCATATGTTTTGCATCTTCATTCATGTACGACCAAAAATATCTCATGGTCTTGGCTCGGGTCGACAGACTTCGGCCCGAGCTATGATTGCCCGCAGCGCCATAATGTATCTCATTTAATATTGAGTGTCCTTCGGTAGTTCTCCAGTTTCCAAGTATTGGTGGATGGGTTTACGCCGATCATGACTTCATACTTATCAGCCGTGGTCAAGCCCACATATACTCTTGTGTCTGCTATTTCAGGTATAGATGGCATCAGGACCCTCATGACTCGGATGCCCTCAATGCTCGAGTCTGTAAACATTGAAGCAATATAGGCTAGTGTGTCCGAATGCCGATTATCTTTTTTGAAAATGTGTCTGAACTTAATATTGGGAATCTGATTGATATAAAATTGGGCGAGCTCCCAATATTTCTGTAACACCAGATCATTAATTGCATATTGTCCATTGATATGTCGGATGACTAGCTGAGAATCGCCGGTTAGTCTCACATCATGTATCCCTAATTCCACAATTAATCGCAAGGCATGTATCACCGCTTCGTATTCAGTGACATTGTTAATACTTCTTTATTGTACGATCCATCTACGAACACTTCCCATCGTGTTGGGTTACACGTTTCAAGGAGATTGGACGGATCTTCTCGGTCTTCTTCCATGCCCGGGATATCCTCAATTTCCTCCTCATCGTCTAGGGGAAAGTCTGCCAGGAAATCGGCCACTGCCTGCGCTTTTACTGTTGTCCTCATTTCATACAAGATATCGAACTGCTTAATTTGAGCACTCCATTTAGAGATCCGTCCCGATCTTGCTGCACTATCGAGCACTGATTATATAGAAGATTTCGTGAGTACTCGGATCTTGTGGGTTTGGAAGTACGTCCGTAGTTTTTGTGTTGCGAACACCAAAGCGAGTATCAGTTGCTCAATTCTGGTCTAGTTCCTTTCTGCTGGGTTCATGGTCTTGCTTATGAAGTACACGGGTTTTTTTTCAACCCCAACATTTTTAACCAAGACTGCGCTGATGGAATAACTAGTCGCTCTGAGGTATACGATAAGCACTTCATCGGGTTCATGTATTTGCAATACCGGTAGACTCGCGAGATGTTGTTTAATCTTTTGGAATGCTTCCTCACACTCTTCGCTCCATTTGAATTTTTCCCCCTTTATTAGCATCCCAAAGAAGTCTTTGTACTTATCCGATGATCGTGAAATAAATCGCCATCCCCTTATAATTCTGTAAACTCTTTATTTACGAAAGAAGAATTACCGACACTGTACGAACTAAAATCGGAAAAAGGGAGATGATCTCTATCAAAATAAATGGAACCACCTTTCTCAAGATGGGATCTCACAGAGATTTGTTGCATCATGCCAATATGGGCTTGATCTTCTTCAAAGAAAGGGCCCTTGTTTTTCTTCCGTGTTACCTGATCTTGCAATTTTTCTGTGGTCAGCTTTAATAACCCATTGTTCCTTTTACCCCTTGAAAGTCTTTGCCACCTTACTAACTGCTCCATCCTTCCCTATTTGTGCAGTTGAACTAATGCCTGCATCTCCATCTTCTGTATTCTTCATGCTATTTCATTTTATAAGAAAAAGGCTGAAGTTAGTTACAGAAGTTTCATTTTATACTTGGTATTTGCACTAGTATTACGAGGGCACAAGGTTATTTTAATTAAAATTAAATAAAGTTTATATTTTTTAGAAAAATAAGGGGGCCAGTGACCCCACCGGCCCCACCGTACATATCCTTTTGCATGGATCGGGCGTAATCGTTGAATAAGGACTCAAGGAATGTGAGATCGCAAGAAACTTTCCATCTTTCCATGGAATTGATTTTAGTAGTATTTGCTTCTCTCCGTGTTGATGGTTTCAAAATATAAAAAACGCAAAAACGAAAAATAAAGAGCAATTTTTTTGGGGCACCAGTCCTTTTTCATGGGGGCCATCATTTCAATCTTAGTAGGTTATTATGAAGTAAACCTAGGACACCCTTTATCTAAGTATTTTTGTTAATATCTAACTTGCCCTTGTTAAGTTTACCTTTGCTTTCGGTATATGAGATATTAGTTTCGGTTTTGATCAAACCCTAATATTTCTTATCTCATATTTTTATATCTCTTATGATGTTGTGACTCTTTGATATATAAAATCATGTGTGAAGTTACGATTATACTATTATCAATTTATGTTTCATAAAATTGTGTTATGTAGTATACATATGAGTTTTTGGTTTTAGTCTTTTGCATTAGAAGCGTAGAAGCTAAGACTCTGTCAACCTTTTTCTGTAAAGCTTGTTTTGTTTGTTATTATTTTATCTTGCAGGGAATAACAACTCACAGGGGGAGAGTTCTATATTGAAGTACTAGTGCTTAAAAGTCATACCTTTGTGGAGAGTGGTTGTGAAAACCGAGGGAAAAATTATTTTATAATCTTTCATGATATGAAAACTTGATCGATTTGGATTCTAATTTGTCATATCGAAATGTAAGGTAACTGTTTATTTATGTTTGCGAATCGTTTTCCTATTAAGAAAAGCTGATTTAAATTTCCTATTGTTGCTTTTGCTTAACGAAATAGGAGGTTCAATTGTTTAGTCCAATTGATTCCTGATAAAAAAGAATGAGTTAATTTTGATCTTAATTTAGGTTTATCGAAACGAAGTACGATTGTTCAAGTCCAAAAGAAAACTAGTATTCTAGTCTTGTCTTGTCTAAATGAGGTACAATTATTTGTGAATAATTGGATCCTGATAAGCAGCGAGGTTAATTCCTATTCTTTTCTGACTTATCAAATCAAAGGGAAAATTGTTTCGGGCAATTGTTTCCTTGATAAGGTGCTAAAGCAAATTACTTAGGTATTTTTGGTTTTAGTATTGCTTATCTAAAATGGTATGTTAGACATTCTTGAATAACTCTAATAGGTTGTATGATTTCTTATGAATTTGTCCCTTAGATTTGTCCCTGTAAGAGCTTCAATTGAAAGATCTGGCTTCCCATTCCAGTGGAGAGGCATATCGATAATCTTTTGAGTCCACTTACGACTCCAAAAGCCATTACTGCACAGAGATACCAATTCGTATTTGTCATGCATAACTCTAATAGGTTGTATGATTTCTTATAAATTTGTCCCTTAGATTTGTCCCTGTAAGAGCTTCAATTGAAAGATCTGGCTTCCCTTTCCAGTGGGGAGGCATATCGATAATCTTTTGAGTCTACTTACCACTCCAAAAGCCATTACTTCCCAGAGATACCACTTCGTATTTGTCATGAATCCATCCTCCTATAAAATCCGACGTCCAAGGACGAGGCAGCGGTGTTGTTCTTTCCCCTTGGGTTTGAGTATTTTTAGAGTGTGCTGATTGACTCATTCCGGCGAATAAGGACGGGTCTGGGATTGATCTTTCCCCTTAGGTCCTAGGGTACTTGGTCTGTGGAATTCATGGTGGTAAACCTCCACTTTAATCTAATGGAGTGCTCGATCTGTGTTGAGGTTCAAGGATGACAACATCTTATGCTCAAGTGGGTGATAGTAATTTTGAAGTATGTATATTCTGGAAAGAGATTAACCCCAAAGTTACAATTATAGAGACATCAAATAGGTATACAAACTCTTGTATTATTTCGTTTGAGGGAGCGATATGGCTTCTCAATAAAATCAAAGAAGCAAAATCTAGAGGTAAAAGCATAAACATGCCTTTAGGACATGGATCTGCTCTATTATTGATTGACATAAGTAATAACACGGGGAAATATATTGTTGTTGATTGGTTCACCATTAATAGTGGTGAAAAGGTACATCACCTAGTGATTCTGGAAGGTTATAGACAGTAAGGATGGAGAAATTTTATAGGTCTGCTGCAAATATCAAAATTGAATCTTTGAAACTTAACAATGGATGGCCAAAGTTGGGGAGTCAAAATCTTCATTGAAGAAATATAAAATTCAAAGGAATAGGTGGGAATACCTTATATGTAACTGTTTCAACAAGAGAAGGTCCACAAATCTCGTATGAGGGGTGAGAGAGAAATTTTGATCATTGGGATGAAGTTATCATTTGTACCGTGGAGCCAAAACCCTTAGAGTGGAGGATGGTGAAAGATTGTATTAAAGCGACTTTCCATATTCAAGAACATTTTAATATTGGTATTTTTTCTGAGAATATGGGGGTAATGTTCATTAAATCAGTTAAAGATCACGATATATATATTAACCAAACATTCATTGCTTTCTTAAGTGGTAAAATAAAGTTCTCTCGTTGGTGCCCATTAGTAAATGCTATCAATTCCGCCATTAATGACAAAATGATATGGATATCCCTGCTCGGAGTACCCTTTCAGTTATGGTCCTAAAATACATTGGAAGTGATTCTCAACATATATGTTTAAATCATTGAGATTGACTTTAATGAGCTTGGAGGAATTAAGGTTATTATTAATTGCAAAAGCAGTATCAATGATCTGCCTGTCATTGAAAGATGAGGGTTTGGTGTTTACAGTAGGCATCATAGTACTTGAATTAAAGCCGATATACCACTCCGGGCATGGGGAAGACAAGGGGAAAGAAGTAATTAAGGATAAAGTTGTATTGAGTAAATAAGGAGCATGTAGTACATACAACGTGGGAAAGGAAGAGTGTGGCAGAGGAAAGAAGGTTTTTGGCATGAATCAGAGTCATCAGACTAGTCAAATAACCCAAAAGGATACATTGATGTGATTACTTATGGAAATATAGATAAGTGCCGGGAGGACAAGCTAAATAAAAGAACTCGGTCAAATGTGTACTATGAGATACAAAGGCTAGGAAAAAAAGTAAAAGAAATTGAGAAAAAGAAATAAGTTCAGGGAAAAACGTCGGAGTTTATAGGAGGATGGATTCATTACAAATAATAAGTGGTATCTCTGGGCGGTAATGGCTTTTGGAGTCGTAAGTGGACTCAAAAGATTATCGATATGCCTCCCCACTGGAATGGGAAGACAGATCTTTCAATTGAATATCTTACATGGACAATTCTAAGGGACAAATTCATAAGAACTCATACAACCTATTAGAGTTATGCACGAATGTCTAACATACAATTTTAGATAAGCAATACTAAAACCAAAACTACCTAAGTAATTTGCTTTAGCACCTTATCAAGGAAACAATTGCCCGAAACAATTTTCTCTTTGATTTGATAAGTCAGAAAAGATTAGGAATTAACCTCGCTGCTTATCAGGATCCAATTATTCACAAATAATTGTACCTTATTTAGATAATAAGACAAGACTAAAATACTAGTTTTCTTATCAAGGATTCAATTGGAATTGAACAATCGTACCACGTTTCGATAAGCCTAAACTAAGATCAAAATTAACCCAGTCTTTTTTTATCAGGAATCAATTGGACTAAACAATTTACTGCGCGGTGAGTGCTTGTAGATCAAGGGAACATTGCATCTAAGGTAATTTACTGGTTTTACCATTACAGTTATTGTTTTACCAATATTACTCATTCTAGTTTTTTAATTTCTCCTTATCTTGTTCTTAGTTTTCTCCATAATAATTCTCATTTACATACTTTAAATACTGATAAAATGAGGGTTTTAGCATGGAATTATCAAGGTTTTAATAACAAAACCACTACAGACCATCTTAAGGATTTAATCTATAGGTATGACCATGAATTATCTTTATATTTGAAGCTAAGTTAGGAGTTGATAAAATGTCTAGATTGATTAAACCTTTTAAATATCCAAATAACAAGCTTGTTTCCTAATAGGTGTTGTGAAACACCTAATTTTATATCTATTGTTTATGCTTTCTTTCCGAGTTTCTTGTGAATTATGCATCTTATATTTGCTTTTGAGTTTTATAGGTGTTTTCGAGTCATTAGGAGCAAAAGAAGGAGAAAACGTCCTTTTGGAGCGTAAAGGGCAAAAACGTCAAGTCATAGGCGAGTGATACATGGAAACAACTAATGTTATGAAGCAAACAAGGTGAAGAATAAGAATAAACTGTCAGTTCCCCGCAACTGACACTTGAGCAAGAAAGCAGTCGGTTCTCTGAAACCGACAAGCCGCAAATTAACTGGGCATCCCTTATCCTATTTCTGGGTGCCTGGAGTCATCTTGGTTACTACCAAAACCCCGAAAGCAGGAGAAATAAATATTTAAGCATTTGTGTCTCGGATTCACGAGAGAGGGAAGTGCGGCTGCGCTTTGTCCGAAAAGCAGAGAAAGAAGAGGTGATTTTGTGAAGAAATAAAGGTACTGGTTCAATGGGTTTGTTGTGACTGTGCTATTGATTACAAAGAATGGAGTATTCGATGGAAGATTTTGAATCAGATCGAAGAAATTTGGGTTTGATTTCGATCTGTGATGGTCGAGGAACAAGGTGGATTTGATATTGAAATCAAGACATGGAACTGATGAAGAATAGATGGGAGATTTGAGATTTCAGTTAAGAAAAGTTAGGGTTTATGTGAATCAAAGATTGTGGTCAGAGAAGGAGAACTGGAATATGAGATGGAATGGATTCAGGGTTTGAGTTTGTATTAAGGGTTTTGCTGGCCGGAGGTTTAACTGAGAATGGTTTAATTAGTTGTCTGCTGTCGTATGGTTTGTGAGAAGAAATTGGTTCTAATCTGTGAATCCGGTGTTGTTGCAATGGAAGAAAAAGAAAGGGTGTTGCTGCCATGGTCACAATGGCTGTGTCAGTATGGATTATGGAGTGATGAATGTCAAGTATGATTGGTGTTGGTGTTTGCTGCCCAGGGTTAGGAGATGCTGAGTTATTGTAGTTGCAGTTGGTGTTGAGAAGAACTAAGATGTGGCTGGCGGTGTTGTGCTTAGAAGCTGAATTGGCTAGGTTAGAAATGATGTTGTGGCGGAGTTGAGTTCCATGGGATTAATTGCAGTTGAGTAGAATGCAAGAGGAAGCACAACTGGGTCTCTGGGTTTTGTGCTAAGAAAATATTGAACTGCAGAGCAGCAGAGATGGCTTATGCAGTGGTTGTATGAATTGCATGAAGTATAGCTTGATGTAGGTTATGAAGTACTGATGAGATGTGTTGGAATGCAAGTGACTGAGGTTGGTTCTGGAAATAGATGAGGAATGTATGGATGAACCAGTTACTGATGGTCTAGTTGGTTGGCTTGTGTGTGTGTTGGAATGCATTTCTACAGGTGATGAGAAATTGGAGCTGAGAGCAAGTGCAATGCAGGGAAAAAAAAGCAATGGTGATTGATTGTGAAGTGACTGAAGTTAAAAATGGAGTTTGTTTGAGATGGAGTTGGCATAATCGAAAATGGAGATCGAAAGCTGCTGCCATGATCGATAAAGGTGCTGCGGACGTGATGGAGTTGAGCTGTGGTTTCTGCCATGGTTAGTTGGCAGATGGTGCCGATGACTGTGATAGTTGAGTTGCAGTTCAAGTATTAGATGAATGCTTAGGTTCAGGTACCAAATGCAGTTGAGCTGGGCTTGACATGCAGGTGAACTGAAATCGGTTCGTTGGTTGGTCATAATGGCTCGAGGTAAAGATGGAAGAACTGATGAGACTGAAGCTGATTTGATGTTGTTGTTGGTGCAAAACAATGGATTGAAATGAGTTCGATGGTGGCGGTGATGGAATAAATCCTAGCAGAGATATCAATGGAAGGCAGCAGTGTTGTGTGCTGAGAAGGGACTGACGGAGCTGTGGAGACGAAGAATTATGGGGAGATTTTTGGAACTGAGTTGCAGATGGTTGTGTTGGTGGTCACTGCCATGGGAAGATGGTGGATGTATTGCTGCTGCTAGAGGAATTGGCTGGGATGTATGAATGTTATGCAAGAAGACTACAGGGAACGGTTGAACCTGAGATGGAGTTTATGCTGCAGGAAATGGGAATTTCACAATAATCCTGCAGCTGAGCTAAGGCAATAAGAAGTTAAGAATTTGGTGAAACTATGGAGACAGGATGTCTTTGCAATGCAGAATGCATGAACCGAAGCTAGAAAAGGTCCATTTGGAATGGTTTGAATTTGATGTATATTAGGCCTGCAGGGTAGCAGCTATAATTGGGCCTGGAACGAGCCGAAAATACCTCAGAATCGGTTTGAACTCGGTCGGAATCGGAGCACGGCGATTTGACTCGCCGATCCATCTAGCTGACTCAGATGTTGGACCTGTTTTGCTGGGCCTGACTAATGACTGTCGACTTCTTGGCAGAGGGTTAATTTTGAAAAGAAAAGGGCAGAGAAAGATTATAAAAGGAGGGGACTCTATTCTAAGAGATATCTCTTCCTCTACTTTTGGTTCTAGGGTTTAGAAACATGATGGGTTTTCTCTTCCTTCTTGTTATGAGCTCCATGAATATGAGTACCTAGTTTTTATTATTGGTTATGGAATAAGTTGGATTTCCAAATATGGGTTTTAATATGATAAATTAGTTTTTTCTCCATATTATCGTTTATGATTCACCATCAATATTGTTACATGATTTGAATGCTTGTTTGATAGAGTCGCGAATCGATTGAGTTTGTTTTCATCTCTATTGCTAGATTAGGATTTATTATACGCAAAAGTGATAGATTCCTGATTACAAGTAGCATAATTGTGATTATTGCTTGTAGTGATACATCCTAGTAGTCACATGTGAGTCATAACCTTTGTTAAATCGGATTAGTGCTTTTACACGTTCGATTGCTTTGATTGGCTTGATTTCATAGAACCTAATGCATCTAGGGAATTAAACTTGATTAGTGCTTTTACACGTTAGATGTTCTTTTAGATAGAATTCATATTCGCATCTTTTAATGTGTTTGTTGATGACAAGAGGAGATTAGCGGGATATTCTTGCGATCAAGGTATTCTAGGGCCTTTGATAAAAGTTGAGATTAAAATATCAATTCTAGTTATTGAGTTGAAAACATGTTTGTGATTGAAGACGAAATCCATGACCAATACTCTCTCATCCTTGATTTGATTTGTTTACCTTTATTGTTTGCTTTTATTTTATTTTAGTATAAAAAAATCAGAAAACCCCCCGGTGTTATTTATAGGAAACCGAAACATATTGACAACCTAAGACCTCTCTGTGGGAACAATCCTTCCTTGCCCTTGCTTCATTATATATTTTGAGTAGTTAGAAAGTGTAATTTATTTTTGTGTCGGCTGACAACCGACCAAATTTTGGCGCCGTTGCCGGGGAGGCAGCGGTTGTCACTTGTTTTTGGTTTCTTTTTTTTTTGTTTTGTTTTTAGTTTTTGTTTTATTTTTCTTATTTTCTGGGTTTTAACCTTGGTTTGAGAATCTTATTTCAGGTACTTGTTTCTCATGGAAGGAGCATACTACATGGATGGATACGGTTTTCAACAACCTCAACAATATGACAACTACCAATTTCAGGGGTATAATCAAAACCAATTCATTGGTTATGACCAATATTCCATGGAACCTTATGGTTTTCCTAAACAACCTTATGGCGGGTATTGTGTGAACAACCACAAGGATGGGAGGATTCTTATGCTCGTGAACAAAAAGTCTCGAACTTTCTAGACAAAGTTTCCAACTTTTTACAAGAAGAATTTCAAAAAGCTAAAGAGACTACAGACGAGCAACTCCAAGAACTTCGTGAAGGTATTGCTAGCTTGCGAAGAGGCATTGATCAATGCAAGGAAGATATGGATAATTCTAATGTGCATATGGTTTTTGATGAATATTTGATTGATGCTAATGTTGAAAAAGGCCAATCCTTGGGCATTTTCGTTGATAATTGTGTAGCTAACTCAACTCTTGATCTTAATAATGATCATTCACCTATTCAAAAGAATGAGTTAGAGATTAGCAACATTAAATTTAGCGAGAACTAATCTTATGTTAACTATGAAAGTAACGGTGATTATAATACATTGCTTGAAACAACTCATGGTGACATCTCCGAGGAGTGTACAATGGAGTCTTTTTGGGATCAAGATGAAGACGAAAAAGAATATGATGACACTTGTGTAGATTACTCAAGCATTGATCTTAATAATGATCAAGAGCCTATTCAAAGGGTGGAGCTTGAGGATGGTGCAATGAGTGTTTTAAAAAAGTTCCTTATGGTGAGACTTGAATCCGCAGTGGAGTATGTGCCTTACAACAAGGAGGAATATGTTGAGAATGTGACCGTTATGACCAATATTGTGGAAGACCCAATTGAGCTTGCATATGATTGTAATAATGATGTTAATGTCGAAACTTTGGTTAAGGCATAAACGGACGAAGAATGGTTGCAAGGTTTGATAGAGGACCATGATATAAAGGAGGTGAATAATTCACTTGAGTTTTTCAAGGATGAAGAGGATTCCATGATACAAGAGATTGTGCATGGTTTGTCTAACCCTTTGCCTATTGTTTCTTCTCCTTTACCTCTTATTGGTTTGAATGTATGTGCTTCGAGAATATTGTTGAATGACTTTGATCTCGATTTCCTCCATTAGAGATACTTGATTCTCATACTATGCAGGTTTTGGAACAAGAAACCATGGAAGTACCTGACTTCTATATTCTTTATACACTTCCAAATGTGGACAAGAATAAGTGTGTAATAGGTGTTGTAAAACACCTAATTTTATATCTAGTGTTTATGCTTTCTTCGCTATTTTTCTTGTAAATTATGTATCTTATGTTTGGTTTTGAGTTTATTAGGTACTTTGGAGTCATTATGAGCAAAAGAAGGAAAAAGTCTCATTTGGAACGAAAAGGCAAAAAGATCAGTTCGTGATATTTGAAACCAGCGAAAGTTATGCAGCGAAGGAGGTGAAGAATGACTGTCAGTTCCGCGCAACTAACAGTTGAGCACGCGAAAAGATAGGATGTCAGTTATTTGAAACTGACTAGCCAAATACCAACTCAAGTGGCCCTTATCCAATACTAAGGCGCCTCAAGTAATTTTATTCCTCACCTTCACCTAAAATTCAGAGGAATAATCATCAATGTTTATTTCCTGGATCTGTCTGAAACTGAGAAGAGGCTGTTGTCGCCGAGAGATCATATTGAGAGAGAAAATCAAGAACAAAGAGAGTTATAATGATCCTGACGCTGCCAAGGAAAGAAGAAGATGATGCAACTGGAGCTTGAAGAGAAGATGGTGAATCTAGGGTTCAATTCGAGATGTGTTATGGTTGATTTTGCGATTAAATGAAGTTGAGATAGCGAACAAGGGTTAATTGATGATGCTCTGTAGATTCAGTTGATTTGGAGAAGAAGATTAAAGAGTTTTGAGATGATTTGTGTGTTGGCAGAGTTACAGATGAGATCTGAGGAATTGAGAAGGAAATCAGAAATGGGTCTCTACAGCAGGTGGTATTAATATGGCTTGAAATAGAGCTATAGAGAATGGGAATTGGAATTGCTGCTAGTGGTGGTGGTCCTGAGTTATGGTTTTGTTGATGGTGGTGCAGAACAGGGAGCTTTTGGGTGTTGCTTGCAATTGAGATTTTGAGTACAAGACTGAGACAGGGAAGAAGAAAACAAGGTTGTGTGTAAGTGATTGAAACTGCAGTTTCTGTAATGAAGTAGCAGGAATAGATTGAGACAATACAGCTAAATAGTGCTTTGAGAGCATACAGGAATTGAACTTGGTTATGCAGTGGCAATGTTGATGGCTATGCTGTTACAAAATTGCTGAGAAGGTAGTGTGGAAGAAGGATTGGGCTGAGATGGGAAAATGTTTGATGGTTGCAGTGGCAGAGATGGAGCTCGTAAGGAAGGCATGTTGAAGTCGTAGCATTGGCGAATAGCATGGCATGAAGTAGATTTTGCAGATTGTGGAAGTAATGGTAGTAGTGATGAGATGAGATGCGATTATATGTATTCGAAGCTTAATAACGAATCGAAGGGGGTTGTCTTGCAGTTTTCAAATGGAAGTGAAGGAAGTGGCTTGTTCTTGAGTGGTTAAGTTTGGAATTGTGTGAACTGCTACTGAGATGTTGTTGAGTTTCAGGTGCAGGTAGTTGGGTTTATGAGAGAGTGCAAGGGACTGAGATGCTGCTATGGAGCTGCAAGTTGAAATGGCAGTGTAAGCTGTAGCTAGTGATGCTCTGGCGCTGAGATAGTTGTTGCAGTAGCGAGTTGCGAATGGTGGGAGATTGTTGTTGGCAGTGGATGGTTGGCAGGAAGAAGAGCTGGTGATTGCAGGCTTGCACCAGCCAAATGAAGTAGTGTGTATGCTGGTTATTTATGAATTGCAGGAGCTGCTCGTATGACAAGAAGCTTCAGAAAATGGGTATTGCAGAGTGTAATGCAATGGATGAAATCTTTGTGGCTTTTGATCTGAAAACAGAAACTGATGGTGTTTCTGAGACAACAAAGAAGACCTAAAATGGGTGTGATAGATGCTACTGTGTGGTGGTAACTAATGGGATATGGAGTTATGGCTGAGTTCTATGGTTATACTGAGGGTTTGAACTGAGACTGCAATGAATTGCAATTGCGGGTACTGAAATGGGTCTGTGTTGGAGCCAATGGAGATATATTAAAAGAGTTCAGGGGAAGAGAGTATTAATCTGCTGCTGTTGTTGATTACAGGAAATGGTGATTGAAGATGCAATTCAGGTCTGAGAGGGTAGTGCATTGCAAGGAAAGCGGATACCGTAGTTCGCCGCCACCGAGGTGAAGTGCGAAGGTATAAATGGTGCAGATTTGGCTAGGCGAGAAAGAGTGGCAATGGAACCGTTGTTTACTAAGCCTGGTGGTCTTGTGTTATGAACTGGAAGGTGTGGTGATTGTTATGGAAGAGTTACGATTATAAAATTGCAGGATGCACTGACCATCATGGCTGGATATGAGTGGTGAAGCACAAAGATAGTGCGCGAGAAGATATGGCCTGGGCAATGGTCCTGGCTTTGCCAACTTGAACGAGTCAAATATATTTGAATCGTTGTTGACTCGCCTTGACTCTGAGTTAACTCGGTTGACCTGACCGAGTCGACTCATTTGACCGGTGACCGGGCGGACTTTGCCGGTCACCTGAGCTATTTTCCGGTGACTATTCCGACCAATTTCCGGCCATAATACCAGATTTCCAGCGACCTCTTTTGGGGTATATTTTATATACGGGTATTTGCACACACATGGGCTTGGTGGACCACATGGGCTTTGGGCTATGAAGACCTAATTTTAGAAGTTCGAGAAAAGCTACAAAAGGAGAAAGTTTCTACAACTTTGGGATCACATATTATTTCTTGGAACTTGGAGAGCCGCTTTTGTTTACGCTTCTAGGGTTTGCTTTTGTTCACCTTCTTCTATTCAATTAATATTTTTATGATGAACTCCATAGCTATGAGTAGCTAAACAATTATTATTGGTTATGGGATAAAGTTGTTTTTTCAACATGTTATATGATTCAACGAATTAGTTTTGTCTCATTAATTTATTGTTTGTGATTCACAATTAATAGTGTTATATGATTTGATTGTTTGTTTGGTTGAGTCCGGAATCAATCCGATTTACTTTCATCTCTATTGCTAGATTAGGGTTTTCAATACGAAATAGTTGTTTATCCCTGATTCTAAGTAGCATAATTGTGGGTAGTGCTTGTAGTGATATATCCTACTAGTCACAAGTGAATCATAACTTTTGTTAAAACGGATTAGTGCTTTTACACGTTCGTTTGCATTGATTAGTCTTATTCCATAGAACTTATTGCTTTGAGGGAGTTAAACTTAATTGTGCTTTTACACTTTAGGTTGCTTTCTAGGAAGAATTCACATATGCATCTTTTAATGTGGTTGTGATGAAATCAGGGAATTAGCGGGATATTCTTGCGATCAAGGTATCCTAGGACTTTTAGTAAATGAGAGATTAAAATACCAATTCTAATCATTGATGATAATACATGTTTGTGAATGATACTATCCCGTGACCAATATCTTCTCCTTATTGATTATTCCAATTATTTGCTTTGGTTTATTTTATTTTTACTTTAGTATTTCGCTAAAACAACAAACATCCCCCCTTGGTTACCTTAGAAACTGAAAATCGCATAACAACAATTGCCTCTCTGTGGAAACGAACTCTTCCTTACCTTGTACTTCATTTATGTTTAGTGAGTAAGAAAGTGAAATTATTTTTGACGCTTACGACAGCGATCAAATTTTGGCGTCGCTGCCGGGGAGGCATACGGCTTGTTATTAAGTTTTTAGTTTCTTTTATAATTTCTGCTTTTATCTTTGCTTTTCGGTTCTTGTCTTGTTTCTCACTTGTTTGCGAGAATTGTATTCAGGTACCTAATCCTTGGCTTCTAAAGATTGGAATTATCCAAGGTGCGGGATAGCTACTCGAAGAGGCACAATACTTCAACCAAGTCAAGACACAACAGAAAATCAAGAGTTAAAAGTGGAAAAAGAGTTACAAATAGAAGGAGAACAAGAGGTTCCATTCGTAGACGAACCACAAGTTGAAGAAGAAGAAACAATGGGTGATGCAAATCGTACACTCAAGGACTTGGCTTCTCATAGGCTTGATACACAACAGGGGTGTATTCAAACAAACTCTACTTTTGAGATCAAGCCGGGGTTGCTTAGAGAATTACCAAAGTTCCATGGCATGGTGAATGAAGACCCAAACAAGCATCTTATGGACTTCCACACCATTTTCACGGCCATGCTTCCAGCGGATGTTGAGGCGGATGGTGCAATGTTAAAAGTTTTCCGTTTCTCTTTGATGGATAGTGCTAAGGATTGGTTGTACTATTTACCTTCCGGAAGTGTCACTACATGGAATGGGCTGAAGAAACTCTTTTTAGAGAGATATTTTCCTGCATCAAATGCTACTCAAATTCGAAAGGAGATTTGTGGGATGAAGCAAAATGTGGGAGAATCCTTATATGAATGTTGGGAACGATACAAGAGATTGGTGGCAAGCTGCCCTCACCACCAATTCAGTGATGCTATGATCATCCAATACTTCTATGAAGGACTACAATCAAGTGATAGGAATCTTATTGACGCTGCGAGTGGTGGTGCACTAGTGAACAAGACGGTGGAACAAGCTAGAGAGTTGATTGAAAACATGGCAGCAAACTCCCAACAGTTTTTGAGTCGTGGTTCGGATGTGCTTCTAAGAAGAGTGAATGAAGTGAGCGAGGTTGAGGAACTTCGTCAACAAATGGGTAACATGTCAGCACTGATGCAACAAGTTGCAGCCGCGGTTATACCAAGTTCCTCTCAAGCTTATGAGGACGAGCAAGCTAATGCGGTCTTTCCAACTCAACAAAGACGGTATGATCCCTACTCCAACACTTACAATCCGGGATGGAGAGATCACCCCAATTTTAGCTATGCCAACAAGCAAGGTGCAATCCAATAACCTACTTTCAACCGTCCGAGTGGATTTCAACCACAACAACAACAACAATTTCAGCAACCACAAGCACAACAATCAATGCAAAATCAAGGTTCTGATATTGATTCAAAGCTTCAAACAATGATGCAAGGAATTTCTACCATGTTTAAAGAAAGTCAGCAGGAAACTAAGAGTGCTATCAAGGAGTTGCAAACACAAATGGGCTCCATGGCTATTGAGTTGAACCAATTGAAGGCACAAAATAGTGGGAAACTCCCTTCTCAACCTATTAACCCAAAAGAGGGTGTCAATGCTATTACGTTAAGAAGTGGTACACAACTTGTGCAACCCGAAGTTACTGATTCGGGAAAGGTGGAAACACCAAAGGAACCTGTTTTGGAGGAGAAGAATGAGGATTCTCCCCAAACTTCTGAGGTACCTATTCCTAACTCTAAAACTCCGGTTTCTACTTATGTTCCTCCTTTACCTTTTCCTCGCAGATTTGCAAGTTCTAAGAAGGCGGAACTAGAAAAGGAGATTTTAGACGTTCTAAAGAAGATCCATGTGAACATACCACTCATTGATGCTATTAAGCAAGTTCCAAAGTATGCAAAGGTGTTGAAGGACTTGTGTACCAACAAGCAAAGGCTCAAAGGTAATGAAGTGCTTAGTGTGGGGGAGAATGCTTCGGCAATCTTACAACACAAACTCCCACTTAAGTGCAAGGATCCCGGTAGTTTTGACATTCCCATCACAATTGGTAACACAACATTTAACAAAGCTATGTTGGATTTAGGTGCATCCGTTAATGTTATGCCAGCGTCAATGTATAATTCACTTGATCTTGGTCCTCTTAAAAAGGCTGAAATTGTATTGCAATTAGCCGATAGCTCTAATGTCTACCCAATGGGTATTGTTGAGGATGTTCTTGTGAAGGTTAATCAACTCGTATTTCCAGCTGACTTTTGTGTGTTAGAGATGGATGAAGGTTCACCGAACTCGTCTCTTCCATTGCTACTTGGGCGTCCCCTTCATGAAAAACGACGAAAACCATATTGATGTGGACAAGGGAATGTTGACCATGGAGTTTGATGGAGAAACAATACGTTTCAACATTTTCGAGACGATGAGATATCCTAGTGATGTCCACTCTTGTTTCTCCATTGATGTTATGGATACATTGGCACAACAAATGTTTGAATTAAATGGTGATGATGCTTTGGAAACCGTGTTAACTACATCCATGGATAATGGTGTAGAGTGTGGTAATGAAGTCAAGGAAGCCCTTGGTGATCTTAATTCACTACAAGGATGCCCGGAAACTCATAATATCTCTTTTATTTCTTTACCATGCAGTGATGAAAAGCTTGTACCTTCAATTGTTAAATCTCCAAAGTTAGAATTGAAACCTCTTCCCGATCACCTAAAGTACTTGTACATGGGTGGTAATGAAGAGTTACCTGTGATTGTTTCTAATGAGCTTAGTGATTTACAGTAGCAAAAACTTCTAAGGGTGCTAAGGAAATACAAGACGGCCATAGGATGGACAATTGCCGATATCAAGGGTATAAGCCCTGCCGTTTGTATGCACAAAATTCGTTTGGAGGACGATGTAAAGCCTATAAGGGAAGCACAACGTCGTTTGAACCCTCCCATGATGGAAGTTGTGAAAAAGGAGATACTCAAGCTTTTGGAAGTGGGTGTTATCTACCCCATATCCGATAGCAAGTGGGTGAGCCCGGTACAAGTAGTACCAAAGAAATCAGGTGTGACAGTGGTGGAGAATGATAAGAATGAACTTGTCCCAACTCGTGTGAAAACCGGTTGGAGGGTTTGTATTGATTATAGAAAATTGAATGCCACCACTAGGAAAAATCATTTTCCATTGCCTTTTATTGATCAAATGCTTGAACGTTTAGCTGGACACTCTTACTATTGCTTCCTTGATGGCTATTCAGGTTATAATAAGATTGTGATAGCACCGGAGGATCAAGAGAAAACCACTTTCACTTGTACTTTCGGTACTTTTGCTTATAGAAGGATGCCTTTTGGCTTGTGCAATGCTCCATCTACCTTTCAAAGGTGTATGGTAAGTATCTTTTCGGAATATGTTGAAAACATAATCGAAGTGTTCATGGATGACTTTAGTGTCTTTGGTGATTCATTTGACCTTTGCTTGAACAATTTGTCTCTAATCCTTGAACGATGTGTTGAAACAAACCTTGTGCTGAATTGGGAGAAGTGCCATTTTATGGTAACTCATGGCATAGTTTTAGGCCATATAATATCTTCTAAAGGCTTGGAAGTCGATAAATCCAAGATAGACCTTATTCGTGCTCTAACCCCTCCCACTACGGTGAGGGAGATACACTCTTTTCTTGGTCATGCAGGTTTCTATCGTAGATTCATCAAGGATTTTTCCAAGATAGCATCACCACTTTGTAACTTATTGCAAAAAGATGTGGTTTTTAACTTTGATGAAAGGTGTATGGCGGCATTTAATCGTTTGAAAGAACTTTTGATTTCAGCCCCTATCATTAAACCACCGGATTGGAGTAAGCCTTTTGATCTCATGTGTGATGCAAGTGACTATGCGGTTGGTGCGGTGCTTGGGCAGCGTGTGGGGAAGCTTCCTCATGCTATTTATTATGCTTCTAGAACGTTAAATGAGGCCCAAAAAAACTACACAACCACTGAAAAAGAGTTATTAGCCATTGTTTTTGCTTTAGAAAAGTTTCGCTCTTATCTAATTGGTACAAAAGTTGTTGTCTTTTCTGATCATGTAGCGCTTAAGTACTTGCTTACAAAGAAAGAGGCGAAACCGAGGCTCATACGATGGATTTTACTCTTGCAAGAGTTTTATATTGAAATCAAGGACAAGAAAGGAATTGAGAACACCGTTGCGGATCACTTGAGCCGTCTTGCTGTGGACAAGGAAGCTATCCCATTGCGTGAAAGTTTCCCGGATGAGCAACTATTCTCAATTGCTTTTGGAGAACCATGGTATGCCGATATTGTCAATTACTTAGTTTCTAAACAAATCCCAAAGAACTTGTCTCGTGCTGAGAGGGACAAACTTAAGAAGTTGGGGAACCAATACATATGGGATGATCCATACTTATGGAAACATGGTAGTGACCAAGTAATACGAAGGTGCGTTCCCGAATCTGAATTTAATTCTATCTTGTCTTTTTGTCACTCTTATGCTTGTGGAGGACATTTTGGGAGTAAGAGAACCGCTCACAAAGTACTTGAAAGTGGTTTCTATTGGCCAACTTTGTTTAAGGATGTACATATATTTTGTACAACTTGTGATAGGTGCCAAAGAAACGGCAATCTAGGTGCCCGAAATCAAATGCCACAAACTTTTATTCAATTTATTGAAGTTTTTGATGTATGGGGTATTGATTTTATGGGGCCTTTTGTCAACTCCCATGGGAATTTTTATATCTTACTTGCGGTTGATTATGTCTCGAAATGGGTGGAAGCTAAGGCCACCCCAACTAATGATTCTAAAGTGGTTTCAGATTTTGTGCAAGCTAATATTTTTGCAAGGTTTGGAATTCCAATAGCCATAATTAGCGATGGGGGTTCTCACTTCAAAAACAGGATTTTACAAAGCTTGTTGACGAAGTACAATGTGTCGCACAAGATTGCAACACCTTATCATCCCCAAACAAATGGACAAGCCGAGGTGTCTAACCGGGAGGTGAAATCCATTCTAGAAAAGACGGTGAACCCAACAAGGAAAGATTGGAGCATGCGACTTAATGATGCTTTGTGGGCTTATAGAACCGCATACAAGACACCTATCGGGATGTCTCCCTTTAGGCTTGTGTATGGTAAACCTTGTCATTTACCCGTTGAAGTTGAGCATAAGGCGTTTTGGGCTATTAAGCAATGCAATATGGAGATGGATGGGGCTGGAAAGCAAAGGAAGTTACAACTCCAAGAGCTAGAGAAGCTTCGCAATGATGCATTTGAAAGCTCACGCATTTATAAGGAAAAGACGAAGGCATTTCATGATAACATGATTTCTAGAAAACAATTTTGCATTGGCCAGAAAGTGCTTTTGTTTAATTCTCGCTTGCATTTATTTCCGGGTAAATTAAGGTCACGATGGATCGGACCTTTTATTGTTACTAATGTGTTTTCTGTGGTTAGAAACTTACAAGACGATGGGAGGAAAAGATGAGGATTTGATTTAGAGTCACATAGTATACATAGTTTTATTTGAGGAACTACTTAGAGATTGATTAAGGTGAGCGAGAAGAAGGTCATTAGTCTCGTGAAATTGGAGAAGAATTTCGGAGAGATTATATACATCTCATGGTGCAATAAGATGGAAATTGAAAGAAAGATAGCTACCGGGAAAGAACTTAAAGTTAATGGGCACATGCATACCAAAGACCCAAGTGCATTTGAAACCATATTATGAGAATTTCACTTCCGAAAAGTGGTGGAAGGAGTTAACTTTGTGGATGTGCTCCCTCCGGAGGAGTCATAGAAAGCAAGGAGATAATCGGCAAATATAAAAGTGACGACTTTTAAACCAAGCGCTAAATGGGAGGCAACCCGCATTAATTCGGATGAGTATTTCTTTCTTGTATTTATTTTTGTTTTGTTTTTAGCTTTTTCTTGTCTTGTTTTTATTTTTTCTGATTTTTCTTGTCATATATCTTGTTAGAATTTCCCACCTTGACTTACTTTGGACAATTCAATTTACATTGAGGACAATGTAAAGTTTAAGTGTGGGGGAGTGGTTAAGCATTTGCATTGTAAATTTTTGAAAATTTTCAACTTTTGTGTAAAATAGTGAATAAGAAAACTCCAACTTGTGGTTAGTTTAGAGTCACATAGTATACATGTCGCTAAGATTACATCAAGATTCTCATAAGAGTGACTGAACTTAGAGATGACAGAGAACATGATCGAGTTTCTTAATTGTATGAGAGTTAAAGTTGGATTTAACCATGCTAGTGGCAAATAAGGTGCACACTGAATTCGTTATTAGATTAGTGATCCCCTATGAGTGGAGACTACCCATGTTACAAAATGTGAGGCACCGACCTGCAATTCTTTGTACCTGTCTAAATATGTGCTTTTAGAGTGTGTGTCACCGTACGTAAATTCCCGGAAGAATGGTGAGCTGCCCAACCTCCCACCAATAGAAGCACTATTTTGATATCTTGAGTGCTATTTTTATTAACCATGATGGTGACATCGAATTGCTAACTTACATACCACTTGTAATCTTGTTCGCAGTTAGCACCATCCACTTTATCTCTCTCTACACCAACAGGTCCATAGAAACACCATCATCATCAACAAGAGGAGCATCACAAATTTGAAGGAAAGTTGAACACGTTCAAGGTTTACAAGCAACGGTACATAAATGGGCAGATTTCAGATTCAAGTATAGCAACAAGACAAGGAGCAGAATTTTTACAAGTTGAAGACTATTGTACAAGAGTGAAAATTATCAAGGATGAGAGTTCGAGAAGTTTATGATATCAAGACATATAAGTTGTGAAGAATCAAGCGGTAAAGTACTTACACCATGGCCTTTGTACTTACATTTCTATTTTATTTGTATTTTACTTTCTCATTTCTAAAAAAAAAAAAAAAAAAAATTAGGTTCATTACTAGTTTTATTGTTTTATTTCGTTTTTATTTTGTATTTGTTTTATTTTTCTTGTCTCAATAAAAAAAAAGAGAGAAAAAAATATTGAAAAAAAAATAAGAGACAAGAAAAAAATCATTGTATCATATTTTGGGTTTGTATAGTTCGTTTTTAGTTTTATATTCTTTCAATAAAGCCAATGGAAAGAAGGAATATCTACAATGAAGTTTCAAGCAACAAGGAGTTAGAGGAAAGAATCATATTGTCAAGATTCTACGAAGTTCAAGAGTTATCATCAAGAGTTGAAGACCGAAGACGAAGATGAAGACACCGATTGAAGACCGAAGACGTTTCTATGGATGCTGTGAGAGTGGTGCTAGCTGCACGTCGAACGGATAACGAGGTAAGTAAGCATATTCCCACCTTCGTTAAGTGGTTGATTTCCTTTCTTAGAGATCATCAGAAAAGAAATGGGGTTTCAAAATTATAAAAGATGTGGGTTTTCAAAACAATTCGGAGGGTTTTGCCTTCCTACCATTCAACGTGTCACGGGATTCTCTCTTCATTCCTACCTGGACACATGTGTGACCCATAAAAAGTTGTTTATTATTGAGAGCAATATCATAAAACCCTTTCTTGTGAGGCAGAGTCGAGACTTTCGATCACTCCGAACCCGAATTTCTTTCGAGAAGGGATGGTTATTTCTCTCTCAAATTTTAAGGATGAGATTGTGTTCATTTATGTGTCTAACTTCTTATAACTAGTGTGCAGAATTTCTATGTCTTCTTAGCGCGTTGGATGCTATCATTTCGGAGAACTAGTACGTTGGAAAAATAGGTTTTGTGGGTATATCTCTAGTAAACCTTCACGAGACTATAACTCGTCCACTAGGGACACCTAGGGGTTTAAAGGCTTGTTATTTATGCTAAAAGTGACCGTCGCCTCGACGACACGGAGTTGTATGTATTTTAGAATTGTTTTGTTTAATTTGCTCGAGGACTAGCAAAGTCTAAGTGTGGGGGAATCTGATAGGTGTTGTAAAACACCTAATTTTATATCTAGTGTTTATGCTTTCTTCGCTAGTTTTCTTGTAAATTATGTATCTTATGTTTGGTTTTGAGTTTATTAGGTACTTTGGAGTCATTATGAGCAAAAGAAGGAAAAAGTCTCATTTGGAACGAAAAGGCAAAAAGATCAGTTCGTGATATTTGAAACCAGCGAAAGTTATGCAGCGAAGGAGGTGAAGAATGACTGTCAGTTTCGCGCAACTGACAGTTGAGCACGCGAACAGATAGGCTGTCAATTATTTGAAACTGACTAGCCAAATACCAACTCAAGTGGCCCTTATCCAATACTAAGGCGCCTCAGATAATTTTATTCCTCACCTTCACCTAAAATTCAGAGGAATAATCATCAATGTTTATTTCCTGGATCTGTTTGAAACTGAGAAGAGGATGTTGTCGCCGAGAGATCAGATTGAGAGAGAAAATCAAGAACAGAGAGAGTTATAATGATCCTGACGCTGCCAAGGAAAGAAGAAGATGATGCAACTGGAGCTTGAAGAGAAGATGGTGAATCTAGGGTTCAATTCGAGATGGGTTTTGGTTGATTTTGCGATTAAATGAAGTTGAGATAGCGAACAAAGGTTAATTGATGATGCTCTGTTGATTCAGTTGATTTGGAGAAGAAGATTAAAGGGTTTTGAGATGATTTGTGTGTTGGCAGAGTTACAGATGAGATCTGAGGAATTGAGAAGGAAATCAGAAATGGGTCTCTACAGCAGGTGGTATTAATATGGCTTGAAATAGATCTATAGAAAATGGGAATTGGAATTGCTGCTAGTGGTGGTGGTCCTGAGTTATGGTTGTGTTGATGGTGGTGCAGAACAGGGAGCTTTTGGGTGTTGCTTGCAATTGAGATTTTGAGTACAAGACTAAGACAGGGAAGAAGAAAACAAGGTTGTGTGTAAGTGATTGAAACTGCAGTTTCTGTAATGAAGTTGCAGGAATAGATTGAGACAATGCAGCTAAATGGTGCTTTGAGAGCATACAGGAACTGAACTTGGTTATGCAGTGGCAATGTTGATGGCTATGCTGTTACAAGATTGCTGAGAAGGTAGTGTGGCAGAAGGATTGGCCTGAAATGGGAAAATGTTTGATGGTTGCAGTGGCAGAGATGGAGCTGGTAAGGAAGGCATGTTGAAGTCGTAGCATTGGCGAATAGCATGGCATGAAGTAGATTTTGCAGATTGTGGAAGTAATGGTAGTAGTGATGAGCTGAGATGCATCTATATGTATTCGGAGCTTAATCTGAACTGAAGGGGGTTGTGCTGCAGTTTTCAAATGGAAGTGAAGGAAGTGGCTTGTTGCTGAGCTGGTTAAGCTGGAATTGTGTGAACTGCTACTGAGATGTTGTTGAGTTTCAGGTGCAGGTAGTTGGGTTTATGAGAGAGTGCAAGGGACTGAGATGCTGCTATGGAGCTGCAAGTTGAAATGGCAGTGTAAGCTGTAGCTGGTGATGCTCTGGTGCTGAGATAGCTGTTGCAGCAGTGAGTTGCGAATGGTGGGAGATTGTTGTTGGCAGTGGATGGTTGGCAAGAAGAAGAGCTGGTGATTGCAGGCTTGCACCAGCCAAATGAAGTAGTGTGTATGCTGGTTATTTATGAATTGCAGGAGCTGCTCGTATGACAAGAAGCTTCAGAAAATGGGTATTGCAGAGTGTAATGCAATGGATGAAATCTTTGTGGCTTTTGATCTGAAAACGGAAACTGATGTTGTTTCTGAGACAACAAAGAAGACCTAAAATGGGTGTGATAGCTGCTACTGTGTGGTGGTAACTAATGGGAGATGGAGTTATGGCTGAGTTCTGTGGTTATACTGAGGGTTTGAACTGAGACTGCAATGAATTGCAATTGCGGGTATTGAAATGGGTTTGTGTTGGAGCC
This sequence comes from Papaver armeniacum, assembly GCA_023531295.1. NCBI lineage: Eukaryota > Viridiplantae > Streptophyta > Magnoliopsida > Ranunculales > Papaveraceae > Papaver > Papaver armeniacum. The sequence goes on from JAJJWW010000098.1 coordinate 218,777, forward strand.
AATGGAGATATATTAAAAGAGTTCAGGGGAAGAGAGTATTAAGCTGCTGCTGCTGTTGATTACAGGAAATGGTGATTGAAGATGCAATTCAGGTCTGAGAGGGTAGTGCATTGCAAGGAAAGCGGCATAGCTGTAGTTGCTGCCACTGAGGTGAAGCTGCAGAAGGTATAAATGGTGCAGATTTGGCTAGGCAGAAAGAGTGGCAATGGAACCGTTGTTTACTAAGCCTGGTGGTCTTTGTGTTATGAATGGAAGGTGTGGTGATTGTTATGGAAGAGTTACAATTATAAAATTGCAGGATGCATGACCATCATGGCCGGATATGAGTAGTGAAGCACAAAGATAGTGCAGCAGAAGATATGGCCTGGGCAATGGTCGGGCCTGGCCAACTTGAACGAGTCATATAGCTGAATCGGTGTTGACTCGCCTTGACTCTGAGTTAACTCGGTTGACCTGACCGAGTCGACTCATTTGACCAGTGACCGGGCGGACTTTGCCGGTCACCTGAGCTATTTTCCGGTGACTCTTCCGTCCAATTTCCGGCCATAATACCAGATTTCCGGCGACCTCTTTTGGGGTATATTTTCTATATGGGTATTTGCACACACATGGGCTTGGTGGACCACATGGGCTTTGGGCTATGAAGACCTAATTTTAGAAGTTGGAGAAACGCTACATAAGGAGAAAGTTTCTACAACTTTGGGATCACATATTATTTCTTGGAACTTGGAGAGCCGCTTTTGTTTACGCTTCTAGGGTTTGCTTTTGTTCATCTTCTTCTATTCAATTAATATTTTTATGATGAACTCCATAGCTATGAGTAACTAAACAATTATTATTGGTTATGGGATAAAGTTGATTTTTCAACATGTTATATGATTCAACGAATTAGTTTTGTCTCAGTAATTTATTGTTTGTGATTCACAATTAATAGTGTTATATGATTTGATTGTTTGTTTGGTTGAGTCCGGAATCAATCCGATTTACTTTCATCTCTATTGCTAGATTAGGGTTTTCAATACGAAATAGTTGTTTATCCCTGATTCTAAGTAGCATAATTGTGGGTAGTGCTTGTAGTGATATATCCTACTAGTCACAAGTGAATCATAACTTTTGTTAAAACGGATTAGTGCTTTTACACGTTCGTTTGCATTGATTAGTCTTATTCCATAGAACTTATCACTTTGAGGGAGTTAAACTTAATTGTGCTTTTAGGTTGCTTTCTAGGAAGAATTCACATATGCATCTTTTAATGTGGTTGTGATGAAATCAGGGAATTAGCGGGATATTCTTGCGATCAAGGTATCCTAGGACTTTTAGTAAATGAGAGATTAAAATACCAATTCTAATCATTGATGATAATACATGTTTGTGAATGATACTATCCCATGACCAATATCTTCTCCTTATTGATTATTCCAATTATTTGCTTTGGTTTATTTTATTTTTACTTTAGTATTTCGCTAAAACAACAAACATCCCCCCTTGGTTACCTTAGAAACTGAAAATCGCATAACAACAATTGCCTCTCTGTGGAAACAAACTCTTCCTTACCTTGTACTTCATTTATATTTAGTGAGTAAGAAAGTGAAATTATTTTTGACGCTTACGACAGCGATCAGTGTGGGGGAAGCTTTTATCGGTTGATAGCTTCATTTCTCTTTTATATTACTAATATTTGTGTGAAGCTAGTGTTTGCAAAACAGGTTCAATGGAAGGATCCCCAACTTTTCCGATTGTTGGTGTATGGGGAATGACTCTTGCAAGGATATAGTTGGGCTGACGACTTTAAACCAAGCGCTACATGGGAGGCAACCCATAGGTTTTGTATCTCTTATCTTTTTATTTTTCTTTTCTTGTTTTTACTTTTTCTTGTCGCATATTGTTATAAAATTTCCCACATTGACTTTCTTTGGACGATTCAATTTACATTGAGGACAATGTAAAGTTTAAGTGTGGGGGAGTGGTTAAGTATTTGCATTGTAAATTTTTCATAAATTTTCAACTTTTGTATGAATTAGTGCATAAAAGAACTCCAACTTGTAGTTAGTTTAGAGTCACATAGTATACATGTCACTAAGATTACATCGAGAATCTCATAAGAGTGACTGAACTTAGAGATGACAGAGAACATGATTGCGTTTCTTAATTGTATGAGAGTTAAAGTTGGATTTAACCATGCCAGTGGCAAATAAGGTGCAGACTGAATTCGGTATTAGAGTAGTGGTCCCCTATAGTGGAGACTACCCATGTTACATAATGTGAGGCACCGACCTTCAATTCTTTGTACCTGTCTAAATTTGTGCTTTTAGAGTGTGTGTCACCGTACGTTAATTCCGGGCAGAATGGTGAGCTGCCCAACCTCCCACCATAGAAGCACTATTTTGATCTCTTGAGTGCTATTTTTATCAATCATGATGGTGACATCGAATTGCTAACTTACATACCACTTGTAATCTTGTTCGCGGTTAGCACCATCCACTTTATCTCTCTCTACACCAACAGGTCCATAGAAACACCATCATCATCAACAAGAGGAGCATCACAAATTTGAAGAAAAGTTGAAGACGTTCAAGGTTTACAAGCAACAATACAAGGAGCAGAATTTTTACAAGTTGAAGACTATTGTATAAGAGCGAAGATTATCAAGATGAGAGTTCGAAATGTTTATGATATCAAGACATACAAGTTGTGAAGAATCAAGCGGTAAAGTACTTACACCATGGCCTTTGTACTTACATTTTTATTTTATTTTTATCTTATTTGTATTTTATTTTTCTCTTGTCTGCAAAAAAAAAAAAATTAAAAAAATAATTAAAAAATAATTAAAAAAAATAATTAAAAAAAAAGTGAAAAAGAAAAAAAAAAGAGACAAGAGAAAATTTTGTTAGGTTCATTATTAGTTTTATTATTTTGTTTTGTTTCATTTTCATTTTGTATTTGTTTTATTTTTCTTGTCTCAAATAAAAAAAAAGGAAAAAAAAAAGGAAAAAAAAAACTACAAAAAAAATAATAATAAAAAAAAAAGAGACAAGAAAAATGCATTGTATCATATTTTGGGTTTGTATAGTTTGTTTTTAGTTTTGTTCTTTCAATAAAGCCAATGGAAGAAGAAATATCCATAATGAAGTTTCAAGCAATAAGGATTTCGAGGAAAAGAGTTACATTGTCAAGATTCTACGAAGTTCAAGAGTTATTATCAAGAGTTGAAGACCGAAGACGAAGATGAAGACACCGATTGAAGACCGAAGACGTTTCTATGGATGCTGTGAGAGTGGTGCTAGATGCACGTCGAACGGATTACAAGGTAAGTAAGCATATTCCCACCTTCGTTAAGTGGTTGATTTCCTTTCTTAGAGATCGTCACCAAAATGGGTTTTTAAAAAATTATAAAAGATGTGGGTTTTCAAAACAATTCGGAGGGTTTTGCCTTCCTACTATTCAACGTGTCGCAGATTCTCTCTTCATTCCTACCGGACACATGTGTGACCCATAAAAAGCTGTTTATTATTGAGAGCAACTTCATAAAACCCTTTCTTGTGAGGCGAGTCGAGACTTTTGATCACTCCGAACCCGAATTTCTTTCGATAAGGGATGGTTATTTCTCTCTCAACTCTTAAGGATGAGATTGTGTTCATTTATGTGTCTAACTTCTTATGACTAGTGTTAGACAGCTAATTCAACCACTCTCAGTTAAACCTCCGGCCAGCAAAACCCTTAATACAAACTCAAACCCTGAATCCATTCCATCTCAGATTCCAGTTCTCCTTCTCTGACCACAATCTTTGATTCACATAAACCCTAACTTTTCTTAACTGAAATCTCAAATCTCCCATTTGTTCTTCATCAGTTCCATGTCTTGATTTGATATCAAATCCACCTTGTTCCTCGACCATCATAGATCGAAATCAAACCCAAATTTCTTCGATCCGATTCAAAATCTTCCATCGAATACTCCATTCTTTGTAATCAATAGCACATTCACAACAAACCCATTGAACCAAGTACCTTTATTTCTTCACAAAATCACCTCTTCTTTCTCTCGCTTTGCAGGACAAGCGCAGCCCGCACTTCACCCCTCTCGTGAATCCGAGACACAAATGCTTGAATATTGATTTCTCCCCGTTTCGGGGTTTTGGTAGTAACCAAGATGACTCCGAGGCACCTGAAATAGGATAAGGGCTGCCCGATTAATTTGCGGCTTGTCGGTTTCAGAGAACCGACCGCTTACTTGCTTTCTTGCTCAAGTGTCGGCCATGGGAGGCGACAGTTCATTCTTCACCTTGTTTGCTGCATAACAATAGTTGCTTCCTGTGTATCACTCGCCTTTGACTTGACGTTTTTGCCCTTTACGCTCCAAATGGATGATAGACACATTTTTGTGTCTTATTTGATCTCAATACTTTATATTGTCGGCACTCAATTTTGTACTTATTATGGTGTTTTATGTGTGTGTAGGTATTTTTAGGAAATAAACGTTTTTGGAAGAATCGGCTCAAAAAACTGCTAAGGGGACCCCTAAAGGACATTTGCTAAGCGGACTCCAATTTTGGCTAAGGGGCACCCTAATTGCTATTCACACACCGGACCAGGATAAGGGGCACTTCACCTTCTTTGTTTGAAATGCAGATTTTGGCGGGAAAGTAGTTATCCTCCTGCATGATTTTTTGGTTCATAAATTTGAAGAGATATTGTCAGATTTTCTCATTGATTTGGATAGATATCGAGTTATTGCACCAAAACAGATTTGGTAAGAGATTTATTCACGTAAACAAGGGAAGATTTTCGTCGGTTCTTGGTTGCACAGAGAGAAAGAATTATACTCGGGATTTCAGTTTTATGGTTGGAAGATAAGTGAGATTTGGCATTTGAAGTTTGATAGGATTTGGCATAGAGATTTATTCCCAAAGACGCGTGGAGGTGCAAAAATAGAGAAGAAAATATCTCGGAGAACACATGAGAATGGAAAGAAAAATTATTCCCGTGGATGTTTAAGGATCATGGGAGTTATTGTCAAGGATTTCTTGATGCTGTGGTGGATATAAAGGCTGCTCGGGAGTCAGAGAGGGGGATGGAGAGAGTTTGGGGAGAGTTTAGAGCATCAACAGATCGAGAAAATCAAGTTACAGGATTATTCTCTGCTGCTGCTGCACTAAGAACACGAAGAACATTCAACGCACAAGTGACAGTCGTTTATGCTACAGTGATACGACTCACAGCTGAGGGTCGTAATTCGGAAGACAGTCTTAAAGCTACAGTAACAGTGACAGGAAGCAATTATCGTTCTTTGTAACAGCTCGGTTTGTAACACTTATAACTGTGTCATGTACCTACTGTGGAAGACGAGGTGGCGCATATCATGTCTTGTGTTGGTTCTTAGTAAATGTAGTTAGAGAGTAAATTAACTTAATCGTGGATTAGTTGTTAGTTAATGAGGTTGTAATAGACGGTCTAGATGTGACCACCGGAGGGTGTTTAGTCTTTAGATCTAGGTAGCTTTTTGAGTGAAGCTTTATAAACCCAAGAGTAATAGAAGAGAGATTTTATCTAAGAATTAATGAAAAGAATCATATCGTTTCAATCGATCAAACCGTGTTCTCTGAACCGGGAGGCTTGATCCGTGAGGATCTTGACGTTACTACTATCTCTATCCTATTCTTGTTGTGAATCACACCTTGGTTCATAACAATTGGTATCATCCAGAAAATTTTGTGCGGACTTTGCAATGGGGGATTTACTTGCTCAATTGGAGGTGATTAGGCTTGTAGAGAAGAGATTATCTTATATGCGGTTAGATAAATTAAAGGTGATATCGGATATAAACTTCCCCAGATCGACAACAGGCTCTTCGTCAAATGGATAGTTACATTTTCATCACTGAAAACCAGTTGGACTCACTCAACAAATCTATTGCATCAACTCAGCTTCAACCATCTGAAGAACCTGTAGTTGACAAAGCTGAGATTATTGAGGAGATTGTCAACCAAGAAGATGATTGTGAGTTGATTCCTTCTTATTCCATTGAAGCAGAAGAGGGAGAAGAAGATGAGTTCGAATTGATTATTCCTTCTTATTTCTTTGAGGAACAAGACGATTATGTAGATTTGGAATTGATTCTTCTTTTTCTTCAAAGAGCAAGACGAATACATCAATCTTAACCCTGAAGGGAAAACCCATTTCCCATTTGAGTTCTTGATCAGTATTAGGGGTTCTCTCTTGAGAAATTGGTTTCACTAAATCGATAGGATTCTCGCAACAACCATAACCAAAGACGCAATGTTGGGTAGTTGTGAGGATCTTGAACTCTCGAAGGAGGTGATATTAAGTAACAACAAGTTAAATGGTAAGAATTGTTTTCCTCTTCTATCTCGATTATAGTAGATTGTTATTTGATCGTGGAAAGGAACTTGAAGTTATAAAGGGTTTTTCGATTCTCGTTGGTAAATATAATTTTACCCCATTACAAGTATTTCTTGTTCCTTGGTCCGTGTGTGTTCGATTCTAAGGAATAATTACAATGGCAATTTTGTTCATGAACTAGTTAACAAATATGGGTACCAATCAGATTCAGGGTTTATAGATCGAATTGCTCATATGTTGGCTAATGGCAGTGTAAATTCTCTAGTTGATGAAGCTACAAAAGGCAATTTGCAATTGCTTTCGTCGAGATAAGTCAAGTTAACATTTGTCGAGGTTAGTTGTGTGGAACTTGAAATCTTGAAAGATTATTTCTTCAATAATCTTGATTTTCCAAACTACTTTGGGTAAGGAATATTTTGCCCTTGCTTATGACTATTTTCAAGTCTATTTGATCGAGGTAAAGGAGTAGAAATGGGTGATAGGTGTTATTTTTCCGATATATATATTTCTAAATTCTATCTTAATTATTGTTTGGTTCTTTATGGCTTGACATTCATGGATACTTCCTGTAACGAATTAGTTTATGAACTGATTGCGGAGCTTGGATACTATTTTAAATTGCTATTTGAGTATTCAAATTTGTCCTTGCTTGCTATGAATGGTGGTACTTGTTACGTTAGCCAGCTTTTTGATACAAGTCTCCAAGCAAGCAATGTTCTCTGGACCATTTTGATTCTTGAGGTGCCAAGACAAAGTGAGGGTTGCAATGCACACCAACGGTTTCATCAATTTACTCGGGAGATTTTAGATCCCGTTGTGATAAGATATTTACTACTAGTTCATCCATACTTCATGCGGGTTCAATATCAGTGGCTTACTACAATGAAAAATTAATTCATGAACTTATTACTAAGCATGGGTTTGCATCAGATTCTCAGTTTTGTGCTTCAATTCTTTTAGTGTTGGTTAAACCAGGTGATACTGGTACTAGCAGGGGACAACTTGTTCAAATAGGGGAGAGAAATAGAATTTGGAAACTCTTGTTGGTCCGCGTGTGGAACTTGAAGGAGGGGGGGTGCTTGTTTTTACCAACTACATACAAGGGATGATTTTCCACCAATTAATCTATCCATTCAAGTGATTAAATTCTTGGACTCGGCTAATAATTCTATGTCATTTTCTACCATTCTCTTCTGCGGCTTCTCTCATTATTTAGCGAGTGGGTTCAACATTTTAAGAAGGAGTTTTACGTGCATCAATTATTGCGCACCTAATATTTCTAAGCGGTTGTATGATGCCGGTGGGTATTATAATGGGAACTCGGATCTTAGTCTTGGTATTTCATATTTTTAAAATGTTGCTTTCTGACTTGCTACTGCAGTGTAGACTTTTCAGTATGGGAACTGGTACTGATACTATATGGCTTGTTGTCGAGTTACCTGGCGCACTCGGCTACTCGAACGAGTTGTCGTGTGTTTGATAGAGGGAAAGTGCTTCAACCCAAGAATGGTGGAATGGGCACAACTAGATTTTTTAAGAAAGATTTATTTACTATTCGGTTGTGGGTTCTCGTGATGGCACCCGCATTGTTTACTATCAAGCTCCAACAAAAACTTCAAAGTGCCTAGTACGGGGTCTCTCACATCGGTGTTACACTTCACCAAAAACCAAAGGTGGTGGTCATCAAGTAGTACCAATGACATAATGATTCTCCCTACCTCATGGGTTACGACATGTTTAGTTCTTATTAAACTTTCTCAAGTTCAAGAACTGGAAAATTTACACTCGTGGTTGCGTACACACTCAAGATCTTTGCCGCCGGTGGTACTTCTCGTAGTAATGGATTGGGAGTTGAATGGGTTAATGGTATCATTAGGGGATTCTTTAGCCTTGGGGCTAAAATGGTTACTCATGGTCATTCAAATTCTTAATGTATGGGCGTGGCTCGATTCCTTGAGGTGGAAATTCAAAATATTTCCACATGTATTATGGAATTTGAGAGCGTCGAGCGGGAGTTATGCCATTCAGATTGTAGAACCGGTAAAGTCGGTGGATAGTCGGGGACTTACGGACATGTCGGGTGGCTTAACATCGGGAGGAGCTACTTTTCCGGTTGGCCTTATTTTTCGAATGGTACACCTAAAAGAATTCAACCAAGCTACATTTGCTATTCGGTTGAAATCTTTCTCGGGGACACGTTGTGGCTTTGCATATTTCGGTTGGCGTGGTCGGGATCAGCATGTAATTTTGAGCAGCTCACATGCTTTTGATGTTGCAGTCATTTGTTGGTTTTCTTACTTCGACACAAATGGCGTTCTAAATAAGTCTTATTCTTCGAAAGGAAAGGGGAAACACCATGTATCGCAACATCAACATGGTTTCTCGCTTCTAGCCTTGCAAGTGGTTTCGCTAATAGTTTATGATAGTGGCGCATATCATGTCCTGTGCATCCACGTTGCGACTCAACTCATGATCCTTGAGGACAAGGATGTTCTGAAGGAGGGGGGAATGTCATGTACCTACCGTGGAAGACGAGGTGGCGCATATCATGTCTTGTGTTGGTTCTTAGTAAATGTAGTTAGAGAGTAAATTAACTTAATCAGGGATTAGTTGTTAGTTAATGAGGTTGTAATAGACGGTCTAGATGTGACCACCTGGAGGGTGTTTAGTGTTTAGATCTAGGGTAGCTTTTTGAGTGAAGCTTTATAAACCCAAGAGTCTGTAAGAGAGATTTTATCTAAGAATTAATGAAAAGAATCAGATCGTTTCAATCGATCAAACCGTGTTCTCTGAACCAGGAGGCTTGATCCGTGAGGATCTTGACGTTACTACTATCTCTATCCTATTCTTGTTGTGAATCACACCTTGGTTCATAACACAAATCACAAACCCGGTTTTTATTATATTTCTCTCTTTTTCACCATTGTAAACACCTTTTTGAGCAATGAAAAAATCCTTTGAGTGTGTTTTCACCATGCGGAGCTAGAACCCATCAATGGGACGACGGAGGAAGCTGTTTTGCACCCATGTGGTAATTCTATTTAATTCCTTTATGACTATTTGCACTATTATAATTGATTTATGATTTTTCTTGATTATTTGTGAATTCGTTAGATGTCGCATGCTTAGTCTTAGGTACTTTAGATGTGTCATGCTTGTGAATTACATATAATTCTTCATAAAATCTACCTTGGCAAAGAATTAGAGTCGATGTTTGTTATTTTATAAGATTTAATTGTCTGGAATTAATAGATAAATCGCATGAATGTGAGAATTGGTGGAATCCCGAGTCCCAGTAACTCTCTTCATCTTGTGACATAAATTGTATATTTTCTCTATTTTTATTATTTTTCTTTATTAAATCCTAAAATCAATTTCAACAAAGTCCGAGTGAACGACAACTCTACTTACCACTATTCAAAATTCGATCAATGGACGTTTTCTCATTCTTTTGCTCCTAATGACTCGAAAAAACCTATAAAACTCAAAAGCAAATATAAGATACATAATTCAAAAGAAACTCGCAAAGAAAGCATAAACAATAGATATAAAATTAGGTGTTTTACAACACCTATCAAATTCCCCCACACTTAGACTTTGCTAGCCCTCGAGCAAATCAAACAAAATAAATTCTAAAACATACAAACAAATTAGTTTTGTCACAACGAATCTTAGTGCTTTTACACGTTCGTTTGCATTGATTAGTCTTATTCCATAGAACTTATCGCTTTGAGGGAGTTAAACTTAATTGTGCTTTTAGGTTGCTTTCTAGGAAGAATTCACATATGCATCTTTTAATGTGGTTGTGATGAAATCGGGAATTAGCGGGATATTCTTGCGATCAAGGTATCCTTGGACTTTTAGTAAATGAGAGATTAAAATACCAATTCTAATCATTGATGATAATACATGTTTGTGAATGATACTATCCCATGACCAATATCTTCTCCTTATTGATTATTCCAATTATTTGCTTTGGTTTATTTTATTTTTACTTTAGTATTTCGCTAAAACAACAAACATCCCCCCTTGGTTACCTTAGAAACTGAAAATCGCATAACAACAATTGCCTCTCTGTGGAAACAAACTATTCCTTACCTTGTACTTCATTTATATTTAGTGAGTAAGAAAGTGAAATTATTTTTGACGCTTACGACAGCGATCAGTGTGGGGGAAGCTTTTATCGGTTGATAGCTTCATTTCTCTTTTATATTACTAATATTTGTGTGAAGCTAGTGTTTGCAAAACAGGTTCAATGGAAGGATCCCCAACTTTTCCGATTGTTGGTGTATGGGAATGACTCTTGCAAGGATATAGTTAATGACGACTTTAACGAATTTTAGAGTCACTAAGATTCGTTGTGACAAAACTAATTTGTTTGTATGTTTTAGAATTTATTTTGTTTGATTTGCTCGAGGGCTAGCAAAGTCTAAGTGTGGGGGAATTTGATAGGTGTTGTAAAACACCTAATTTTATATCTATTGTTTATGCTTTCTTTGCGAGTTTCTTTTGAATTATGTATCTTATATTTGCTTTTGAGTTTTATAGGTGTTTTCGAGTCATTAGGAGGAAAAGAAGGAGAAAACATCCATTGATCGAATTTTGAATAGTGGTAAGTAGAGTTGTCGTTCACCGGACTTTGTTGAAATTGATTTTAGGATTTAATAAAGAAAAATAATAAAAATAGAGAAAATATACAATTTATGTCACAAGATGAAGAGAGTTACCGGGACCCGGGGATTCCACCAATTCTCACATTCATGCGATTTATCTATTAATTCCGGACAATTAAAGCTCATAAAATAACAAACATCGACTCTAATTCTTTGCCAAGGTAGATTTTATGAAGAATTATATGTAATTCACAAGCATGACGCATCTAAAGTACCTAAGACTAAGCATGCGACATCTAACGAATTCACAGATAATCAAGAAAATCATAAATCAATTATAATAGTGCAAATAGTCATAAAGGAATTAAATAGAATTACCACATGGGTGCAAAACAGCTTCCTCCGTCGTCCCATTGATGGGTTCTAGCTCCGCATGGTGAAAACACACTCAAAGGATTTTTTCATTGCTCAAAAAGGTGTTTACAATGGTGAAAAAGAGAGAAATATAATAAAAACCGGGTTTGTAACAGTTTGTTATGAACCAAGGTGTGATTCACAACAAGAATAGGATAGAGATAGTAGTAACGTCAAGATCCTCACGGATCAAGCCTCCGGTTCGTAGAAACTAGTTTGATCGATTGAAACGATCTCGATTCTTTTCATTAATTCTTAGATAAAATCTCTTACAGTACTCTTGGGTTTATAAAGCTTCACTCAAAAAGCTACCCTAGATCTAAAGACTAAACACCCTCCAGTGTGGTCACATCTAGACCGTCTATTACAACCTCATTAACTAACAACTAATCCCCCGATTAAGTTAATTTACTCTCTAACTACATTTACTAAGAACCAACACAAGACATGATATGCGCCACCTCGTCTTCCACTAAAAGTAGGTACATGACATTCCCCTCCTTCGTAACATCCTTGTCCTCAAGGATCATGAGTTGAGTCGCAACGTGGATGCACAGGACATGATATGCGCCACTATCATAAACTATTAGCTAAAACCACTTGCAAGGCTAAAGCGAGAAACCATGTTGATGTTGCGATACATGGTGTTTCCCCTTTCCTTTCGAAGAATAAGACTTATTTAGAACGCCATTTGTGTCGAAGTAAGAAAACCAACAAATGACCGCAACATCAAAAGCATGTGAGCTGCTCAAAAATTACACTGGATCCCCGACCACGCCAACCGAAATATGCAAAGCCACAAATGTGTCCTCTGAGAAAGATTTCAATGAGAATAGCAAATGTAGCTTGGTTGAATTCTTTAGGTGTACCATTCAAAATAAGGCCAACTGAAAAAGTAGCTCCTTCCTCGATGTTAAGCCACCGACATGTCCGTAAGTCCCCGACTATCCACCGACTTTACCAGTTCTACAAGCCGAATGGCATAACTCCCGCCGACGCTCCAAATTCCATAATACATGTGGAAATATTTTGAATTTCCACCTCAAGGAATCGAGCCATGCCCATACATTAAGAATTTGAATGACCATGAGTAACCATTTAGCCCCAAGGCTAAAGAATCCCCTAATGATACCATTAACCCATTCAACTCCCAATCCATTACTACGAGAAGTACCACTGGCAGCAGCTAGCCTTGAGTGTGTACGCAAACCACAGAGTGTAAATTTTCCAGTTCTTGAACTTTAAAGTTTAATAAGAACTAAACATGTCGCCGTAACCCATGAGGTAGGGAGAATCATTATGTCACTGGTACTACTTGATGACCACCACCTTTGGTTTTTGGTGAAGTGTAACACCGATGTGAGAGACCCTGTACTAGGCAATTGAAGTTTTATTTGGAGCTTGATAGTAAACAATGCAGTGCCATCACAGAGAACCCACAATCGAATAAGTAAATAAATCTTTCTTAAAAATCTAGTTGTGCCCATTCCATCATTCTTGGGTTGAAGCACTTTCCTCTATCAAACACACGACAACCGTTCGAGTAGCCGGTGCGCTGTAACTCGACAACAAGCCATATAGTATCGCATTATCAGTTCCCATACCGAAAAGTCTACCACAAAGAGCAAGTCGTAGCAACATTTTAAAAATATGAAATACCAAGACTAATATCCGAGTTCCCATTATAATACCCACGGCATCATACAACCGCTAGAAATATTAGGCAGGCAATAATTGATGCACAGAAAACTCCCTTCTTAAAATGTTGAACCCAACATAAATAATGAGAGAAGTTTGAAAGAGAATGGTAGAGAAATGCCATAGAATTATTAGCTGAGTCCAAGAATTTAATCACTTGAATGGATAGATTAATTGGTGGAAAATCATCCCTTGTATGTAGTTGGTAAAAACAAGCACCCCCTCCTTCAAGTTCCACACGCGGACCAACAAGAGTTTCCAAATTTCTCGTTTCTCTCCCCTATTTGAACAAGTTGTCCCTCGCTAGTACCAAGATCACCCGGCTTAACCAACACTAAAAGAATTGAAGCACAAAACCGAGAATCACGCAAACCCATGCTTAGTAATAAGTTCATGAATTAATTTTTCATTGTAGTAAGCCACTGATATTGAACCCGCATGAAGTATGGATGAACTAGTAGTAAATATCTTATCACAACGGGATCTAAAATCTCCCAGAAATTGATGAAACCGTTGGTGTGCATTGCCAGCCTCACTTTGTCTTGGCACCTCAAGAATCAAAATGGTCCAGGGAACATTGCTTGCTTGGAGACTTGTATCAAACATGTTGGCTAACGTAACAAGTACCACCATTCATAGCAAGGACAAATTTGAATACTCAAATAGCAATTTAAAATAGTATCCAAGCTCGTAATCGGGCTCATAAACTAATTCATTCATGGGAAGTATCCATGAATGTCAAGCCATAAAGAACCAAACAATAATTAAGATAGAATTTAGAAATATATATATCGGAAAAATAACACCTATCACCCATTTCTACTCCTTTACCTCGATCAAATAGACTTCGAAAATAGTCATAAGCAAGGGCAAAATATTCCTTACCCAGTAGTTTCGGAAAATCAAGATTATTGAAGAAATAATCTTTCAAGATTTCAAGTTCCACACAACTAACCTCGACAATGTTAACTTGACTTATCTCGAATAAAGCAATTGCAAAACTGTCTTTTGTAGCTTCATCAACTAGAGAATTTACACCGCCATTAGCCAACATATGAGCAATTCGATCTATAAACCCTAATCTGATTGGTACTCATATTTGTTAACTAGTTCATGAACAAAATTGCCATTGTAATTATTCCTTAGAATCAACACACACGGACCAAGGAACAAGAAATACTTGTAATGGGGTAAAAATTATATTTACCAATACAATCGAAAAAACCCTTTATAACTTCAAGTTCCTTTCCACGATCAAATAACAATCTACTATAATCGATAGAAGAGGAAAACAATTCTTACCATTTAACTTGTTGTTACTTAATATCATTTCTCCTTCGAGAGTTCAAGATCCTCACAACTACCCCACATTGCGTCTTCAGGTTATGGTTGTTGCGAGAATCCTATCGATTTAGTGAAACCAATTTCACGAGAGAACCCCTAATACCGATTGAAGAACTCAAATGGGAAATGGGTTTTCCTTCAGGTTAAGATTGTGATTTCGTCTTTGCTCTTTGAAGAAAAAAGAAGGAATCAATTCCAAATCTACATAATCATCTTGTTCCTCAAAGAAATAAGAAGGAATAATCAATTCAAATTCATCTTCGTTTTCATGCTCTGCTTCAATGGAATAAGAAGGAATCAACTCACAATCGCCTTCTTGGTTGACAATCTCCTCAATAATCTCAGCTTTGTCAACTACAGGTTCTTCAGATGATTGAAGAAGTGAGTTGATCACGATAGATTTGTTGAGTGAGTCCAACTGGTTTTAGTGATGAAAATGTAACTATCCATTTGATGAAGAGCCTGTTGTCGATTTGGGAAGTTTATATCTGATATCAGCTTTAATTTCTCTAACCGCATATAAGATAATCTCTTCTCTACAAGCCTAATCACCTCCAATTGAGCAAGTAAATCCCCCATTGCAGAGTACGCATAGAAATTTCTGGATGATACCAATTGTTATGAACCAGGGTGTGATTCACAACAAGAATATGATAGAGATAGTAGTAACGTCAAGATCTTCACGGATCAAGCCTCCCGCTCGTAGAACACGGTTTGATCGATTAAACGATCCGATTCTTTTCATTAATTCTTAGATAAAATCTCTCTTGAGACTCTTGGGTTTATAAAGCTTCACTCAAAAAGCTACCCTAGATCTAAAGACTAAACACCCTCCAGGTGGTCACATCTAGACCGTCTATTACAACCTCATTAACTAACAACTAATCCCTGATTAAGTTAATTTACTCTCTAACTATATTTACTAAGAACCAACACAAGACATGATATGCGCCACCTCGTCTTCCTGAAGAGGGTACATGACACAATTATAAGTGTTACAAACCGGAGCCATTACAAAGAACGATAATTGCTTCACATCCTTTATTCTTGTAGCTTTAAGATTGTCTTCCTAATTACGACCTCAATTTGTGAGTCGTGCTCCCGTAGCATAAACGCATCGTCACTTGTGCGTTGAATGTTCTTCGTGTTCTTAGTGCAGCAGCAAAGGAGAATAATCCGTAACTTGATTTTCTCGACCAAGTTGATGCTCTAAACTCTCCCCAAACTCTCTCCATCCCCCTCTCTCGACTCCCGAGCGGCCCTTTATATCCACCACAAAGATCAAGAAATCCTGACAATAACTCCCATGATCCTTAAACATCCACGGAATAATTTTCTTTCCATTCTCATGTGTTCTCCGAGATATTTTCTTCTCTATTTTGCACCTCCACGCGTCTTTGGAATAAATCTCTATGCCAAATCCTATCAAACTTCAAATGCCAAATCTCACTTATCTTCCAAACCATAAACCGAAATCCCGAGTATAATTCTTTTCTCTCGTGCAACCAAGAACCGACGAAAATCTTCCCTTGTTTACGTGAATAAATCTCTTACCAACTGTTTTGGCAATAACTCGATATCTATCCAAATCAATGAGAAAATCACAATATCTCTTCAAATTTATGAACCAAAAATCATGCGGGGAGGATAACTACTTTCCCGCCAAAATCCGCATTTCAAACAAAGAAGGTGAAGTGCCCCTTATCCCGGGGTAGGTGTGTGAATAGCAATTAGGGTGCCCTTAGCCAAAATTGGAGTCCGGTTAGCAAATGTCCTTTTAGGGGTCCCCTTAGCGCTTTTTGAGCCGATTCTTCCAAAAACGTTTTATTTCTAAAAATACCTACACACACATAAAACACCATAATAAGTACAAAATCGAGTGCCAACAATATATAGTATTGAGATCAAATTAGACACAAAAATGTGTCTATCATCCATTTGGAGCGTAAAGGGCAAAAACGCTCAAGTCAAAGGTAGTGATACCGGAAACAACTAATGTTATGCAGCAAACAAGGTGAAGAATGAATCGCTCTCGAATCACACTTGAGCAAGAAAAAGCCCAAGGATCGGTTCTCAAACCGGCAAGCCGCAAATTAATTGGCAGCCCTTATCCTATTTCTGGTGCCTCGGAGTCATCTTGGTTACTACCAAAACCCCGAAAGCAGGAGAAATCAATATTCAAGCATTTGTGTCTCGGATTCGAGGGGGTGGCAAATACTGCGCTTGTCTCGAAAAGCAAGAGAAAGAAGAGGTGATTTTGTGAAGAAATAAAGGTACCGGTTCAATGGGTTTGTTGTGAATGTGCTATTGATTACAAAGAATGGAGTATTCGATGGAAGATTTTGAATCGATCAAGAAATTTGGGTTTGATTTCGATCTATGATGGTCGAGGAACAAGGTGGATTTGATACTTGAAATCAAGACATGGAATCGATGAAGAACGGATGGGAGATTTGAGATTTCAAATTAAGAAAAGTTAGGGTTTATGTGAATCAAAGATTGTGGTCGAGAAGGAGAACTGGAATCCGAGATGGAATGGATTCAGTGGTTTGAGTTTTTATTAAGGGTTTTGTGGCGAGGTTTAACCGAGAGTGGTTGAATTATCTGTCTCATCTATCATATGGTTTGTGAGAAGAAATTGGTTTTAATCTCGTGAATCAAAGTCTTGTTGCAATGGAAGAAACAGAAAGGGTGTTGCTGCCATGGTTACAATGGCTGTTTTAGTATGGATTGTGAAGTGATGAATGTCATGTATGATTGGTGTTGTTGTTTGCTTCCCAGGGTTAGGAGATGATGAGTTATTATAGTTGCAGCTGGTGTTGAGAAGAACTAAGATGTGACTGGCGGTGTTGTGCTTAGCAGCTGAATTGGCTAGGTTAGAAATGTTGTTGTGGCGGAGTTGATTTCCATGGGATTAATTGCAGTTGAGTAGAGTGCAAGAGGAAGCACAAGCGGGTCTCAGGTTTTGTGCTAAGAAAATATTGAACTGCAGAGTAGCAGAGATGGCTTATGCAGTGGTTGTATGAATTGCAGGAAGTATAGATTGCTGCAGGTTATGAAGTACTGATGAGATGTGTTGGAATGCAAGTGACTGAGGTTGGTTCTGGAAATAGATGAGGAATGTATGGATGAACCAGTTACTGATGGTCTAGTTGGTTGGCTTGTGTGTGTGTTGGAATGCATTTCTGCAGGTGATGAGAAATTGGAGCTGAGAGCAAGTGCAATGCAGGGAAATACAAGCAATGGTGATTGATTGTGAAGTGACTGAAGTTAAAAATGGAGTTTGTTTTAGATTGAGTTGGCAGAATCGAAAATGGAGATTGAAAGCTGCTGCCATGATCGATAAAGGTGCTGCGGACGTGATGGAGTTGAGCTGTGGTTTCTGCCATGGTTAGTTGGATGATGGTTCCGATGACTGTGATAGTTGAGTTGCAGTTCAAGTATTAGATGAATGCTTAGGTTCGGAGTACCAAATGCGGTTGATTTGGGCTTGACTTGCGGGTGAAATCAAATCGGTTCGTTGGTTGGTCATAATGGCTCTAGGTAAAGATGGAAGAAGCGATGAGATCAAGCTGATTTGATGTTGTTGTTGGTGCAAAACAAGGGATTTGAAATGAGTTCGATGGTGGCGGTGATGGAATAAAGCCTAGCAGAGATATCAATGGAAGGCAAGCGGTGTTGTGTCAGCCGAGAAGGGACCAGACGGAGCTGTGGAGACGAAGAATTCTGGGAGATTTTTGGGCGAGTTGCAGTGGTTGTATTGGTGGTCACTTCCATGGGAAGATGGTGGATGTATTGCGATCTTTGGAGGAATTGATCGGGATGTATGAATGCTATGCAAGAAGGCTACGAGGGAATGGTTGAACTGAGATGGAGTTTATCTTGCAGGGAAATGAGAATTGACAATAATCCTGCCAAGCTGAGCTAAGGCAATAAGAAGTTAAGAATTTGGTGAAACTATGGAGACAGATGTCTTTGCAATAGAATGCATGAACCGAAGCTAGAAAAGGTCTCTTTGGAATGGTTTGAATTTGATGTATATTAGGCCTGCGGGGTAGCGGCTATAATTGAGCCCTGGAGCAGAGCCGAAAATACCTTTAATCGGTTTGAACTCGGCCGGAATCGGAGCACGGCAATTTGACTCGCCGATCCATCTAGCTTACTCAGATGTTGGACCTGTTTTGCTGGGCCTGACTAATGACTGTCGACTTCTTGGCAGAGGGTTAATTTTGAAAAGAAAAGGGCAGAGAAAGATTATAAAAGGAGGGGACTCTATTCTAAGAGATATCTCTTCTTCTACTTTTGGTTCTAGGGTTTAGAAACATGATGGGTTTCTCTTCCTTCTTGTTATGAGCTCCATGAATATGAGTACCTAGTTTTTATTATTGGTTATGGAATAAGTTGGATTTCCAAATATGGGTTTTAATATGATAAATTAGTTTTGTCTCCATATTATCGTTTATGATTCACCATCAATATTGTTACATGATTTGAATGCTTGTTTGATCGAGTCGCGAATCGATTGAGTTTGTTTTCATCTCTATTGCTAGATTAGGATTTATTATACGCAAAAGTGATAGATTCCTAATTACAAGTAGCATAATTGTGATTATTGCTTGTAGTGATACATCCTAGTAGTCACATGTGAGTCATAACCTTTGTTAAATCGGATTAGTGCTTTTACACGTTCGATTGCTTTGATTGGCTTGATTTCAGAGAACCTAATGCATCTAGGAATTAAACTTGATTAGTGCTTTTACACGTTAGGTTGTTTTTTAGATAGAATTCATATTCGCATCTTTTAGTGTGTTTGTTGATGACAAGAGGAGATTAGCGGGATATTCTTGCGATCAAGGTATTCTAGGGCCTTTGATAAAAGTTGAGATTAAAATATCAATTCTAGTTATTGAGTTGAAAACATGTTTGTGATTGAAGACGAAATCCATTACCAATACTCTCTCATCCTTGATTTGATTTGTTTACCTTTATTGTTTGCTTTTATTTTATTTTAGTATAAAAAAATAAAACCAGAGGTGTTATTTATAGGAAACCGAAACATATTGACAACCTAACACCTCTCTGTGGGAACGATCCTTTCTTGCCCTTGCTTCATTATATATTTTGAGTAGTTAGAAAGTGTAATTTATTTTTGTGTCGGCTGACAACCGACCATTTCCTCTAGAGGACTTGCTGGAGGTCTTATACTTGTTTGGAAAGATGGTTTCCATTTTCAGGTTGTCAATGCAGATACTTGGATTATTAATTGCTTAGTTCATGAAGATCCTTCTAAACCAGAATGGCTTCTTACCTGCATGTATGACTCTTTTTATATTGAGCATAAAGAAAAACAGTGGTCTTATATCAAGGAACTTGGACAAACCATTCATAAGCCTTGGGTGGTAATAGGTGATTTAAATTTGGTCTTTAACAATGAAGACAGGATTTCTACACAGAGTAATTCTTCTTCAAGATATGCTGCTTCCTATACAAGAAACTTAGCTTCTTCTTCCAGAGATTCTCCTTATGTCAATATGATTTATGAAGCTGGTTTGGAAGATATGGGGTACACATGCAGATCCTTCACTTGGTCCAGCAATGTTCATGACACTGGTGTGATAAGATCAAGGCTTGATAGGGCAGTCATAAATAGTGAATGGGTCTTACATTTTCATGATGCAAAGCTATTGCACCTTCCTCAACTGGGTTCTGATCACTATCCCCTTTTACTTGATTCTGCAATTTCAAATGAAGATAGGAAAAGAAACTAGAAGTATTTTCAGTACTATAAAAGGGATGATACCTTGAAAGATCAAGTTATTGCTGCATGGAATCAAACTATTAATGGTTCTCATGCTTACCAACTTTCTAAAAAACTGGTGTTTACCCAAAAGTTTGTTTCCATTTGGAATAAAGAAAAATTTGGTAATATACAAAGCAATATACTACTTCTACATCAACAACTTTAAGCCATTCAGCAAGAAGAACATCCTAATCACACTACTAATATCCATATCCAACAAGTTGAGCAGCAGATAGAACATTGGCATCAAATCCAAAGTGAGTTTTGGGAACAAAAAGCAAGAGATCAATACTACTTGGAGATGGACAGAAACACAAAATATCATCATACTAATGCAAATAGGAGGAGGTCAAGAAATCATATATTTTGCATTGAAAGATAGTAATGGTCACCTTTGGTGTTCAAGCAGCATTGAGTGGAAACTCTTCTTGCAGATCATTATAGTTCTTTACATACTTCGGCCTCGCTTTAGATAATGCAATTCTTGATTGTATACCCTCCACCATTACTTCTCTTGATAATGCTGAACTAGTTAAAATACCAAGTGCAGATGAGATCTTTAAAGCTCTGAAAGATATGAAATCTTGGAAAGCACCAGGTCCAGATGGGTTTCCACCTGGTTTCTTCAAATCTCATTGGAATATTGTTGGGAATTATGTAATTCGGATGGTGCAACAATTCTTTCAAAGCGAGGATACATCATTCTAAAGGAGTTAAATGCTACTAATATTTCTTTGATTCCAAAAACCAAGAACAAGCAATTTCCTTCGATCTCAAAGCCAATTGCACTTTGCAACACTTCTTATAAGATTATTTCAAAATTATTTCTTCAAGAATGAGAAAGGTGATGAATAAAATTATTTCACCACTACAAGATGCTTATGTCCAGTGCAGCAAATATCGAGATAACATATAGTTGGCTCAAGAGATCATTCATACTATGAAGAACAAAAAAGATGAAAAGAAATACCTTGCTCTCAAATTAGATATGTCAAAAGCCTTTGATAGTCTTGAGTGGTATTTTTGAAGGATGCTATGCTTCAAATGGGTTTTTGTGAAGAATGGTGTAATCTTATAATGCAATGTGTCGGTACCACAAAGATTTCAATTATTCTCAATGGTTCTCATGCAAGGCTTATTATCCTACAAGAGGTATTAGACAAAGAGTGACCCCTTGTCACCTTATCTTTTCATTATTGTCATGGAAGATTTCTCGAGACAATTATATACAGCTGAACATAATCATAATATATAGGGAATTAAAATAGCCACAGGTGCTCCTTCTATCTCACACCTCTTCTTTGCGAGATGATTGTCTGCTGTTTTGCCAATCTTTGATTTGGTTAATGTAAACAACCTTCTTCAAATCATTGAAGATTTTGGAGCTGCATCAGGACAAATGGTCAACTTCAACAAATCCGTGTATTCTTTAGTACAAGTGTTCCACAAAGATTTTAAAATTTTGTCAAGAAGACTTAAATTTTCAAGCATGAACCAAAATGAAAAATATTTGGGTATCCCACTGCTAATTGGCAAGAATAAAAACAATGCTTCACTCATATACATGAGAAAGTCAAGAATAGGCTCTCTATTTGGGGTGGGAGTACTTTGTCTCAATGTGGAAAATCTCAAATGATAAAACTTTACCAACACTATTCCCGCATATACAATGAGTTGCCTAGAGATTCTGTTGAAGTCATTAACAATATTAATTCTTTGCAAAGAGATTTTGGTGGGGTTTTGATGAGAAGAAGGGTACTTACACTATTTCATGGAAGTATCTTAAAAGACGTAAGGATATTGGTGGTCAAGGGTTCTAGATTTGAGAATTCTAAATCAAGCTTTACTTATTAGAGCAACATGGAGAATATGCACAAACTCGATGCATTATGGGTTTAAGTGCATGTCATCAAAATATTTTCCTTGTACAAGCATGCTACATGCAAAGTAAAAAGAATGATTGTTCTTGGGCTGGGGAAGGTGGAGGAAGAACATAGAGTTCATAAAGCAACACAGCTTGTTGGAGATTAGGTTCGGTGATGGATAAAGATATAGCTTGATGTTTGGATTATTGGGCTGGATTCTCCAACCATTCCAAAACAAGTAAGTGATATAGTGAAAATTTTGTGTGGGTAAAGGATTTATTCTTTCCTAATGTTAGGCGTGGAATGTGGATTTGAAAAGATCTCTTCCAAGCAAAGATATTGCAGCTCGTATTCTTCAAATGAGAATACCACATATAGTGATAAGCTAATCTGAGACCGACAAAGAATGGCGGCTTTACTCTTAAATCGCTTTACAACAAGCTCTTTGAGAATAGTTTGGGCAATATACAAGTATCCACTTTTATTCAAAATACAAACATCGGTTGGAAGGAGTTCGGAAAATCAACACTTGGCCAAGAGTCGGACACTTCATCCTGGAAGTGTCTTAGTGATATACTTCTACCAGGGTGAGATTAACAAGATACAGTGGACAATTCTCAAAGTTATGTCCTTCATGTGCTCAACATGATGAAGAAATAATGCATGTTCTCTTCAGCTGTCCTTTCTCTAGAGCAGTCTGGATATCAGTTCCAGGGGGTAGCAATATTCTCTCAACAGCAACTAATACTGAGTTTGAAACAATGTTTGAGACTGGTACAATCATAGTATGACGCAAAGTGGGTCGCGCATGACTGGCTAAATATTGCAATGGTGGTCACATGGAGCATTTGGAATGAAAGATGTGAAGTAGTTTTCCAGAACAAGAAAGCTAATCCCAAAGCTACTGCTACCAAAGCCAAAAACTTTGCTATTTATATAGGCAAACTTCATGAGAAGGATTCATCTCTGAATAACACAGCCTCTATATCCTCTTTAACCCCTGCATTATGGAAACCTTATTCTCGCACCTTATATGACCCTTAACTGTGATGCTTCTTTTGACTTAAACACTAGACTAACGGAATTGGTCCTGTTCTCACGTGATTTTACGGGTAACTGGAGAGGAAGCCGTGCAAAATGCTATGCAGAGTAGTAGATTCAGAGCAAGCAGAATGTCTTGCTCTTTTGGAAGCGGTTACATGGAGCAAGGAGTTGTAGATATCTCATCTTGTACTGCAGACAGACCTGAAGAACATTGAGGGGTATATCAACAACAACTCTCTTGTCATTGTCTGGGAGAATGAAACTATTCTGCAAGATGCTATAAACTATTTAAACACCAACATAACTAGTTGGAAGTACATTTTTATTCCTAGAACTTGTAATAAAGCTGCTGATGAGCTTGCAAAATTCAGTAGGAAATTTAGAGTTGAGAGAACATGGTCTGTAAGACCACCCTCTGTTATTGAAACTCAATTGTCTTTTGATTCCTCGAACCTTATTGATTAATAAAATCTTAGTTGTTTGTAAAAAAAAAAAAAAAATCCCAAAATTATTAAATTTCCTGACATATGTATTTTTATATACTATACATGTTTGATTTAATTTTAGTAATGTGATTTTTTATATATTATATGCATGTTAGAATTAGTTTTATTAATAATCTAGCATCTAATTAGGTTAGTCATGACATTTCCTCCTAGGTCTCTTTAATATTTTGACTTAATCAACAGTTAATAAAAGAAGGAGGGAGTAGTTCAAATTACAAAAGATACGAACCTTTTGTGATCCGTCTAATATGCGGTGGTTTGGAGATGTTGTTGTTTTTAAAGAGTTAGACCTGAAAATAGGCATATGATGGAATGTTTATATATCGTGTCCTATTTTTTGGCACTTTGTTTCTCCACTTGATTTTTTAACGATCCGTGAGATTTGCACACGCTTTTTTATTTTCGTATGTGTTCTACCTACTTTGCATGTAGGGGGCTATAATTAGCCATTCGGCTTGTATAATTATAAGTACAAGTTACGGAGACTAAGTTTGAGAGCAATCGAAGGAGTGTATATGTGTTTAATTAGTGTTACTTTGTTACTCAATTTATTTTCTTTTTCCTAGCCTTTGTATCTCATAGTACACATTTGACCGAGTTCTTTTATTTAGCTTGTTCTCTGGCTCTTATCTATATTCCATGAGTAATCGCATCAATGTGTCCTTTTGAGGCTATTTGACTAGTCCGATGACTCGGTTCATGCCAAAACCTTCTTTCCTATACCACACTACTCTTCCTTTCCCACGTGGTATGTACTACGGGCTCCTTCTTTACTCAAAACAAATTTATCCTTAATTACATCTTTCCATTTGTCTTCTCAATGCCAGGAGTGGTATACCCAGCTTTCAATTCAAGTACTACGATGCTCACTTTGTGAACACCAAACCCTCATCTTTCAATGACATAGTGTGTGGAAGATCATTGATACTGCTTTTTGCAATTATTAATAAGAACCTTAATTCCTCCAAGCTCATTAAAGGCAATCTTAATGATTGAAACATATATATTAAGAATTACTTGCAATGTAGTTTGGACCATAGTGAAAGGGTACTCCCGGCGAGGAGATATCCATACCTTTTTGTCATTAATGGAGGAATTGATAGCATTTATTGATGGCCACCAACGAGAGAACTTGATTTTACCACTTAAGAAAGCAATGAATTTTTGGTTAATAAATATACGTGATCTTTAAGCGATTTAATGAACATTACCCCATATTTTAGGGAAAAATACCAATCTTAAAATGTTATTGAATATGGAAAGTCTATTTAATACAATCTTTCACCATCCTCCACTCCAACGTTTGGCTCCACGGTACAAATGATAACTTCATCCCAATGATCAAAAGTTCTCTCTCACCCATCATACGAGATTTGCTAACTTCTCTTGTTAATACAGTTACATATGAAGTATTCACCTACTCCTTTGAATTTGATATTTCTTAAATGGAGATTCGACTCCCCAAATCGGCCATCCATTATTAAGTTTCAAAGATTCAATTTTGATATTTGCGTTAGAGACCAATAAAATTTCTCAATCCTTCATGTCTATAACCTTGGAATCACCAGGATGATGACCTTTTCACCACTATTACTAGTAAACCAATCAACAACAATATATATTTCCCCCTCTTTATTACTTATGTCAATCGATAATAGAGCAAAGATCTATGTCCTAAAGGCTTGTTTGTGCTTTTACCTCTAGATTTTGCTTCTCCGATTGTATTGAGAAGCCATATCGCTCCCTCAAACTAATAATGCAAGAGTTAGTATACCTATTTGATATATCTATAATTGTAACTTTGGGGTTAATCTCTTTCCGAGAATATACAAAATTATTATCACCCACTTGAGTATAAGATGTTGTCATCCTTGAACCTCACCATGATCGAACACTCCAATAGATTAGAGTGGAGGTTTATCACCATGAATCCCACTCACCAAGTATCACTATGAAGCCGAGATATTTCAATGAAGCTTTTACAAGGACAAATCTAACCTTCTTGCGATACGAAAATTGAGACAATTATTTTTATTTCAATCGAAGCACCAATAAGTCCATAAGGTTTCCAGTCTCGTCGATTGTGAATGGTTCGACGGCTGAGATAGTATCTCTTTTTGTTCTACAAGAGATGTTGGGAGTTTGTTGGTTTTGATGACATCTTCACAAACAAACTCCCAACATCTCTCGTCGAACATAGCAGGCATACCATCCAGGACCCGGTAGGCTTTTTATCCTATTTATTGTATACCATATTTCTTCGAGACGATGGGACCAAGGATATATTATTATTGCTTTCCATATCAATCTTCGTTGAGCTTGAAAGATAATTGCATGCTTGTCTTTATCAAGTATCTCTCTTGAAAAAATCGGTAAAGTGATTAACTAGATAGTGAACAATACGATTAGCATCGTTACCTTGATTACTTATCGTGAGTTTTAAGCGCAGATATTTGATTCTTCTTTTTCTTTGAAGCACAAAGAGATGTAAAATACGAGTATTCTTATCCACATTTGGGATCCAATTTACCTTACTTCTTTGATCATAGTATTTTTGGTGAATGAAGTTTAGAATGTTAATTTTCTTACAAGATTCATGTTCTTCAGCTCTTGTAGCCCTGATGTGCGATTCCATTTGAATCTGCAAAAGTTTTTCCTTTCCGTCTTCCACTGCTCTAAATATATTTCCAAAATCCTTCTTACTCCAATTATTTAAATCCTTCCCAAGAGTGTTGATTTTCCCCCACAATGTTTTGCTGACTTGCATTCCAAGAGTTTTGCACCACATTATTAAAATTTGGATGATCAACCCATAAATACTCAAATTTATTAGAATGCTTTCTCTTTCTCTTTGTGGTTCTGTGGGTATTGATTAAGATAGGTGCATGATTATCTGCTAACTCTTGTAAGATCTTAACCTCGTTATTCAAACATGAAGAACCACCGAGTACACATGGCCCTATCAAGTCTCTCAAGAATTGGCTCATCAACAGTGGCACCATTTGACCAAGTGAAGGCTGGTCTTGTAAATCCCATATCAATCATCCCTCTATCCTGAATGAAATTCTTGAACTCATTATTAGATGGATTCATATTCTATCTGCCACCTTTATTTTCTCTCATGGATTTAATGGCATCAAGATCTCCTATAATACACCAGGGATTTGATATCATAGAACCATTTGCAAAAAAAAACTAGACTAAAACTTGTTTATTTGATTACTTTATGGTGGCTCATAGACACACAAAAAATCCTAGTTTTCACCAATAAGTTGTTTTATGCGATTGTTAGCACTTATCACTTCTAACTCAGTATTATTAGTCTAGAGCACAACATTACCACTACTTCTTCATATAGATTGATTATACTTAAAATTATCAAAACCTAACTGGAATAGAAATTAGAAGCATTTCACTCACTAATTAATGTCTCGATAGAAAAGCAATTTTAAGGTTGCAAGCCTTGAGAAACGCCTTCAAATTACTAATTGTCGAGATGTTTCTCAATCCTCGAGGAGTTCCGGAGAACACTAACATCTCTTTTTGGTGATTATGGGCAGACCACCACACCCATTTGAGGTAATTGGAAAATATGGAGTTTTTTTATTAGAACATCGATATCCATAGGATAGCAGATCTTTTCGTGCCCCTTGAATGCATCTTCATTAATGTTGTTATGATTGGTTTGTGATGATTTCCTTCGATCTTCTCCATCCCTTTTCTTATTTATCTTATCTGTTTCATATATGGAATTTGAGGAGGATATATCATCTTCTTCTTCATAAACATCTTCCAGAATTAGGTTTCGTTTTTACGAAATATTATGGATTTGTAACATGAAGCGTCAATTATCTTTGTTGGACTGAATGTATCGTTTGCAAATATTTGGGCTTTTGGCACTTGGATAAGAAGTTACTTCTCCGGATAATGAATTCCGAGCCAAAGGACTTTTAGAGGATAGTAAATATATAGAAGTAGAGTAGAAGATGGCAATGTTTTTATACACAATTGGGCACAACCGTAGAATCGTGTAATTTTGTATCACTTTCAACATTCGGGTGAAAACGCTTTTGTAAGTATTTTCATGAAGTGTTGGCTGCTATGAAGATTTGGTCTCTTTGAAGTTTTAGTTCCTCCGTCTAATGTATTTGACAAGCCACTATAACTAAAAGGCATAAACGTCTCGAGAGAAGGTGCTTTCAAAGGTGTTGTTGGTGCATTGGATGGCACTCTAATTAGTGCGAGCATTCCGGTCGAGAAGCAAACACCGTATAGAGGAAGGGGAAGAGGAGAATGTACCCAAAACGTGCTTTGCGATATGTGATTGGGATATGTACTTTTTGTATGTAGTGGTTGGATGGGAAGGCAACCGCTCATGACTCGAGAGTGTTGGACCAGGGCGTGCGTGATCCATCTTTCAAGTTTCCTTTACCTCCACCAGGTAATATCTCTATTTTAAGTCCCATTTTTCTGCATTGGGTTTGTTTTCTTTACTCAATTTTATTTAGATTCTTGTGCACCGTGTTCTTATATATTTGAATTGTAGGAAAAATAAACGTCCCGCCATTATAACTAGGAAATTGATCACAATATCGAACTCTACTTAGGAATTAGGATCATTCTTTTTTGGTTTGGCATAGATTGGATTGTTCGAACGAGGGAAAAATATATTCGGATCTCTCGACACAAAATTAGAGAAGTAAGATGTAGAAAATGCGAGTTCACTTTCATCAATTTGTGTGATGTAGAAAATGCGCGGGTGTGAAGTCCTGGTTCCCCTCTTTGCCACATAATATTGCTCAATGTAGTTGACAGGATTCTTGTTTTACACTTTGGTCATTCGCATTGTCATACGTTATTGATTTACACTTCAATTTCATTTTTCCTTTCCTTACTTTGGACTAGCATATATGTTACCTCTTCTGCAGCTGAGTTTCATCGCATGACTTCATAATGTTTTTGTTGAAAATTTGCGGACAAATACTATCTATGTGATGCTGCGTACTCTCATACACGGGGTTTATGTGTCCGTACGCAACATAAGGTATTGGATAGGTGATTACCAAGAGTACCTCCAACGGAAAAAGAGGAGAAGTTTAATCAAGCCCATGCTCGATTGAGGAATGTGATTGAGAGAGCATTCGGGGTATTGAAAGTAAGATTTCCGTCTTAAGTAAAATGCCTTCTTACTCATTTGAGACGCAAAGAGATATCGTCATTGCTTGCATGTCAATACATAACTTTCTACGTCGTAATGCATTGGATGATTGGTTATTTAAAGAATATGAGAATGTGAGATTTGATATGAATGAGTTTCTGGTGGAAGTCGAAGTGGAAGCGAGGAAACGGAAGAAAGTGCACCTCGTCTGTTTTGGACGACAAGAGCAAATATATATGAACAACTTACGTGATGAGATAGCTAGTCTCCTTTAGACTTTTTGTTGCTTCTTTTATGTTTGTAGGAATGAAATTTTTAGATTTTATTGTTTGGTAGTGTTTAATTCCATCAAAAGGGAAGTTCTTTAGATCGGAATGGAACAATCTGTGATGTTTCGGTAATGATGAATGGTATGGTTTCAAATGTGCACAAGGGTATTTTACATCCAAAAAAATCCAGTCGGCTAAGTCAGTCTGACTCACAAAACAAACATATTTTCCGACTCGGACCTTAGTGAGTGAGATCCGGATGAGTCGGTGATTTCACTCGGATCCGCACGACTCGGATGAGTGCTGCAAACAAACAAGGTGATAGTCTGGCTTCATCAACTGAGTGTTTACCAAACATATTATTTTTGTTTGCTTACTAGTATATGTTACCATCTTGGATTTTTCTTCTGTCACTCTAACGACCTTGTCTGGATTGACTGTATTCTTCTCTAGGTTTGTTACGCAGTCGGCTATAACTATGTCTTCCCCATAAAAGGCTCCATGGTTCCCCACTAAGTTTGTACACTTTTCTTGCGTTTCTTCCGTTGATGGGTCTTTTGCATTTCCTCCACCACTTTTACATTGTGCAAGTTACTTTGTTACGTGCTCCAAGCATGTATTTAAAGTTTTTGTCGATACTTCCATTTTTACCTCTGTTATGGTCATTAAATTCACCCATCCTTAAGGATCTAAATCAATCAGTAAATGTCGTGGGTCATCTCTTGCATACGTTGATCGGGTCCCAAAGAATCGACGCCTCATGAGCAGCGGCTATCATCTTCTTCACCACCATGTTATTCTTGTTAGGGTTGAGTAGACCGAAATCGGTGGGTTTGTAGTAAGCTCGAATCTCTTACGTATACCTAGCCATAGATTTGTCTTGCATTTTAAGTACTATCTCCTCTTGACTTAATGGTTTATCTTCCTCTAATTTAGTTGAAAGATGTGGACACCGCTTCATTAGATTCCCAAAAAACCCACAATAGAAACATAATCTCGGGGAGTTTTTCATATCCAACTGAATGGTAATCTTCATCTCCATATGTTTTGGCAGATGTCTAGTAATATATCAATCTTCACCACGATTTTAGCATATTTACCCCATTTAGCGGCAAGCGAGCATCAATAGAATCGGGAATTCCTATATTTTTTTGCAATGTTGAATACCTTTGATTTATTCATCATACTTAATGTTAGCCCATAAATGTGTATCCAAAAATAAACATATTTGAAATCATATTATTTCTTGAACTTGAAGCCATACCGAAAGAGTAAGTGAAGCAACAAAAAAGGAGAGATAGAAAGACAAATCATTGAGAGACTCGGTGATAGATATAACACCCTAAACGGAGAGAAAAACACATCCAAAGAAGATGAGAAAGAACCTTGACGAAGTCAGAAAGCGTGACCAAAATTGACCATAGAGAGAGAGAGTTAGATACAATGTTAAAAAAAGTAAGAAGTTAGTTTGGCTATACAAGAATGTTTAGATACCATTCCAGAAGTTGCTTTTTGAGTTCTTGAAGCAAAAAGTCAGAAGTTAGTTTGGGTACACATTTGCAGAATAATTTATAGAACCAAAAAGTTAACTTTTTTTGAAGCAAAAACACTTTGCTTCGGTATCCAAAAAGTTACTACGTTTCAAAATAACTTTTACAAGAAAAAAACTAATTTAAGTGAAGTGAATTGTTTTTGCTTCCAACTTATGGGATTGATTTATTGTTCTGGAAAAAAAAATGATATGCTTTTGGTATCGAAACACAACCCCCTCTCAAGAATTGGCCAAATCCTAAAAAAACCACTTTATTAGGGACATTGTGCATTCTTGCCATTCTCAAATCCATGAAAGCATCCATCGTGTGTAGCTTTGGAATTTCCAAATTCAATAAATATTAATGACATTTTGGAATTCCCAAATTCAATAAAAATTAATGTCATTATTTGTCAAATTGTTATTGGACCAATTGCTAAATAATTTTTCTACTCCGATTGATCATAAAGCAAATCTTTTTGGGTTTTTTTCTTCTTACCGGACAAATTTTGTAATTATTAACGAAGTAATTTTAGATAAATATTTTTTCTCATAAAGTTTTAGTTTTTAATTTTTGAAGCATAGACATATAAGATCAATTTTTCTACCCGCGAAAAAAATCATTCATAGCCTATAACACCTGAGAATGAAATATAAGCCATAGAAGTGAAAGTATGAGTTAGGATTAAATTATTTAGTGATAAGGGTTAGAGCATTGCTCGGTCGAACTCACAAGTATTGCTATCTCAAGCTTGTTGTCAAATTTAGTTGTCAAAACTATATCTTGATTTCTAGTCTACAATTAGTTAAGTCTCGGACTAGGATAAAAACGTAGTTGAGAAATAGAGGATTACGTCAGTCATCATTACGTTCTGACTCTGCTTCATTAAAACTCTTTTCATCGAAAGTTGCTTGTAAAGCTGTTTTATTTGTGTATTCACAAATCCATATTTCAAAATTGTGGAGACTCTAAGCATTTTTTCTTCTGATGGAAAAGATGTTTGAATGATTGTTAATTCTTCAATCTTGAAGGAAAAAGAGAAATCACATTTCTATAATTCAACTTTGAATAGAAAAAAAGGATGAATATGAAGAAACAAAGATCTAACAACTCAAATCTTCAAAAAGTTTTCTATTGTTCTTAAAGAGTTAAAGCAAACCAGGATGGAGATTCAGGAAATAAAAGTTATTGTACTAAAATCTCTAGAGATTCAAAAGTCCCTGGTCCGACAACAGTCATAAAGTTTTGTAGGACTTGACTCCTTTCTTCATGAACCATATGTTCCAATGTCTTGACGACAAGGAGTTCGGGGACAATAATTATTTTTTTCAAGAATCTTAATGTCTAGGAAACTTCTTATGAGAATTTATTCTTATGTTCGAGAAGGATAACTAGGGTTTGGTATAGCGTTTTTTTTCATTACTAAAAATAAACACAAACAAGCTTTTGGACAACAGAAAGCTCTCCCCTCTCTCCTCTCTCCCTATTCCCAGCGGCTATTTTCCTTCATCTTTTCAACTCTCTTCTCGCTAATCTCCTAATGCACTTTGTGAGTAGTTCAATCGGCCAGGTGTCGATTCCTAAGCTTGGGGACTTTGAAATGGGAGGAACTGATAAGTGCACAAGGATTTTGACCCTCTCTATGGTGATTGTGAAGGAATAAAACAATTTTTCTCCTCCTTCTTTTCGGTTTTTGGCTAAGTTATTTTTTCTACTTTTGCAAAATTCATATGCATCTGGCATCCAACTTGCATCTTGTTTACATTTCAAGCATCTTGTGGGGTTTTGATTTCTTGTTTATTGTTTGGTTACACTAATTAGTATCTCATAGAAATCCAAATTAGATTGACAAAGGTTAATTCATAGAATCGGATAAGTAGAACTGAAATCAACTAAAAAAGATAATACACAAATTTAAATCTTAAAACACTAGGATATGAAATAGAGGCGGTGAGATAGCTAGATAGTAACTAGAAATTCCTTAGAGCTCGATTCCTTCTGCTAAGTTCTTCTTCTCCATCTCCTCATAGTGATTCTTACCTCGCTTCTTCAAATACCGTTCCTCTCTCTTCGAACATAGTAATAATCGGATCCAAATGACATTTCTTCAATATAAACTTTGAGCATCTAGAGATACCCCTTCTCCATCTTAAACCTGGATAACTTTCTTAGCAATGGGTTTGAATTTCTTCTTCTATTCTTGGTTGAGGTTGCAATAAGCTAGGTGCGAGCTCCGATTAGGGTGAAGAAAAATCTCCAGGAAACACTTGGCACACCGATAATAGTGAATCCGATGGAGATGATTGTCTCGGCATCGCATGATTCTAGTTGAAGATATCCTTGCATCTTTCGGAACTAGGCTATGATCACAACCCATTCGTTTCTCGCTTCTTTTCTCTTTCATTTTCTGTTTCTTGCAATTTTTGTTATGGTCCTGTCTCTTGTCTTTTGAGTTATATATTTAACCTTGTCAATTCGTTCTCTTAATATTGCATTAATGCCATTCTTATCTTCCTCTACTAATTTCTCTGTCCATGTCGATTCCTCCGGCTTGGACCTTTTGTGAGTCTTTGAACCTAAAGTAATTATTGTGCGACTTTTGCGTTTCAATCTTTAGAATCCTTTGTATTCAACTTTAGATATGATTGCTTTTAATTCCATTTTACTAGCCATATAAAGACAACCTTTACCATTTTTTTAGAATTATTGAAATCTTTTAAACTAGTTTGTTGGTAAAGATTGAGGTAATGAGCAAACGAGAATAATACTTTCAAGGTTGAAAAGTAGGAAGAACAAGGCTTTAACTTAAACATTAACTCGATTAAATATAAATCAAGCTAATTAGAGATAGAACATTACTCTCAAGCAATTACTAGTCCTAGTTTTCTTCTAACTTTCCTTAATGGCCAGTGGCCTTCTTTAACATTAACGATAAAACAAAGTAACATCCATCTTTGCATGTGCACTACTGATGAGCACGAAAGTGCGACGCATTTTCACCCATAAATACATTAGATGGGCCTCATTTTATCACTAATAAACTTGTTTGTAGGTGTTTTTGTGAAATAAGCTCTTATGGAGAAAGTTTGCTCAAAAAAAGTGGTATTTGATCCACAGAAAAGTACTAAAGGCACCCCAATCTTGGATAAGGGCACCCCTTAAATGTGATAAAGGCACCAGGAGGAGTTGATAAAGGCACCTAGGAGTTTTCACTATTTACACCCAAAAATTACTCTTTGTACCCCATAATTACTATTCGCACCCAGAATTGCTATTTATACCCCAAATTGCTAAAGGGACACCATAACGAGGATAGGGGCAGTCATCTTCTTCATTTGAATTTTGAATTTTGGCGGGAAAATGGCTGCAGAATTAGGGTTGAAGATTTGGAGGTGTTTGGACGAGATTCAATGGCTGAAATCAAATGGGTTTGTTGCTAGGACCTAAACAGGGATGGTAATGTGCTTTGTTTCAGTTATATTTGGCTGGATAATCAAAGATTGATGAAAACAGCAAGAACAAAAATGGCGGGAAAATGTTGCAGTACACGGCCAGATTTAGGGTCGAGTTTAAATCATGCTCTAGGGAGATTCAAGGGCTTAAATTAAATGGGTTTACTCTAATTGACCTAACAGGGCTGGTATGGGTCTTCCTTTCGGCTAGAATTGGCTAGATTGTCGAGATAAAGCAAAACAGGGGAAAGAAACTCGGTTACATTCCAACAGAGACTTGTAATATTTTCGTGAGAAAAACTCGAGATTCTGTTGGGTTGACTTGTGGAAGATACGTGAATATTTGTGTCTGCATGAGTACAGCGTGTTTGGAGCATATCTGTTGAGGATTATCGCGTGTGGAAGAGAAAAAGGGAAAGAAATATTCCGTATCTGCATTTAATGAAGAGAGGATTATATGGAGTTAATTCATAATATTTGGTGCTGGTGAGGTATAAAAAGGGGTCTTGGGATGTTTGAGAAGAAGATAGAGAGTTGGGGAGAAGAACAGAGAGCGGCAGAGCAACTTCTCTGCTGCTGCAGAGAAGAGGAAGAAGAAGAACACAGACGACAC
This sequence comes from Papaver armeniacum, assembly GCA_023531295.1. NCBI lineage: Eukaryota > Viridiplantae > Streptophyta > Magnoliopsida > Ranunculales > Papaveraceae > Papaver > Papaver armeniacum. Next base: position 253,445 of record JAJJWW010000098.1, read on the forward strand.
TTTAGGACTGTCGTTTATGAATGGTCGCATGTTCACATCTTAGCGACCGTTTGTCTACGACCAAGTTTCAAATATAGTTCTTACCAGAACGAAGCTTAAGCTGAACGGAGTTTGTAGCGGCCATTAACCGTTGCAAAATTCCCGGTTTATTGTATTTTCACTTCTTTTCTTCATTGTAAGCACCATTTGAGCTATAAAAAAATATTTTGAGAGTGTCTACAATATGATTAGCTAAACCCCTACATTGGGTCGACGGAGGAAGCCGAATTTCATACGTGGGTAATTTTAATTAATTCTTTATTTGACTTTTGCACTAATTAAAATAGAATTATGATTTGAAAAAATTAGTTATCATTTTATTAGATGGGTCATGCTTGCTTAGATGTTTGATGGCCCATGCTTACGATTTATAACTAATGTTTGGAGAATCTACCTTGGCAAAAATAAGAGTCCTTGTTGTTTTGTTCATTGAGCGATAATTGCTGAAGAATAATAATTGAACCTATTAATATGAATGCGGTGGAATCCTAGACCCAGTGACTCTCGCTTTTGTTTATTATTTTCGTTAAACCTTTTAATTTAATCTTCGCAAGTCTGAGAGAACGAATCTTAATTACTACTACGAAAACTAAGAAAAATCTTAAATCATTAATACCCCCCAAACTTATTATTTGCTAGTCCTCGAGCAAATTTATTCTAGAAAATAAAAATCATTTGAACCCCTAGGTGGCCCTAGTGGCGGAGTGTTGTCTCCGGAGGGTTTACCAGAGGTGTACCCACAAAACCTTTACTCCGCACCCTAGCTATCTACGAGAACCTTGGAAGGCACTAAAGAATCTCCTTGGTTGGCATACTTATTGACTACGGGAGGAAGTACCACGATGCGAAATTCCAATTGTTGTACACGAGTTTGCACTCAAGCATACTAAAATTCATATAAAGTGACTGAGCTCTACTCGGATAGTTTGGACATCATAAACCTGAAGTCAACCAATCACATGGATAGATTAAGAAGATAGAAAAACGTGGATGATGTTGACTAAGGTGAACCTATCCTAATGGACTGAGACACTGGTCTGGACTAGTATCAACACACTGGCATATACAAGGGGACCAATGATCGATAATCCTAACTCTAGGTCAACTCATTTGGCATATACAGAGGGTAGGTGATCGACTTTATTGTATTTATTAGGTTGGTCTAGTGGTCCGGTCTCTTTTTTTTTTTTTTTTTTTAGTATCTCGAACACTCTATTTCACCCTAGCAATGGTAAAGAGAAAAATAAAAGAAGTGATCAGGATTCTTTCGATGTTTCCATCACGAGGATATGGCAAAACTACCATGTTTTCTTTTTCTAACACCTGAGCTCTGTGCTTTTATGAATAGACTCTTTAGATGTTTCCATCTAATCAGATTGGTTCCTCAACTCCTACAACCAAGATGTTCCCATCCACTTAGATTAGTTAGTGCCAACCTTAATAAGCATAAATTTCTAGTCTCTGGAGTTTATTTATTGCAACTAAAAAGTTTCTCCTATACCCCCAAACTTAAATCTAACATTGTCCTCAATGTTCTAAAGATGAAATTAAAAGCATGAACAATTAGAAACTGTCACCACTTGAAGAAAAGAGTAAGGAAAGATATTACCGTGTTGCAAAGAGCATGGGTTACCTCCCAAGAAGTGCTAAGTTTAAAGTCTTCGGCCAGGACATCGAAGGAATTAGTCACCTCATAGAATCATAAAGTAATAGCCCAGGAATAATTGAGGATCCCCAAAACCAAATAGGGCTATCACTAGTAAAAGGAATCTGCAACATCCCAAGAAAATTAGCAAATAAAACACACCCTTGTCTAGTTTCTGTTTAAGACAACTACATCTAGTTGTGGTTCGTGTTCGGGTTCTATAATTGGATCTAGATAACATATTTTCATGGGTTGCATTTCCTCAAAAAGTTGAATCCGAATGTTTAGGTTCTAGAGTCCGGAAAAATTCAAATAAAAGCTTAGAAGCACATAATAATAACCTAAATAATTGCGGATCCTCGAAGTCAATCGGACTTGACTCATATACGAGTTGACCACAAGAGTGGTCATTCTTAAGCAAAATGTCGAGGCCTAATCTTGCTAAAGTAATTAGGTTTAGTCTCAAAACTTAATAATTGACACATGTTATACGTTCCCACAATTGGAAGGAAGGTTTTTGGTGGGAAAACAAAGTCAATCGTGGTATCATAGCCAAGGTTAACCACATCAACCGAGAGGATGGGTTTCTAACAACTGAACTTCTTTATGGACACAACTAGGTTCAGGAAAAAGTGTATGAAGATAATCTTTTAAAATGGTTGAGGCACATATGTCAAGTCCCAAGTTAGGGACTTTTCTAAGAGTTAAAGCACATGGAGAATGATAATCACCCCAAACTTAGAGTTTTCAGTGTGTCTCTAGAAAGACTAGTCACAACTTCCCTAATTTCAAGGTCATCGATTCCGAAAATGGTCAATTGATTCTTCTAAGTCGGGTACATCCTCACTCATCTCTACGAGTTCATTTTCTTTTTCTAAGTCTATTGTTTCTAAATCGCTAGACTCAAAATATACTTGTTCCTCTAAACCATCATTGGCTTCGTAATCAAAAGGAAATACTACATCGTCTAAAAGCGGGGTATCTCTAGTCAAATCCTCATCCTTTGAATAGGTGAATAATTATTAAAATTATTTGGATTTGAACTAGAAATATTATCATCATTAAGCTCAATTGGAGTAACAAATTCCCGATCACTATGCCTACGATTTCAAATTCTTCATCAACACTATCCTCATCATAATCATCATTATAATAATATGAAAATGGTTGAACCTCATCTAGACAAGTAGTGTTACCAATTTTATCCTCGTCATCTTGATTATGTAAATAACGTCCTATTTTTCAAGGGTGGTATTGGGAACACTATATTGGAATTTAAGACTATCTTGAGCAAATTTTTCCACAATCCTATTTGTACTCTCGTGAAATTGCTTGAGGAATCTTCTAGATATATCTTAGTTGACTGCTCTACGGACTCTTGGAAGCGGAATATTATAAGTCTCTTTCATAAATAAGTGAAACTTACGTGTTGACTCATTGAAACTCTTGAGAGACTCTTCTAAAGAAATTGGAGGATCGTTTTGCTCGTAAGGCGGTGCACGTGTGGATAGTAATTGGGCTCGCCTTGGTATGACCCATAACCTTCAAAAGGTTGGCGTCCCCAACCACTATTCACACTCGGGGTCATAAAAAGAGTGATGTCCATATTGTTCAGTTGGATATTCATATTCATTGTGATGGCTATTGTAATACCAGGTTTGACATCCTAGCACAAGGGAATTCTACACAAGCACAAACAAGGCTGACTCGACTACAACAAACCTACCGATTTCTAGCAAACAAAAAGCATGATGGCTCCACTTAGATTGTTTTCTAGACCAGCTTCTAATCCTTCGGAAGGAATTCGTTACAATTTGAGTAAACCTCCCTCGGGAATCAATCCAGAGTTTAAGTAAGTTGAATAGGCGAGGAAGTGCGTGGAGCTTTGATACCCAAGGCCTCACACCGCATTACGGGCGGCGCGTCACGCATTCAACTCACGAAACCATCATGAACTTCAAAGTATGCTTAATAGAGTAACCAATATTTTTCGAACGACTTTCCTATTAAGCTCGTTACCTATCGGTCTCGTTCTATTCAAAATTTTAGGCTTAGGTTCGCGTTTGGTTTTGTTTTCCTAAGGCGGGCAAGAAGAGAAACGGTGATAAAATCCGAACCCTTATCTTGTATGGCCAGTCCTTGGCCTTTACTAGGAAATTAAAACATGGGATTCAGTTCCTCGACTTATATATTCATACAAAATCATCCAAGAAACCCGCTGGACGGGGATTCGCGGGTGTTTAAATTCTTACCTCCGTTCCGGACGGGGGATGAACCGTTGAAGTCGACTCGGGCCCGACTCCTATGTCGTGTACGAACCGAGGGGCGGGTGATATCGCAATCATAGTCCTTCAATGCGGTTTATATTTGAATTACCCTTCCTTAGGGTTTAAAATCAATAATGTCAGATAGTCCAAAATCAAAAAGTCCAAAAATAAAAACACAAATTACAAAAATAATTACCTAATTACAGTTTCACAAAAAAAAAAAATTAATTAATTACACTATATACAAAATTTTCTTCTTCACTAGTTCGGATCTCTCTTTTCTTTCTATTTTGGCTTTGCTTTTCTTTCAAAGACTTTCTCTTTTTCTTTCGCTCCACCCAAACTGAAAAGAAAACAAAAATACCAAAAAAAGAACAAAAAAAATAATAACAAAAAATAATAACAAAACCTAAAAAAACAAATCTATAAACAAAAGTAGCGTCGGTGGCGCCAAAAATTGATGTGACTCAATAATGTTGTAGAAAGTGGTAAATACGGTTTGCCGTTCACTCGGACTTGACGAGATTGATTTTAAGAATTAATAAAAGAAAATAAAAAAGAAAAATATATACAAATATTGTCACAAGATGAAGAGATGGGGTGGGACTCATGGATTGACCAAAACTCACAACAAAAGGTTCAAATATTAATTCTTTTAACAATTATAGCTCAACAAATAAAAACATGGACTCTTATTTTGCCAAAGTTAATTCTCAAAATATTAGTTATAAATCGTAAGCATGGGACATCAAACATTTAAGCAAGCATGACCCATCTAATAAAATAATAACTAATTTAATCAAATCATAATTCAATTTTTAATTAGTGCAAAAGTCATAAAAAGAATTAATTAAAATTACCCATGTATGAATTCGTCTTCCTCCAGTCGTCCAGTAATGGGGTCTAGCTCATCATGTTGGAAACACGCTCAAAAATCATTTTTATTGCTCAAAGGAGGTGTACAAATGATGAAATGGAGAAAATGATGAAAATCAAGTGTTTATGATTATAAGTGTTGCAAACACTGTTATAAAGGATATTCTTGTTGCTTTTAAGTGCGCCTTCCGTACGACCACGCTTAGGAGTGTCGTTGTCATCACGGAAACGACGGTTCCACTGTGCGTTGATGTTCTTCGTGTTCTTGGCGAAGAAAGAGAATGGCGGTTCTGCATAACTCAATTTTATTGCTCTTGTAGTGTTAAAAAGCCTCCCAAACTTCCATAAGTCTTCTCATGCTCCCCTGACCTTTTTTATACTTGCCCGGCGACCAAATCTCCCCTCATAATTGCTCCAAATCTTTTCTTTTATTTTTTTGCACAATACGGAATAATTTCCCTTTTTAATCTCAGACGATTCGCGTTCCATTTAAACATTTTAAACACGCAAGAACTTGTCTAAGAATGAGTCAAGATCGTGCTGGGGATATCTACACGCCCCAAACACGTAATCTCCACAACTCGCCCGATGAATCCAGTATATCTCGTGTTGCATTTCGCTTCATTCCCACGCATACTGACCCAAGTTTTGCGATTCTAACACACATGCTAGTCTGTTTGGTCAAAACAGGATATCTACAAACCAACTCCGTCGATTGAATCTCCTTCAAACTCGTAAAATTCTTCTTCGTAAATTATCGGGTTTCAAAACCCAAATTCCCGCCAAAATCCATTTTTTGAAAGGTTGAAGAAGGTGCCCCTTAGCCAGCTGTGGGGTGTGAATAGCAATGGGTTGCCCCTTAGCAATTGGGTTACCCCTTATCCAAAATGGAGTCCAGGATAGCAAATGTCCTCGAGGGGGGTGTTCGAGCAACTTTCTTTGTTTAATTTTCCAACAATCTTTATTTCAAAAAATACCTACAAACACACAAACACCATAGTAAAGGACAAAAACGAGTACTAACAATCTGAAACTTTGAGGACAAATTAGACACATAAATGCGTCTATCAACTACCAACCTTAGAATCTGTTGATCACCTTTTACCCTAAAATACTATTTCCCCTAGCTTCAGCCTTCAGCAGCCTCATATTGTCCCTTGCCCTGTTCAAATTGTACCTTGCTTATCTTGAGTGTAACCATAGTGAAAACCTGGAGGCATTTCACTATAGAGTATAGTAGCATCAATTGGTAACCATTGATATTTATCGGTTAGTTTTATACCTCTTCACCCAAACCCACCTTTATCTATGGTCTTAGATTGCAATAAGCCAAATATTTAATATGATTTGCATGCATGAATTAATTATTTCCCGTACAAATAAGCAAAGAAAATGCACTCTATGCAAATGATCGTCCGCACCGCATAACCCTTGTCATTGAAATAGGAGCTCCTTCGGGAATTTATTATGATTAAGCCATCTTGTGAGTTTTTAGTTTTCTACTTTTTGGTTTGTTTTATGGAAAAGCTTTTAGTCTCATAATGCTCTTTTATACTAGTTTTAGGATAAGCAACTATTAATGTTGGCGTATAACTTTCATCTTCTCTTACTCCAAGGCCTCTTTCGGTTCTCTCTTCTTATTCTTGGATTCTCTCTAATTTAAATCTTTTAGTAATTGTTGTAACGTTTCCTCTCTTAATGAGACTTGATTTTTATGTGACCCTTCTTTAGACTTTTCTTTTCATTGAATTTTTGTTGAGTATTACCTATAAAACCTATAAATCTAAATCACTTGAATACACGCAATTAGAGTTACTAGGCTTTATCTGTTAGTCTAAAACGACTAAAGGCTTGTGCATTAATTGGTTGCCCATCGATTTAGCATGGGTAAATCCCATTCACTTCTTAGCAGCCCCTAAACTAGAAAAAGTGAGATTGTTAATTATTTTATTCTTGCTCTTTTCAAACTTTAACTAAATCTCTCTTGGTTCTTCTTAGTACCGCATCGGTTAAAGTGGTGCCTCTAACCTTGTCTTTGGTAAGGGTTATGTTTTGTTAGATAGTAGTCCTTATTTTATGTCTTTTAGCCTCTTCTAAGCCTAGTACAAAATTACGATCTATAGACGATACATTACCAAATACATAGGTTACTTTCCCCCAAATTTGGTTAGTCAAATGTCTCTTTATTCCTCGTATTGGGGTCTTGTAAATTTAAAAAAAAAAAATTTGTCGCCTCCGTTGGTGAAGATTAAGGTTCTTTCTTTCGATATCTCTTTTCTATTCATGGGAGCTGGTATCTGGAAACTTTGGTGCACCTTGTATTCTTCTTCCCTCTATATTTAGTCTCATATATTCTCTTCTTGGCTCCATTACTTGTCTCCTGTTTCTTGCATCCCTTTCTTTCTTGCCATGGGTGAACCCTTCAATCTCTATAAAACACCTCGTGGTCTTTCTTTATCTCTGAAGACTTCTTGTAGATGGTGGACTTTCGATAAAGGCTAAAATATTAAAACCATAATTGTACATGCTCACGATCCAAATAATGAGATGAATATTGTGGCTCATGTTCACGTTCAAGCATGAAAGCTCATGCCACTGCGAATCTTCAATGAGTAGCATTGTCTCCCGGAGCGTACGTGAATATACAAACAACCGAGGCAACGGCATATCTCATGAATCTTGGCAACTTCCAGTGCCACTTTTTTATAGAATCGAACGATCGACTCGCTCTTAGACAGCCTTGCCCGCTAGTATAGAGCAATAACGTCTTTCGTGGATGTTGTAGGATCAT
>JAJJWW010000099.1:0-120877 GCA_023531295.1 Papaver armeniacum
TTCCGGTTAAGAAAAACTATTGTTATCTTTTTTGTATGGTATCAATCGTTTAGGCTTACAAAATTACGTTGCAATTGCGGTGCTTATAATGTCTATGTTGTTTCAATGGCTTAGGTTGAGGTGAATAATTATGCAAGTTGATTTATTTTGGTTTGTATGAATTATTTATGGCTTAATGAAATAATATGTGTACGGGATGAGTTGTTTAGTCCAATTCGATTCCGGATAAGATAAACTAAGTTAATTCTGATCTTAGTTAGACTTATCGAAGTGAGGTTTCGGTTATTCAAGTCTAATCGAAGGCCTAAATAAGAAATGCTAGTTAACTAACCTAGTACTTGTCTTGTTTAAAATTGAAAGGTCTAAGTTTATGGATAATTAGAACCTGATGAGAAAAATGGAGTTTATCTTTATTTTGGTCTTATCAAATTAAGCGGTTGTTTTTGAACAATCGGTTTAGCAAAGAGACTAATATGCTTAGTTATTTTTGGTTTGCTAAATAAATTGGAAAAATCGTTTCGGACAATTGTTTCCTTGGTAACATATCAAAATAAGACTACTTGTAGTTTTGGTTTGGATATTGGTTATCAAAACATGATGTGTGGAACCCTCGTGCCTAAATCTACAGGTTTGCAAGTCTATTCTGAGATTTGTGAGATTCTTTTCATGTTGTCCTTTATTTTTTCTTTTCTTTTTCATTTTTGTGACAAAAAGGGGGAGAAATATATGGAGTAAACAGGTGATGCTGGCATTGATATTTATATTGATTGGCATCACTAGGGAAAAGAACATTGGTACTTGAATGTTTCTATCTAACGAAAGAGTGAAACCACAGACTAAGGGGGAGTAACATGTCATATGTTTGGTATAACAAAGATGTGCGGATTGAATATCTACCTATCTTCCTTAGGTGGAGTAATATCTTTGTTATTATAATGTCAACAACGACATTTTCAAGGATTGAATGTAAGCAGTTTCACTGTGATGTTGAATTGGGAATCAAGCGGATTGTAATGAATTATTATAATTTGTTCATCCATATGATATAAGAGTTTTGTCACCAAAATTGACAAATGGGGAGATTGTTAGAGCATGGCTCAGTTGAACCCACCAAGCGTTGGTATGTCAAGTTTGGTTGTCATATTTTAGTGAATCAAAACTCATGTTAAGAGTCGCTTGATTATGTACTAGAGTTAAACTTCGTATAGGTTAGCTTGAAAGTATTAGGATATGAGAAATTACAAGTATTGAGAAGACTTGAAGATGTGAAGAAGCAAGGAGCTACAACAACAACAATCATCCTTACACTTGAGGTTAGTGATATTTGACTTGAACTGTTTCATTCCCTAACGTATCTTTCAAGTCGTGCCTATTGAAAACATAACTGCGAAGCATATTTTAACTCTAGATAGACATAATATTAAGGAATACAATACGAGGTATATTGCTTAACCATTAAACTTTGTAGATAAGACATCGCCATAATCATTTGAATGTTATTGTGATTATGTATGGGTATGAGGTGAGGATTTCATCCTAGGGAACAATGTTTACATGTGTTCTAGGGAAGTAAGTTCATAACTTGTTTGTGAACCGAAAAGGAAATTGCCAGGTGTTATTGGTTTTGTTATTCATTGCATATCTTATGAACAACCAATATGTGTGATAGAGTATAAACGCTCACAACTTGTTGTGTTCTTGTGAGAAACATTCACAAAGGCCTTACTTATGTATTGGTATAACTTTTATTAGTAAAACCGATCTTAAGTAATCACCTGTGGTATGATCGGATTTTGTATGTCTGACCTTGTAAGGGAAAGGGAACCGATCCTTGTAAGGGAAAGTGAACCGATCCTAGTAAGGGGAAGGTAACCGATCCTAGTAAGGGGTACAATACATCAAAGGGAACCAATCCTTGTATGGGGTGCAACAAGGTTTATATAAGAAAGGGGAACCGATCCTATTGACATGTGCAATACATATAAGTTATATATCATATATATGTGAGGAACCGATCCTAGTACCTAGTCAACCGAACTTTTGGGAAGCTAGTGTGACTATGCATAATACTCACATAGAGGTAGAACCGAAACTTTTTTTGGTAGAACCGTAAACCCATGATTGTGATTGAATGTTGGTTTGATCAATCACATAATTCTTGAAAGTCAGATGAACCAATTCTAAACTTGTTTGGAAGTGTGGCAAATCGGTTTCAAGGTTGTTAGTGTGAAAGAGAACTTACAAAGTTAAGATGTCGACAAACTTTGAACACGTGCTGTGAATGTTTATTTCTATAATTAATCAAAGATATTCCTTAACGGCTAAGGGAAGAGAATCCCAGGATCGAAACATAAGTAAGTTAAGAATCTTTTAATTAAGGTTATTAATTTCATTTTTAGGGAAATTACGAATTAGTAATGTGCATTTACTAATTAGATTTTCGAGAGATTTCGATCGTTATTTTTGGACAGAGCATTTCCAGGAATTATGAAAACCGAATATGAGCTTTTATGAATATCTTGAGAATATTTTCGGTTTTGGAAATTCCTTGGTGTCCAAACTTTCTTGTCTATAAATACACAAAGTTTGCCTTTCTAGCAAACTAATCCTTCGTAACAACAGATTTACTCTTTTGTTGTTATTCTTTTGGTGTATATATTCGGAGAGGAGAGTAACCTAATTAGGCGAAATCTCTTACGGCCGCTCAATTTAAAGTCTTCTTTGGGATTGAGAAGCTCTAGCGCGACCCGTTGGTGGGAAATTAGATAGTTGCGGTTTATATTTGTTTTCAATTGATATGGTTGACTAACGGTGGTTGAAATTTGATTGCACCTGGTTTGTTTATTCTTGAGAATCTTCTTTTCTGATATAAGATTTACTCAAACTAGTTCATAGTTTCGACAGGGATCTTTAGATTGATGTTAGTTCTAAAGACGATCTTGTGATTGTTAACAAACTCCGTTCTGTGCGTGATTGATCACAAGAGATTTAAGTGATTGTGTGTAGGTTTTTATTGAAGATTTAAGAAGATTTTAAGACAAAGAAGATATTGAAGATCTGACTTGGGTTTTATAATCTTTGGTGTGCACAATACTTATTTCGGTAAAAGATGATCCAATTAATAATCAGTTTATCCTTGTGGTAGATTGGATTGATTAATTGAGTAAATCGGCATCAATATGCTTCCTTGTGATTAAAGGTATTGATTGGCTTAATCTTAAACGATTACCTTTGGGTGATTGAACATAAGGTAGATCTAAGGACCCGACGAAGGAGTTTATGTTAAGATAAACAGAAGAGCCTTTGTCCGACTCATATCACTTGGTTGAATAGATTTGATACCAAACAGATTTGTTGTTCCTTACTGTTTGGAATACGAACCAAGTGAATTGTTCCAAGTACGTGACTTATTCACAAGTCGGAGGCGTTGGAATACATACGGAACTAAATGAACTATAGGGTTAGTTACTTGGTCTCAACTATACGAAGTTAGGTGTAATTTTGTGTAGCGGCTTAATCCTGAGAGTATTCAATTCTGGACAAGGTCCCGGGGTTTTTCTGCATTTGTAGTTTCCTCGTTAACAAAATCTTGTTGTATTATTTACTTTTATTTTCCGCTTTATAATTGTTTTATTATAATTAAAGTAAATCACACAAACGTTAATTCCTATTTACTTGATAAGAAATCCTATTGTATTTGGTTAAGTCCGAACCTTTGTATCAAGTAAACATGCTTCGTTGTTGTATTATCTCGATTTTGTATCCATAGACGATCACACGAAGTGTGAACCGATTAGTTGTATTGTCTCGACTCAGTCCATAGACAATCACTTTCGGAGAAACGAATTATAGGTAGGAAAAGTTTTTGCTTGAGGTATATTTGGGTACCGTAGCCTTTTCAAGTTGCGTTCCTTACGTCTCTGATTCCATCAGGATACTACGCACTTGATTCCCTTAGCTGATCTCACCCACAACCAAGAGTTGCTACGACCCAAAGTCGAAGACTTGATAAAAAAAATGTCTCACACAGAAAAGTCTATTGGAATAGATAAATCTGTCTCCTACAGAAATACCTATGAGTTTTTGTTCTGTATTTTGATAAATCAAGGTGAACACGAACTAGTTGATAAAATGGTCTTATATTCCCGAAGAACAACCTAGTATTATCAATCACGTCACAATAATCTTAATCGATTAATGAAATAAGATATTATGGAATCACAAACGACGAGACGAAGGTGTTTGTGATTACTTTTCTATCTTGCTTATTGGAGATATAAATCTCGAGCCAATTCTTTCAATTGTACTCAACGGAATAGAAACAGCAAGATCAGATCACGCAACTACAGAGAAAATAGTTGGGTCTGGCTTCACAATCCAATGAAGTCTTCAAGTCGTTAACCTACGGGGTCTAGAGAGAAACCTAAGGTTAAAGGAGAATCGACTCTAGTTTATGCAACTAGTATCACACAGAAGTGTGGGGATTAGGTTTCCCAGTTGCTAGATTTCTCCTTTATATAGTTTTCAAATCAGGGTTTGCAATCCAAGTTACCTTGGTGACAAAGTATTCAATATTCATCGTTAGATGAAAAACCTGATTTAACCAAGCTAATATCTTTCAACCATTATATCGAACTTAGCTTGTTAGATACAAATAAAATATAGCCTCATTTTGGTTTATGTAACCATACCTAAACGTGTACACCATGTTGGCTCAACAATAGTTAACCGAAGTTAGCCATATGATCACTCTCAAATCAACCTTGTTCATCTTAACTATAACTATTTCAGATGACTCAAATGAAACTAGTTAAAGAGTTGTTCAATTGCTATATTCTCATAGAAGTATACAAGAACACAATTGAAGCAAAATAGGTTTGATTCACTCGAATCAAATCATGAACATAATAGACACGGTTTGCAAATATTGCATTCCTTATTATATAAATGTTTAAGTTCATGTACATAAACGATTTTAGAACTTTAACCTTCAAGTATGCAAACGAGTACGCATAATTGAAATACCCTGACCAAGATTGGGTTTCGCCAGTATGCAAACGGGTACGCGTACCCCCAGCAAAAATATTCGGACATGAACCTTACGCCAGTAATCGAATGTGTACGCATACTTAGGTTCTCGGATTTCTCAAGCCAACAGGTACGCGTAAGGGTACGCATACTATGGTTTCCGGACATGGATTACATATGTGAAAGAGTACACAACATGTCATATCCAATAATGGTTAAGTGTTATAAACTCTTGTTTCAATAATTGAAACTTTCTTAGAGGATGAAAATAACCGTTTTAACACACTATTAGCATCAAAGCAATTTTCAAGTTATTATTGAAATAATCATAACGGAACATTCCAGGTCTACACCAAATGATTGTATCACACAAACCATGTAGGATGTCACTTAGCAATTTTCATATGATCATATTCGGACTCGTCATGAATGTAAGATGAACTTGGCAGAAGTGAAAGCTTGCCAACACATATTCCGAGAAATATGTAAGCGAGTTAAACTCAACTCGAAATCTCAAATGTGTATAATAGAAAACTATATCGTAACACGACTTGTGTCTCAATATAAGAGATAGAGTAGAAATAGACTTTCCAAGTGATAGATTAGTTTCAGTCCCCACATACCTTTTGTTGATGAAGTTCCACAAGCTCTCCTTAGTAGTTCTTCGCCTTCAAATGATGAACGTGGTGAAGTCTAAGGCTCAACTACACGATCTATGTCTTAGTCTGAGACACTTATAATTAGGCTAGAAATCAAGACTTATATTTTTGATCATTAACATTGACAAACATACTTGAGATAACAGCGCATGCGAGTTCGACCGAGCAGTGCTCTAACAACAACAACTGCAAGTTCATTAACAGTTGCCTGATACACTAAAAAGTGGGAGAAGGACGCTAAGAGGTTATTCGAGCCAAAGGCAAGAAAACAGAATTGTCCTATTGTGACTGCAGATTATTTTACAAAAGGATAAGAAAAGGAGATGGTGATCGCGCTGAAAGGAGATACTTAAACCAGGCGATTGGGCATGATGCGAAATGTTATTGACCCAAGAAACATCATGCGATAAGCAACAACCATACTGGGAAATAAAGAATATCGCAGAAAATGGGATGTGCGAGCTCACTGATGATCACAGGGGAAAAAATAGACATGAGCCCACTTTATCTTGAAGAATATTATCCTTAGGAATGTTAACTGTAATATCTTGAGAAGAATGAAAATTTTCAACAATGTACTGAATTGATATATTAATGAAAGACGAAATATTTCATCATCAAATAAATAAGCAACATGGCACTTTATGACCTCATCAACTGGCTGATAAGACCCCCAAAATACGAGTAGAAGAAAAAAAGGCAAACATAATACCTTATATCAAAATAATACCTCATCAATATGTCAGTAAGACCTCATTAGGAGGCTGCATAAGATCCAAAGGCATCCAATGATAGCGTGCACTCTAGTTCGCATAATATGCAAGAGGCACAACCGCGTAAGACCTAAGGCGCGTCACATTGGGGAAAACCTGGTAACATAATTATGGGCGAAATAAAATCCTATCTTCTAGAGTCCACTGGGATAACAACTCAACGAAATAAGATCTCTGGCAAGGGGTGTAGAAATAGACCAAGGCGCCAAGGTACACGGTTGAGCTACGGGTGCCTGGGACGCCTGAACCATTACCGGCCGTTACCGGTTGGCAAGTCCTGGCTACGATACACCCGTTCACCAAGAAACCCCTATGGTGTGATTTCGTAACCAAAAGCCATATTCGCAAAGGGATAAGAGATTACTGGAAAAAAAAATTGATTTTTGGAGAATCTGGATGGGAGGAGCCCAATTGTATCAGTTAGGGGTACGTTTCCTTGAAGGGGCAGTCAAGGGGAATATAAAGGGACGACACTCTCCATTAGGGAGCTAAATTGTGTCATAAAGACGACAATGTCACGGGGCTACTACTCACGAGGAGTATTTAGGCATGTCGCATTGTCGCGAAATGATACCTGAAGAGGCAACAATACGATAAAGATTATAAGGCTAAATCAATGGACTATTACTCGTATGGGTAATAGGCGCCTGCGATTTTGTCGCACGACCAAAGTGAAACTCATGGGAAAAACATAAGACCTAAACTCAGGGGGAGGCGGCATAAGACCTCTACTTAGGGAGGCGCAATAAGACCTCAGTATAAATCCAAAAAGATCAATACTATTAATGTTACACGAATATGTGGTTATTATGTGTTATGCAGGTGAAAACTACACACAGGCAAAATGTGATAATGCGATAGACATTATAGTAATGATCACCAAATAATGACAAGGAAAGAAAAATAAATAAATTAAGAATACTATTATTGGGCCGTAGGGGCTAAGTTTTTGGGGGCTTAAAATGATAGTCAAAGCCAAACCATGGATAAGGGGAACCTAATCCATAAGAAAGGCCAATTTACCCTTACATATAAATAAACCAAATTTCACAATTCATTAAAAAAAAAAAAAAAAAACTAAATTAATTATCTTCTCCTTCTCTTCTCATTCATCAAATGTGATGAACATGATGATCATTACTTCATCATGATGATCATAAAAAAAAAAAACTAAAACTGTTATCTTTCATTCTTCTTGTTTATAAAGCATGATGGACATGGCGATCATGATGTCCCCATGAACATAATGATCATTAAAAAAAAAACTACTATCTTCTCCTCCTTCTCTTGTCATTCATAAATCACAATGGAGATAATGATCATAATTTCATCATGATGAAAATGATGATCATAAAAACAAAAAAATAAAGGAAACCTATTATTTATTTTTGCTTGTGAATGACTAAGAAATATGATTCGATTAAATTCGGGTAAAAAAAAATCAGTTTTGAAGTTGTTTACTAATTTGGGAGTTCTTATTTTACCAACCGTAAATCTTACATTATGGGCACAAAAATAAAATTCCTGGCCGTCGAAGAGGTATACGGTTGGGAAGATTTTATTTCCGAGTTGTAATTAGTTGTTCACCGTTAGGATTTCCTAGCCGTCGTAAGTAATTCTGATAATCACAGGAAAAAAAACAGAGGTCTGATTTCGGATAGGTTTTTCTAGCCGTGGTAGTACATTCATCCGGGTTTCCCGGCCGGAATTATTAGTTATATCTTGGAAAACCTAGCCGTAACTCGTTATGATAATAAGAAGAAAAAAACACGGGTTGAGTACGGCCAAATATTCCAAGCCGCAACATGAGTTTCGGCTGGGAAAAATGCTTGGAAAACCTCACTGTAATTTGAACCTAGCCGTAATGCAGACACAGGTGATCCTGGAAGAGCTTACGGCCAAAATTTCTTCATTTCCCAGTCGTAAACTGTTGTTTATGGTTTGGAATCCTTTTATTCATAACCGTAAACACTATTCACGATTAGGTCGAGTATTATATCTCAGACGTAATTATTGGAAAACCCAGATTTTGATCCTGATTTTGAAGGATTTGAATCAACAAAATTGTGATTAGGAGAGGTCTACAAGGCTTTTCTGACTATTTTCGCAATGTTTTTCATCAGTTTCTTCCAAAGTTTTTAAAAAAAAGTAAATCAAAATCATCCTTCTTCTAAATCAAAAGGAAAAAAAATGATTTTCAAAAAGTTTAGTCGGATGATTAGTTTAGTTAATCATTCACTAATCATAATTAGTTTAGTTAATCATAATTAACACTAATTAAGTCGAGGACAAATTAGGTATCATACAAAATAGTATGATAAGGGGTCATTAGATTACTACTTCATGACCCCATATACCCCCAAATTCCCATCCCTTTTAAAGTCCCAATAATAGGATTCTAAATTAAACGGCGAATCTCAGCAAGGAAAAGCAAATGTTAAACGCAATCTTTACACAAAAGCATAGAGGGAATGCGAATCAACAAGAGCAGTTACCGGTTAAAAAGGGAAAGAAATAGAGACGTGTCAATCGGTAAGAGCAATGGCCAACACGTCTAGAAGGTTACGTGTAAAATACGGAAATATATCGATGGATTCAAAGATTACTAAAGGACGATCAATGCGATAAATGTTCAATATTATCACACCATCCTTTCTTCCAAAAACAGTGCGAGAAGAGGAAAAATATGGATACAAAAATATTGCATTATATAAGTGGGCGATTCAAGAAGAATAGACAAGAGCGAGAGATAGGATCGCATCAAAACGCGATGCCAAAACCCTAATGAGTCACTATTGAGGTAAGCAATGACATCATAATAAAGTTGACCGAAGAAAAGGTTGACTTCCCCTTATCAGCGCGAAGACGTCGCGTGGAGATTTCTGAGATAATAGGCCAAAAGTATGGCATTATTAGTTGTCCTCCACTATGTAGTATTAGTTTTCATCCACTATGCAAGAGCCTATATAAGGGCCAAGGGCTCAAGAGGGCGCTGTAAAAAGGTTGAGATCTTTTCTAGTCTAAGTATCGTTTTGGAGAGCAAGTTTAATTGTGTGAGTTCTAAACTAAGATTTACACATAGGTCCATTGTAATAACATCATCTTCTTAATAATAAAAATAATAATACTTGAATTCTTATCTTCCATGTGTTCATTCTTTAGTTATCAGTTTTATGGTAGCTACATAACTAGTATAGTATATTATGTTTCAATTATGGTAGCTACATAACTAGTATAGTATATTATGTTTCAAACGAAGAAAAAGTTGAGCCATATACTTGCAGATTGCTGTTAATTTTTTCTGTACCCATGATCTTGACACCCAAGTGAAGTTCTGCTAGATTGCTTCTAGAGATGGCTAATTAAATAGTTGCACATTGGTAATATTGTTGGGAAAATTAGCACCCTAGCGCAGCGGAATCACAGGATCACAAAGGGTAATTGGTGATTTGAACCAAACATGGGAGAAATAATAAGAAAGACAGAAGATAAAGAAGCACACACGACCACAACACAAGATATACGTGGTTCACCTTTAAAGGCTACATCCACGGCCAACACCACCAGGAAACTTGTATTAAATCAAAGACCATTACATGCTCTTTCCGCAACCCAAGACAAGAACCAAAGAGTTAACAAGACATACCCGAGAACACCATCGAAGAAACCATAGAAATCAATTCTCTAATCATTCTCCAAACCAGCCTCATGTCTTCTCTTCTACACCGTCTCTTCATAGCTGCTACTAACAGAGGAGAAACATGGAAACACTACAAACTAGGTTTATGGAAAAGCCCCAAACCCTAAACACTAGAACACCAAAATTATCTCTCTACAAGTTTTTCTCTCACACCGATATTGACCTTCACGGTAGCACACGACCCTTCATAACAAAGAGACCAAAAACCTGATCACAAGGTTTTACTACTCTTCTAGGTTGGATTATCTCTACACCTCTAATTCCAATCCTTTATATAGAGGAACTAACTTGGTCCTTAAGAATCCCTAACTTTGGAAACAAGTTTTCCTAACTTAGCTTTAAGTTCCTAAACTTTAGGAGCAAGTTTTCACAAGGTAAAGTTTAATCAAAAGTCAAACTTTTCATGGTCCGTTAAAACCAACAAATCTCCACCTCGGATCATGCTTTCAAGTATGAGACGATCACAAGAAATCACCTTCGTCTTCCACCAGAGTTATTCACCATCTCTATATACCCGTATAATTACCTTTGAAGCTCAAATTCGAACTTCCATCTTCATAGAACCATCTCTTCGACCAAAACACCATGACATTGATGAAAGTCTTCAAACCACTTCTTTATGAAGAATACTTGTGAAACTGGCCACGCTTCACAAACACCATGAAAATCTTCTACCACCATCAACGAATCCTTGCACAAACTCAACCATTGATCACCAAGATAACCATCCATAAGAATCACCGCTATCTCCACCTAACCAGTAAGCTAACAACATATTGAACTCTAATCCAGAAAGGAAAAATTATCTTCAATATCATACTCCAGCACATGTCATGATTATCGTGTATCCGAAACAAACCTTCAGACATCTCCATTGTGATCAACAGGCTTAATCCTTTGAGTAATTCTCAAAGCCATCACCAATCCGACATACTTTTTACCACCATCACACCCAACATACTTGCTTAGAATATATACCATGTGAATTCCCATATTACCGTGGTACATGCTTTCGAGATCGGGAACATTCTTGATATTACGTGCAAGCCATCAAGAATACTTTAACATAGACTTAAAAACATAAATCTATAATATCTCGTGCATACCTTCGAAGCGCCGTTGAACTTGCTTCTACATGATACCTCATAGTCTCATCCTTTCTTCAAACTTTTTAACTCATTCTTTATAGTGTATGATTACTAACACTCTTCAAGAAGTAAATATGTATTCCACCTCATTCGACCTTATTTTGCATCTCATACTACATCATAAAACCAAACAAAGAACATACACTTCTACCAAGTTGAACCTCCGATTTGTAAATCACATCACAAATCCATATTTGTGTAAATACCGGTTGAAACATTATCTTCAAAACATATTTCTCCACCCGAACAATAAACCATCATGCAATTTCAGGTTCAATCACACCTGCTCATCCTTGCTCTGATACCAAGTGTTGGGAAAATTGGCACCCTAGCGCAGCGGAATCACAGGATCACAAACGGGCAATTGGTGATTTGAACCAAACATGGGAGAAATAATAAGAAAGACAGAAGATAAAGAAGCACACACAACCACAACACAAGATATACGTGGTTCACCTTTACAGGCTACATCCACGGCCAACACCACCAGGAAACTTGTATTAAATCAAAGACCATTACATGCTCTTTCCGCAACCCAAGACAAGAACCAAAGAGTTAACAATACATACCCAAGAACACCATCGAAGAAACCATATAAATCAATTCTCTAACCATTCTCCAAACCAACCTCATGTCTTCTCTTCTACACCGTCTCTTCATAGCTGCTACTAACAGAGGAGAAACATGGAAACACTAGAAACTAGGTTTAGGGCAAAGCCCCAAACCCTAAACACTAGAACACCAAAATCCTCTCTCTACAAGTTTTTCTCTCACACCGATATTGACGTTCACGGTAGCACACGACCCTCCCTAACAAATAGACCAAAAACCTGAGCACAAGGTTTTACCACTATTCTAGGTTGGATTATCTCTACACCTCTAATTCCAATCCTTTATATAGAGGAACTAACTTGGTCCTTAAGAATCCCTAACTTTGGAAACAAGTTTTCCTAACTTAGCTCTTAAGTTCTTAAACTTTAGGAGCAAGTTTTCACAAGGTAAATTTTAATCAAAATTTAAACTTTTCATGGTCCGTTAAAACCAACAATTCTCCACCTCGGATCATGCTTTCAAGCATGAGACGATCACAGGAAATCACCCCCATCTTCCACCAGAGTTATTCACCATCTCTATATACCCTTAGAATTACTTTTGAAGCTCAAATCCGAACTTCCATCTTCATAGAACCATCTCTTCGATCAAAACACCATGACATTGATGAAAGTCTTCAAATCACTTCTTTATGAAGAATACTTGTGAAACTGGCCACGCTTCACAAACACCATGAAAATCTTCTACCACCATCAACGAATCCTTGCACAGACTCCACCATTGATCACCAAGATAACCATCCATAAGAATCACCGCTAGCTCCACCTTACCAGTAAGCTAACAACATATTGAAATCTAATCCAGAAAGGAAGAATTATCTTCAATATCATACTCCAGCACATGTCATGATTACCGCGTATCCGAAACAAACCATTATACATCTCCACTGTGATTAACAGGGTTAATCCTTTGAGTAATTCTCAAAGCCATCACCAATCTGACATACTTTTTACCACCATCACACCCAACATACTCGCTTAGAATATATACCATGTGAATTCCCATATTACCGTGGTACATGCTTTTGAGATCGGGCACATTCTTGATATAACGTGCAAGCCATCAAGAATACTTTAACATAGACTTAAAAACATAAATCTATAATATCTCATGCATACCTTCGAAGCGCCCCTGAACTTGCTTCTACATGAGACCGCATAGTCTCATCCTTTCTTCAAACTTTGTAACTCATTCTTTATAGTGTATGATTACTAACACTCTTCAAGAAGTAAATATGTATTCCACCTGATTCGACCTTATTTTGCATCTCATACTACATCATAAAACCAAACAAAGAACATACACTTCTACCAAGTTGAACCTCCGATTTGTAAATCACATCACAAATCCATATTTGTGTAAATACCGGTTGAAACATTATCTTCAAAACATATTTCTCCACCCGAACAATAAACCATCATTCAATTCCAGGTTCAATCACACCTGCTCATCCTTTCTCTGATACCAAGTGTTGGGAAAATTGGCACCCTAGCGCAGCGGAATCACATGATCACAAAGGGCAATTGGTAATTTGAACCAAACATGGGAGAAATAATAAGAAAGACAGAAGATAAAGAAGCACACACAACCACAACACAAGATATACATGGTTCACCTTTACAGGCTACATCCACGACCAACACCACCAGGAAACTTGTATTAAATCAAAGACCATTACATGCTCTTTCCGCAACCCAAGACATGAACCAAAGAGTTAACAAGACATACCCGAGAACACCATCGAAGAAACCATAGAAATCAATTCTCTAACCATTCTCCAAACCAACCTCATGTCTTCTCTTCTACACCGTCTCTTCATAGATGCTACTAACAGAGGAGAAACATGGAAACACTAGAAACTAGGTTTAGGGCAAAGACCCAAACCCTAAACACTAGAACACCAAAATCCTCTCTCTACAAGTTTTTCTCTCACACCGATATTGACGTTCACGGTAGCACACGACCCTCCCTAACAAAGAGACCAAAAACCTGAGCACAAGGTTTTACCACTCTTCTAGGTTGGATTATCTCTACACCTCTAATTCCAATCCTTTATATTGAGGAACTAACTTGGCCCTTAAGAATCCCTAACTTTAGAAACAAGTTTTCCTAACTTAGCTCTTAAGTTCCTAAACTTTAGGAGCAAGTTTTCACAAGGTAAAGTATAATCAAAAGTCAAACTTTTCATGGTCGGTTAAAACCAACAAATACTTGGAACAACTTCTCTTGAAAAACATTGCATGTACATTAATTAGTCTTTCACATGATAGGACTTTGACATTGAAAAGTCTAAAAGACTACTAGACCAAAAATTTGAATCCTATTTTGCTCTTTGTCTTTTAAGGATGACGGTTGGCTTACGTTTCCTTCTCGGCTCTTCTCTTTCCCTATATACATGCAACTAACTTGAGTTAGTTCTTCTTTTCTCATATCTCCAAAGCTATCTAGCTGTTCCATCTCTCTCTATTCTCTGTTGCTTGCACCACGCCGAATTCTTTCATTTTCATGGATTCTGACGACCAAGAAGTCGTTTACGAGTTTCTTCCACTCCTTAAATTATACAAAAACGGTCGTGTAGAACGTCTCCTTGCATCAGAAACTGTTCCACCTTCTTTACAAGACCCAGAAACTGGTGTGTCTTCTAAAGATATCAGCATTTCATCAAACCCTTCCATCTCCGCTAGGCTTTACCTTCCTAATAATCATACCCACAACCATAAAAACCTACCTCTTGTTATATACTTCCACGGTGGCGGTTTCTGTCTCGGTTCGGCATTCGCCCTTTACTACCATCGTTACCTAAACACTTTAGTTTCTAAAGCCAATGTCATAGCAGTGTCAATCGAATACCGATTAGCTCCAGAGTACCCACATCCTATTGCTTATGAAGATTGTTGGACTGCTCTTCAGTGGGTACTTTGTCACTCTCAAACTGATCAACCCATTTCCAGTGCATCAAACCATGGCAAAGAGTCATGGTTGAATGACTATGCAGATTTCAACAAGGTATTTTTGGGCGGCGACAGCGCTGGTGCAAATATCGCTCACAATACCGCCATGCGTTCTGGTGCCCATGGGTTAAGATTTAGAGGCATGTATCTGGATCATCCTTACTTTTGGGGCTCTGAATCGATTGGGACTGAAACAGACATGGACTCTGTCATGTCCCAAGCCTAGGAGGAGAGCGCCCATATCATTTTGATGGCAGTATTTAGCGTAATCTTTAGTTGGTAGCCTTTAACCAAATAAGGTTGTCCTTATCTTTTGTAATGAGTGGTTTAGATGTAAGCATTTAGTGGCGTTGTAGCCGTCAGATCTAGGGTAGTATTTGGGGTAAAGCCTTATAAACTCAGGAGTCTGTAAGAGAGTTCATTATCTAAAAATTAATGAAAAGAACCAGATCGTTTCAATCGATCAAACCGTGTTCGCTGAACCGGGAGGCTTGATCCGTGAGGATCTTGACGTTACTACTATCTGTATCATATTCTTGTTGTGAATCTCATCTAGGTTCATAACAATTGGTATCATCCAGAAATTTCAGTGCGTACTCTGCAATGGAGAAACACTTGGAAGAATTGAAATTAAGTCAGAAATTAAATGGATATCTATTGGAGAAGCTAAGGTTGTTAGTGGATGGAAGCTTACCAAATTGAGATATTCATCTTCAATTAACAGAGCTTCTTATCTCCATGACTGAGAGAGAGTTGGAATCGTTCAACAAATCTATTGCATCAACTCAGCTTCAACCATCCGAAGAACCTGTAGTTGACAAAGCTGAGGTTATTGAGGAGATTGTCAACCAAGAAGGTGATTGTGAGTTGATTCCTTCTTATTCCATTGAAGCAGAAAAGGGAGAAGAAGATGAGTTCGAATTGATTATTCCTTCTTATTTCTTTGAGGAACAAGACGATTATGTAGATTTGGAATTAATTCCTTCTTTTTTCTTCAAAGAACAAGACGAATCAGTCAATCTTAACCCACAAAAGGGAAAACCCATTCCCCATTTGAGTTCTTCAGTCTGTATTAGGGGTTCTCTCGCCGAAATTGGTTTCACTAAATCGTTAGGATTCTGCAACAACCATAACCAGCACACAATGGTGGGTAGTTGTGAGGATCTTGAACTCTCGAAGGAGCTGATATTAAGTAAAAACAAGTTAAATGGTAAGAATTGTTTTCCTCTTCTATCTGATTATAGCAGATTGTTATTTGATCGTGGAAAGGAATTTGAAGTTATGAAGGGTTTTTCTGATTCTGTTGGTAAATATAATTTTTACCCCATTACAAGTATTTCTTGTTCCTTGGTCCGTGTGTGTTCGATTCTAATGAATAATTCCAATAACAATTTTGTTCATGAGCTGGTTAACAAACATGGGTATCAATCTGTCTCATGGTTTATAGATCGAATTGCTCGTATGGCTCGTATGTTAGCTATTAGCAGTGTTTCTAGTACGGCTTGGCAGATGTTTGTTAGAATGTTTCAAATGGATACTATGTGTTTGGAGAGGCAAATTTTTGTCCACCTCCAATTGTTTACTAAGAAATTTTCTCACCGTTGTTTCAACTTTACTGATAAAGTAATTGATCGTGAAAAATCATTTTCTGGTGGTGTTTATTTTTATCTTTATTTTTCTTATAAGTGTTCCTTGTTTGATCGTGGGAAAGAGTTTCAGATCATTCAGGGGAGTTCATATTTTGTTGATGAGCATAGCTTCTGTTCGCATACGGTTAACTCAGGTTTATTGATTTTGATGGCTAACTACAAAGAGAATTTTGTTCATGAGATCCTTAGTAAACAGGGGAATGAATCGGATTTATTAATTTATGATTTAATTGTACTGGTGTTTGTCTTTGTGAAAGAGATTGCAAATGGTGATGGTTGCAAGTTGTTGGTTCAAAGGCTACCATGAGGTAAGGCTCTGATCTTTGTCGCTACACCCAATGCTAAATGAAAATTATTCTGGAAAAGTTCTAGAACTATATTATGAACTCCATCATAGTGGAAGATGGAATTGGGGTGGTGACATACGGTCTTTAATCTTGAGGCTCACGTCTGATTTGCTTGAAGGGATTTGTAAAGACCCTCAAGTTCGTCAACGCTATTAGACCTGTCAAGTGACGAATTAGCCGTTAATAACTCGATTAACTTAACACGAACGTTAATTATTAAAAAAATTAATCTAATAACGATCTAGATACGAAACTGGTACCTTTGAATAGGTCTCGAAAAGTTACACGGAATAGATTACTCGAACGTGTCATTCAGATATCGGACGAAGAAGATATCATTGAATTATCATGAAGGGTAAAAGCGTCTTTTCTCGGGGTATTGTGTGGCTTCCTAAGCCTATTGCCGAGTGTCCCAGTAAAATTATCTTTGGTCTTATCTAACCAAATCGATCAGATAAACATATATTTCTTCTCTTCTTTCCTCCTTCTTCTGCTTCTTCTTTCTCCTCTTTCGTTTCTCTTCTCTGTTCTTCTTCTCTTTTCTCTGCGATTTCTTATTTCACCCAAAATCAATAGATGAAACATAATCTTGAAGTTAACAATTGTATGAGTGAATATCAAAAGATGAAACTAATAGTATTGTGGTTGTTTGAACTCGGGAATAAGAAGACTGAGTTGTTGTTGTAAATTGAGGTTAGGGTTTTCGTTTTTGAGATGAAGAAATCAAGAAAAATTGGCGATTTAGATGAAGAAAGAATGGGTTGGTGTTCAATTAACGTTCTGAGGTCGTTTTGAGGTTGAATTGAAAAGTTAGGGTTTTATAAGTAGCTCAAGAAGAACGAGAAGATGAAATTGATAATTTAGAAGATTGATTTGAGATGGGTTTTAACGGTTTAGGGTTGGATGAAGAATAATTAGGAATTGAAGAAGTCGGGGTTAAACCGAGATTGATTGAAGCTCATGATTGAAGCCGTTACCAGTGAGTGAGGGTTTGATTGTGTTAGTAAGAAGGTGTTGATGCTATTGTTGGTATGGATTCAAGAGTCGGGGAAGAAAGGGTAAGTTGAACTTAAGATTTCATAATTCATTTATTCTTAAGTTGTGTGTATTTGAGTTTGAGATTGAAGTTCCATGGTTGGTTCTCATTGTATAGTTTAGGTTGGTCTGTTAATGGAATTTACGAGTTGAGATGAGTTTTTTTAATGAAGTTGTGGGTATAGTTTAGATTTGAGTTGATGTTACAGGGGAAGAGATGTGTATTGGTGGTGGTTCTGTAGATATTGGTGATGCTTAGGGGATTGTGGTGTAATTACTAATGTTGTGGTTGCAAATGAATTACAGGCCTGTATGTGGTGATGTTACATAATCTCAGTTGAAGGTGTAGGGGATGAAGGTTATAGTTAGTATGAAGTTTCGATGTTGGTGGATCAAGAAGTTGAGTGTTGTGGTTGTAATTGAGTTGCAAGACAGAAGTTGGTAGTGTCATAGTTGTTAGAACTTGATGGTATTAATAAGATGTTTGGTGAAGTTGAGTGTAATCTTTGTTATGGAGTGATCTTAGTGGAAGCCTGTAATGCAAATTAAGGTAAACTCAATTTACTTTTGTAATTGAGTTTGTTTTGTTGAGTTGTAGTGGTTAATCGAGCTGCATGTATTGGTGTTGTCGTGTTCTTGTAATTGCAAGTGTTGGGGTTGAATTATTGGTGGCACGGTAGTGCATATAGAGTTAGAGATAATCTGGTGGTGTTGGTGATTATCCGAATTGAATATCGGTGGTTGTTTAATGAATTACAATGCAAGCTAATTGGTGAGTAAGTGGTGAGCTGTAGAAGTTGTTGCGTAAGCTGTAGATTGAAGTTTAGATGATAGCATTTTGTTGAACACAGGTGGTGTTGTATATGAAGATGAAGCTTGGGTTGAGACAATAGATGAACAGAGTGGACCAAGGTATCACTTCGTTGCAGGTGGGGTTGAGTTATTTTGAGTGAGTTGTAGTGAAAGGGTTTAGATGAGTGGATTGAAATGAGGTTGAGCTTAGTCTGATAGTGATGATAGAGTTGTAGCTAGTGTTCCAGGGGAAGCTTTGCAACTACGCAATTGCGAGTAATCTTTAGTTGAGAGTTGTATTTGAATTATGAAGTTTGTTATGATAAATGTATTGTTATTGAATTATAGTTAAGAGTTTTGGTGTTGCACAATGTTTGTGCATCGGTGTTCTTTGGCTTGAGCAATGGCTACGCACTTTGCAAGTGTTTGGCCTTGTGCCATTCGGCCTAGTCGGGATCGACTCTAGCTGACTCGGTCCATCGGGCGAGTCGAATCGGGTGAATCGGGTTTGACCCACTGAGTCACTAGTCTTGACTCGTTGACCATTGACCTTTAATTGGACGTTGACTGTTAGAGACCCGTTAGTTGTTAAGTTTGACCGTTAGTTGACTTAGGTGGACCGGGCCTTTTGTTAACGGGCGGTTCGATGGGTCGGGCGGAGTAAGCCCGCGGGTCATGGGCTTGGGCTTAGGATTAGTCTTTCTTAATTAGTTGAATTGGACCTCTTATGGACCGAATTAACCTTTGACTTCTTCTACAAAGTTGTAGATGTTCTTAAGACTTAGTTAATGGGCTTAGAATCATTAGTTAGATTTGTATAATTCTTGTATGAGCCATTTTGGCTAGTTTCTTAGAGTGCCTGTATGATTAACAGTTAGTCTATTAACAACGATCGATTCAAAGGATGAACCAGTGGATCGTGGATCTCAAGGTAGGCGTGGCTTGTCATCAAAAGAGGTGGGAATCGATAACGAACTTTCTTGTATTCATTATTGTTTTACAAATCAATCTTGGTGTTGTGAAATTCATGCATATATTTGTGTGCTTTGTGTGGTATGAGATGTGTGCCGACCTGATATCGATGATTCTATGGCTAGAGGCGTCTACACGCAATATTACGGCTAGGGCGATACACCGCAATATTATTCTTCCTTTATATATATATATATCGGTATTCTATGGCTAGGGCGATACACCGCAGTATTACATATTCGGTGTGGAATTGGCATCAATATTACTCTTCCCTTATGTGCGGCAACACACATCTCATACATGGATGTTTACTGTTATTCATGAATGTCTTTGAAGAAGTTTCTACATTATGTTTATTTGTCTTTCCGTTTATTATCGTTTTTCGATAAAACCTGCATTGTCTTCGGATCATATTAATGTTTACTTGAAAGCTGGTTGTTATTCCTACGGGGCACCCCTTCTAGGGATGATGTGCTCACCCTTTCCCACTTTCAGTTTTCAGAGATAGATCGAGGTTGCGCAACTAAGCTTTGTGGCGTTGAGTCTTGTTATGTTTATTACGTTGTATATTGTATTCGCAAACCAAATGACTATTGTATATGTATCACTTGAGAGGAGTACTTGTATATATATATATTTCTGAGCGGGGCTAGTTTTGGGTTAAATTTTTGTAACAAATTTCTAAATTGAATGTTTAAGTAAATGATTTAGATTCTTAGTGCCTCTTTATTTAGTTAATCTCTTGGATTAGTCAGCTGCTAGCTTAGGGGGCGCTACAAAGTTGGTATCAGAGCTCACTATTAGATCTTATATGGGAAAAGATAGAATTAGCCAGTGCTAGTTAGTGAAATAAATTAGTTTAGAACTGGGTTGGGTTTGTGAGATAAATCTTAATCACTAAAAGCTATCAATAATTATAAAAATTGATTGATTGATTGATTGATTTGTTTGTTTGATTGTTTGTTTGTTTATGTAATGAAGTAAAATTTTTTAGGGTACACATATAACTTTAGCCAATAAGGGTTTGAAAATAATTAATCTAAAAGTATGAGCATACAATTCAATACTAGAAAAATTGTGAGACTAGTATTATTGATAGAACTTGTAAATCACATAGAAATTTATTGAGCACCTTGACTTGTACGTAGGGTTAATAATTTGTAATCAGATAAATGTTAATAATATTGTTGGGACTCAATAAATATTTGTAAAATTAGTTAGAATAATAGTTCAACCATCAATGTTAATAATAAAATATTATAATAGTAATTATAGAAGATAATCAAAGTGATAATAAATTTTAATAAATTAGTGATTAGCATTTATCGTTTAGTATCGTATGAACTTAATTTAACTAAAATTTCATTTAAAATAATACTTATAATTGAATACTTATTAAAGATCTAATAATGATTAATAATTATTATTAATGAGCTAAATTAATTACAAACTAGGGATATACGTTTTTCGTTTAAACTAAATAATTAATATAATACTTATTAGACATTAGACGTAAAAGGTGAAGATATAATGTGTAAAATAAAAAGACTCAACTTGTTAATAATCTTATACCAAAATTATCTTTAAGTTAACAAATGATCCAGTAAATCATTAAAATGAAACAAATATATATGAAATAGTAATAATAGCATTCAGATACTTGGTATAATATTAGGATTAAAAGAAAATAAATTTGTTTACTAATAGGATTCTTCTTCATAAATAAATCTAATCATCTTTTGAAATGAAAAATTAGTATGGCGAACTTAGCATAATTTAAATTCAAATCTCGTTAACAAACGTATAGTGATAAAATAATGATTAGGTTTAAATAGCTATGGAAAATTATTAGTGTTCATATGGTTAAGTTTTGCAAGTTAACTAATAACAAATTAGAATTATGTGTTTTGCGTTTAAACATGATAGATAAATAAGACTTATTAAGTAGGAATAAAAAAAATGTGAGGTTATATAAGGCACAGAATAAAGTCTAAACTTGTGAACAATCTTATATCTAAATTATCTATAGTTTAATAAATGATTCACTAAATCACTAAATTATGCACATGAAGTGATAATTATAGCACTTGAATGCTTAGTACAAAATTAGAGTTAAAGGAGAATAACTTTACCTGTGAATAAGATACTTATTATTAATATACCACAATCTAAAGACTATTAAGACATATTAAAATTTTATACATACTCAAAATTTAAA
Organism: Papaver armeniacum; assembly: GCA_023531295.1. Lineage (NCBI taxonomy): Eukaryota > Viridiplantae > Streptophyta > Magnoliopsida > Ranunculales > Papaveraceae > Papaver > Papaver armeniacum. The sequence goes on from JAJJWW010000099.1 coordinate 21,885, forward strand.
GCATAATAAATTACCAACGCCGTTATTTAACAAGATATAGTATACGGATTCAATCGGAATAAATAAAATATATTATACCAATCTTTACGTGAATGTAGAATTAAATTTAGAACATTGAGGCTTAGTGTACCAACTGGACTATTAACTTAAGAATAATGAAAATGATAATATAATTAAGATAATAAATTTTGATAAGAAAGCAAATAATAATACTATATAATGCTAATTACTATAAAATTTAGAGTTATTGTAAATATCATTTGGATAGTAATAGCAAAATGTAATTTTTATTAATAGTACAACTTTATGATTAAAGCAATAATATACAGTTAGATCAAACCAAATCTAGTATTAATAATAAAATTAAACTTAACATTATGATTAATTACGATTAACTTTTATCGGTCTAAGAAATAAGAAATGAATGTAATAATAATAGTAAAAATATCAATATCAATATCAAACAACTATGAAAAATTGTTAGCGGTAATTTACTTATATCAAGTCACATAATGAAATAAACAGATGGATACAACATTATATAACAACATGTGGATAATAGTTATAACATTCAGTTATTCTTAAATAGTACATGAATTTAAAAATTATTTAGTTACAATAATATAGTTTCATTTGGAATTAAAATTCGATTTCATTAAAATAAATAAATGATAATAATGATAAATAAAAATAAAACAAAATAAATAATTTAGATAACTAAATTGCTTAAAATGCTTGGAATATGTATATAATTTATGAAGTAAAATTTTTAAGTTAAAATCAGTTACAATAGAATTTAGAGGTTTATTAATCTTAATAAATTAATACTTAGTTAATCCCAGTGCTGAATAGTGAGGTTGGTAGTTCTGATGTGTTCGGGTGATACTTGTTACGCAGGTAGGCATTGTCAGGAGTCATGAACCTAGACAGGGCAACTGCATTCTTGTATCACTAGGCATTGAAGAGAGACTTGCTTCTTTTAGTGGACTAATATATCCCAAATTTTATTTAGAAACTTATTTATAGAATATTTTCTCTCGTAATTAGAACCAGTAACTTATTGGAATGGAAATTAGTATTTGAACTTAGAGCCACAAATTTTAATCATAGAAAGCTATATAGGTTTGTGCTTTGTTTCTTGTTGCTTGCGCTTAGACAAGAGACGGGATTATTCTATAAGGTGGGGAGTTTTTGAAGACCATGAGGATGGGGTATGTAAAGACCCTCAAATAACTCGATTTTCGAGGAAGAAAATGATATAAGGTGGGGAGAATGTAAAGACCCTCAAGTTCGTCAACACTATTAGACCATTCAAGTGACGAATTAGCCGCTAATAACTCGATTAACTTAACACGAACGTTAATTATTAAAAAATTAATCTAATAACGATCTAGATACGAAACTGGTACCTTTGAATAGGTCTCGAAAAGTTACACGGAATAGATTACTCGAACGTGTCATTCGGATATCAGACGAAGAATATATCATTGAATTATCATGAAGGATAAAATCGTCTTTTCTCGGGGTATTGTGTGGCTTCCTTAGCCTATTGCCGAGTGTCCCAGTAAAATTATCTTTGGTCTTATCTAACCAAATCGATCAGATAAACATATATTTCTTCTCTTCTTTCCTTCTTCTTCTGCTTCTTCTTTCTCCTCTTTCGTTTCTCTTCTCTGTTCTTCTTCTCTTTTCTCTGCGATTTCTTATTTCACCCAAAATCAATAGATGAAACATAATCTTGAAGTTAGCAATTGTATGAGTGAAGATCAAAAGATGAACCTAATAGTATTGTGGTTGTTTGAACTCGGGAATAAGAAGACTGAGTTGCTGTTGTAAATTGAGGTTAGGGTTTTCGTTTTTGAGATGAAGAAATCAATAACAATTGGCGATTTAGATGAAGAACGAATGGGTTGGTGTTCAATTAACGTTCTGAGGTTGTTTTGAGGTTGAATTGAAAAGTTAGGGTTTTATGAGTAGTTCAAGAAGAACCAGAAGATGAAATTGATAATTTAGAAGATTGATTTGAGATGGGTTTTAACAGTTTAGGGTTCAGATGAAGAATAATTAGGAATTGAAGAAGTCAGGGTTCTGAAACTGATATTGATTGAAGCTCATGATTGAAACCGTTAACAGAGTGAGGGTTTGATTGTGTTAGTAAGAAGGTGTTGATGCTATTGTTGGTATGGATTCAAGAGTCGGGAAGAAAGGGTAAGTTGAACTTAAGATTTCATAATTCATTTATTCTTAAGTTGTGTGTATTTGAGTTTGAGATTGAAGTTCCATGGTTGGTTCTGCTGTGATAGTTTAGGTTGGTCTGTTAATGGAATTTCTGAGTTGAGATGAGTTTTTTTTAATGAAGTTGTGGGTATAGTTTAGATTTGAGTTGATGTTACAGGGAGGAGATGTGTATTGGTGGTGGTTCTGTAGCTATTGGTGATGCTTAGGGGATTGTGGTGTAATTACTAATGTTGTGGTTGCAAATGAATCACAGGCCTTTAGGTGGTGATGTTACATAATCTCAGTTGAAGGTGCAGGGGATGAAGGTTATAGTTAGTATGAAGTTTCGATGTTGGTGACTGTAAGAAGTTGAGTGTTGTGGTTGTAATTGAGTTGCAAGACAGAAGTTGATAGTGTCATAGTTGTTAGAACTTGATGATATTAATAAGATGTTTGAGCTGAAGTTGAGTGTAATGCTGTTATGGCAGTGATCTTAGTGGAAGCCTGTAATGCAAATTAAGGTAAACTCAGTTTACTTTTGTAATTGAGTTTGTTTTGTTGAGTTGTAGTGGTTAATCTGAGCTGCATGTATTGGTGTTGTCTGTGTTCTTGTAATTGCAAGTGTTGGGGGTTGAATTATTGGTAAACGGCAGTAGTGCATATAGAGTTAGAGATAATCTGGTGGTGTTGGTGATTATCTGAATTGAATATCTGGTGGTTGTTTAATGAATTACAATGCAAGCTAATTGAACTGAGTAAGTGGTGAACTGTAGAAGTTGTTGGCGGAACTGTAGATTGAAGTTTAGATGATAGCATTGCAGCTGAACCTGGTGGTGTTGTATATGAAGATGAAGCTTGGGTTGAGACAATAGATGAACAGTTTGGACCAAGGTATCACTCCGTTGCAGGTGGGGTTGAGTTATTTTGAGTGAGTTGCGGTGAAAGGGTTTAGATGAGTGGATTGAAATGAGGTTGAGCTTAGTCTGATAGTGATGATAGAGTTGTAGCTAGTGTTCCTGTGGAAGCCTGCAACTACTGCAATTGCAGGTAATCTTTAGTTGAGAGTTGTATTTGAATTATGAAGTTTGTTATGATAAATGTATTGTTATTGAATTATAGTTAAGAGTTTTGGTGTTGCACAATGTTTGTGCATCAGTGTTCTTTGGCTTGAGCAATGGCTCTGGCCTGTGCAAGTGTTTTGGCCTTGTGCCATTCAGCCTAGTCAGGATCTGACTATAGCTGACTCAGTCCATCTGACTGAGTCGAATCAGGTTGAATCGGGTTTGATTCACTGAGTCACTAGTCTTGACTCGTTGACCATTGACCCTGGACATTGACCTTTGACTTGACGTTGACTGTTAGAGAACAGTTGACTGTTAAGTTTGACCGTTAGTTGACTTAGGTGGACCAGGCCTTTTGTTAACGGGCCGGTTCGATGGGCCGGGCCGGAGTAAGCCCGCGGGTCATGGGCTTGGGCTTAGGATTAGTCTTTCTTAATTAGTTGAATCGGACCTCTTATGGACCGAATTAACCTTTGACTTCTTCTACAAAGTTGTAGATGTTCTTAGGACTTAGTTAATGGGCTTAGAATCATTAGTTAGATTTGTATAATTCTTGTATGAGCCATTTTGGCTAGTTTCTTAGAGTGCCTGTATGATTAACAGTTAGTCTATTAACAACGATCAATTCAAAGGATGAACCAGTAGATCGTGGATCTCAAGGTAGGCGTGGCTTGTCATCAAAAGAGGTGGGAATCGATAAAGAAATTTCTTGTATTCATTATTGTTTTACAAATCAATCTTGGTGTTGTGAAATTCATGCATATATTTGTGTGCTTTGTGTGGTATGAGATGTGTGTCGACACGATATCAGTATTCTATGGCTAGGGCGATACATCGCAAGATTACACGGCTAGGGCGATACACCGCAATATTATTCTTCCTTTATATATATATATATCAGTATTCTATGGCTAGGGCGATACACCGCAGTATTACCTATTCGGTGTGGAATTGGCATCAATATTACTCTTCCCTTATGTGCGGCAACACACATCTCATACATGGATGTTTACTGTTATTCATGAATGTCTTTGAAGAAGTTTCTACATTATGTTTATTTGTCTTTTCGTGTATTATCGTTTTCGATAAAACCTCGCATTGTCTTGGATCATATTAATGTTTACTTGAAAGCTAGTTGTTATTCCTCACAGGCACCTTCTAGGGATGATGTGCTCACCCTTTCCTACTTTCGGTTTTCGAGAGATAGATCGAGTTGCGCCTTGGAAGCTTTGTGGCGTTGAGTCTTCTGTTATGTTTATTATGTTGTATATTGTATTCGCAAACCAAATGACTATTGTATATGTATCACTTGAGAGGAGTACTTGTATATATATATATTTCTGAGCGGGGCTAGTTTTGGGTTAAATTTTTGTAACAAATTTCTAAATTGAATGTTTAAGTAAATGATTTAGATTCTTAGTGCCTCTTTATTTAGTTAATCTCTTGGATTAGTCAGCTGCTAGCTTAGGTGGCGCTACAGGATTGCAGTCCTATATCTTGGTTCAGGGAATATTTTTCAGGTTGAATTGAAGAGTTTTAAGTGTGTTCTCTACGGCTTCCTTGATTTTCAACAGTGGGTTCTCTTTTTTGACATGTCTTCAATTTTTGCTGATTATGGTAATTGGTTGGATCGAATTGTTAACGTCTATTTTACACCAGTAAGAGAAAGAGTTTCAAAACTGATTAAACTTTTAAGTGCAACAGGTGATTTTGTTCCGATTTATGAATATCCTCTTACAGGGATTCTTATACTTGTTCAAAGCTGTGAGAGTCAGTTAAGTATACGTTATTTTTTACAGGAACTATTTGGTGAATGGTCTGCTAGTTTTATCAAGGGTTTGAATGATGGTGTTTGTTTTCATCTTCATCTTTATTTTACTTGTTTCGTATTCGATCCAGAAAAGAGGATTAGTGGGTCAGTTTTAATGGATTCTTACAATGGTAGGTCAGTTTATGAGCTTGTTACAACGACCCTTTATAATGACCTGTTGCTGGTTGGTAAGGATCTACATAAACATAAATATGTCTCACACCTTACTTCACTGAAATTTCAATATCTATTCAGATTTGTTTATCTTTTGAGATGGATTTATCCAAGTCCTTTACATGAGATTTATGTAAGGACCCTCAAGCTAGTCAACGCTATTTGACCGATCAAGAGACGATTTAGCCGCTAATAACACAATTAATAAAATAGGAACGAAAATTAATAGAAATTTATTCGACAGTAATTTGGACATGAAACTAGTACCATTGGGTAGATCTTGAAAAGTTATGCGAAATGGACCACAAGAATGCATCATTCGGATCTGGGACGAGAAAGATATCGTTGTCCGAAACTTGGATGTTGAAGTTTGACTAAGTCAACCGGCGTCGACTCTGTTGACCGACGAACCTTGCCCGTTTGACCGTCGACCGGACCTTTAATTGTTGTCTGATTTGACTAGCCCTTAGCAATCTTCTACACATCGAATAGTAAAACATATTGTTTAGGTAGTAGATAATTTTATTTATGTTATTAAGTTAACAAAGTAATTAGGTTAATTAATAATCCTTTTGAAGTTTATCTTCTTTTAAATTTAAGAAGGAGCTGGTGTATATGGGAAGTATGAGGTGTTGGTTATGAGTGAAAACAGAGAGAAAGAGAGAGTAGAACGGTTTTATAAAGATTAAAGAGTATGGGTTTTGTTTGAGAAGTAGAGAGGTAATGATGATTGATGAATGATTTTGGTAGGAAGAATTTGAAAAGAAAAAAATGATAAGGTTGTGATTAATAGGTTATGTTAAGAGGAAGAGGAGATGAGAGTTTTGCAGAAACAGTAGAACATAGGATTATGAAGTGATGGAGAGGGAACCATGGTATTCTCCATGATGATATGAAAAGTTTGATGTTGATGATGAACATGTTGATAAGCGTGAACGCGGGGGTTCAAGTATAGTCCGCGTGGTCACAAACAATCTAAATATGAATTGAATATGTGTATTTAAAATGTGAGTGCAGTGTAATAAGCCTAGGCGGGTGATGACTCATAGATTCTAAACCCATAGGGTTTGTCATGATCTCGTCATCATCCCCAGACTGATAGATCTGAGATATTAACATATGCATGAAACCATATAAGTGCTAACAATAAAGGAGACGGCGATTTACGTGGTTCAGCACTAAGGCCTACGTCCACGGATCTGGTGTTATTCACTATGAAGTAAACGATTACAAAAGAAAAGGGGGGGATGATTTATGCGATTCATAGAATGATTCTCCATAAACGCTTACTTACTTCTCACTATTCTCTCTCCTATACCTTACCTCTAACTTCTGATCGATCCCCCTTTCAATAGGAAGGACATTCCTATATATAGCTTAATTTGAGTGGGACCACTTGTCATAGAGCTGTTGAGATCTTATCTTCTTGTGCTCCGTGCTCCGGTCCGCGGACCTCTTTGTCACTCGCGGATTCTACAATGCCCAAGTTCATTCTGTTTGATTAATCCTTGTCTTCTTCGTTGGTTATCCGACACGTGCCCTACGACCTTAAATGTTAGTGGTTGGAACGGTACAGTCCGCGCCAGGTGATGTCAGTCCTCTCTTGTCACGTCCGTGTCAGTCGGACTATCCCTAGCCGTCGATTGTGTCTCATCGTGTGATGGGGTAAGGTGACTCTTTGGTATTCGCGGGATTATCTGCCTTGGATGTCCCTTCATCTTTGACCGTCGGCCTTGACAGATGGCACGTCATCTAGACACCATGGGTGCCCCTACGTGTCGGTCCTCTTTATGACTTGGCCTCCACGTGGGTTCTGCTAGTACACGTGGCGATGGAGATAAATAAGTGTATTTACAATTTGCCCCTCTTCTTGTGACTGGGCGTTAGCTTTAGTGGGAAGAAGAATCGTGTGGTACGTTTTTATCTCCCTCCTCATAACTTCTCCTAAAAAGGTGTTACTCGCATTTATTGTGCACGTTTTCCCTTACCGGCCATAACTACCCATCAGATAGTGGACGGTTTTTCTTGTTCTTATTTAAGAGGGGAGAATGAGAGAATGTGAATTAAATTCACATTCTCTGTTTATTTTGTTTCATTGTCTTCTCCCCCTTCTTAACTTCCCCTGACACCATCGTTTCTGCTGCTGCTGCTACCTTTGTCGCCATCTTCGTTCTCGTTGTTATTCTTGCCACTCTGCTGCATCCCATTGCTACCATCATTTTGCCACCTTTGTTGTTCTTCTTTGGTTTATTCTCTGAGGTTCAGGTACGATTTTATGTTCCGTTTAGTCGCCATGTCCAACTCTGTTGAGTTCTTGATTTTCTGGTGATGCGCTGGTGATGAGTTTAATCTTACGTATATCCCAGGATTTGAGAATTGATACCGCTAAGTCGTATGTTTAACTCCGCTCCGATCTTATTTTTCTTCTTTGGATTTTGCATAGTAGTTCGAGAGTTTAAGTAGTTACCGATGGAGTCTAGGGTTTTCTTTTACGTTTGTTGCTGTTCTTGAGAATTTCTTATTTTTCGATCTTATTTGCCCCTGACTTGCGCTTTTACTTGTGTTTGTGTCCGTAGGTATGTCCGATCGTCCGCGGGTTTCTTACCAAACTCCTCCGTCGAGCCCTCATAGATCTCCTCGGACTGATTCCAATATCAGGGACGAAGCGTCGCCTTCGCTTACCCAGAGTAATCTTCGGGAAGGGAGAACGTCCTCGTCCTCTGGTCAGAGGCCTTCACTTAAAAGGGGTGATCAGCCACGGGGGTCTAGATATGCCGTGAATCGCCCTAGAGATGGGTCTCCGAAGAGACAACGAGACTCGCTGCTGTCGATCCTCTAGATGTACAACCTCTCCGCACCAAGCTTCCACCGCGGATTAACTCACCTGTGCCTAATTTAGGTAAGTCGACTAAAACTCTGTCTTCAAAGAGGAAGGCTGCGGAAATAGAATCCTCGGGAGATATAGTTCCTCCTAAGAAGAAGGCAGCGGATTCTACGGAAGATACCACTGGAGATGTTTTCGAGGATGATTCTGCATTGTTACCTTTCGACCTTTACCTTTGGGTAATAAAAGTTTACTTTCGGGCATATTGATCTCGAAGCTTTTAAATTGAAGCACGGCCTTGACACTTCCAAGTGCGTTTATGCCCCCGATAAAGATATAACTTATGAAATGGTTACCAATTATCGGTATGATGCCTTTCATTTTTGGACGACCGTGGGTGCTTTGAGGCTGGTTTGATGTTGCCATTGTATAGACCGGTGATGATTTCTACTACCGGGTCTTATCTAGCCGCCATTACGCTAAGAAAAGTCATAACGTGAAGTGCAACGGTTGTGTGGAACTATCTTCGCCATCTCCGAGAATGCTATCTTCGTAGCAAGAAAGGCATACGATGATGACTTGCTATGCCCCTAAAACCGGAAGAGGAGAAAGGGTGGTATACTCACGAAAATTTCATGAGATCCTTCGGAGATTATGTCAAGGAATACTCGTAAGCCGTGGTCTGTGAGTGCGCGGAACATTCCTTACGGTAAGGGGGAATTCGCCTTTTGAGTGAAGTGAGTGATTCCAAGATGGCTAGGGTGCACAGTCTTTGAAGGTCTTCCTATTCCCGTGATGAGAGGCTTAAGCGTGATCACGATTATGAGTGGTACGCCATTGTTCTTGAAGTCGTTGGTCCACAGGCCTATGGTTGGGTCCCTGGACCCCATGGTTGGCAACCTACCGATACTTGATCCTTATCGCGAAGCTTCTCCCGCTCGTTATGCCCATTATTGCCCTTGGCAGATGAGCTTTGAAGGTATGGACTTTGCTTATAATCGCGAGGTTGATGTCGCGGAAGACGAGGATATCTCTGATGCTAACCCTCTCCCTCAGACTATTGATGTTACTAAGGTGTGTTGTTTGTTTTCTACGTATACATGCCCCTTCGTTTTCTTTAATAATGTTGATTATGCCAAGGAAAGGAGATGCCAATGTTGATCATTGTGTGTTGTAGGTGCGTAGAAATAAGAAACTTAATCCCAAACAATCGTCGAATTCTCCCACCAAGGAGCTCTTCACTTCGAGGATGTTAATAGTCAGTGGGTGGTGATGAGGATGTTTCGATAGGGAAGAGCGGGTGAGACTTCTCCACTTTGTTCAAGAAGGTGATGGTGATGGTGGTGAGGCCACCTGGTGGTTGTGAAGGTGATGGTGATCAGACCACTGGTGGTGGTGAAGGTGATGGTGGTCGGACCACCTGGTGGTGGTGAAGGTGATGGTGATCAGACCACTGGTGGTGGTGAAGGTGATGGTGGTCAGACCACTGGTGGTGGTGAAGGTGATGGTGGTCAGGCCACTAATGGTGGTGAAGATGATGGTGGTCAGGCCACTGGTGATGGTGGAGGTGGTGGTGCTCAGGCCACTGGTGGTGGTGAAGGTGGTGGTGCTCATCCGTCTATTGGTAGTGGTGGTGGATATCAAGTCGAGGGGGCTACTAAGTCCAGTGGGGATGTTATAGACAAAGGTAAGGGAATTGTTCTTGGCGGTGGTGACAAGGATGGGGATGCTTGTGATGAGTTTTCTTTTGGTAGGGTTTTATACGGGAGCAATCATTCGACATGGCCAGAGTTATGGGGCTTGTTTCGGACTTCAACTGCTTCCCGATGGTGATGATTGGAGTGTTCTTAAGGATAGCTGTGGAGTTGGTCCTACGCGCGGATCTGATGTTGGGGTTTTGGCTGTGCAGCCCGAGAGTTGTGTTGGCACTTCCTCCACGGCTGGTAAGGCCTTGGTGATAAGTACTACTGGTGCTTTGTTCGGTGGGAAGCCCTCGAGACTCTTCCTCCCAGATGATTTTACGCGGTCCTTGGTTGCGGATGGCGATGATCTTTGTTTTGGCTTGGCTGCGAAAGAAAAATTTGCTTGTTGTACCTCATCTGCTCCCGGTGATTGAAGGGAAAAGAGTTGATTCATTCACTCGTAGGCGGATGGAGTTAACCCCCGAGGAGGTGGTAGATCGAGGGTGGGGCAAGAATCTTGTGACCAGTGGAATTGATCTCGTGGTGGATCCTCCCCCTACAGTCGCTGATATGATGGCCATTGCTGATGGGTATCAGTATAGTTATCCCCAGCAGCGATTATTGGAGGTTTGTCTGGTTCTTTCTATCCCTGATTTTGCTTAAAAGTGTTGTGAACTAATTTCCCTTTTTGATTGGTAGATGATGAGGAGTGAGCATTGTAACCATCATCTTTACCGGCTCTTCAAAGCTAAATCTCTCAAGCTAGAAGGGAAGCTCCGGCATTGTGAAGGAACGCTTACAAGCGTCGAGGCGGCGATCTCTGCTAAAGATGAGGAGATAGCAAAGTTGAAAGAGCTGCTTAAGCGAAGGAGCAGCGGGACGTGGAAGAGGAGAAGCTGCGCTCTGAGCTATCTTCGGTTAAGGACAAGTTAGCGGTTGCTGAGAAAAATTCCTCTTCTATTTCAGGTTTGTATTTCCTCTTCTTTGATAGTTACTTGCCCCTTATATGTTCGAGTTATCTCCTTCTTCCCTCCTCATTTGTCTTGTCTTGATGGGTGGAGTCCCCTGAGTTGTTGTGGCTTCGGAATGAGAGAGTTCGTCAAAAGGGCCGTATTGCCGAATTAGTTGAAAGGCTTAAGAGTGAGTCCGTGAAATGGAATGCCCGAGCGGATGTGCATAACGCGATGGCCGAAGAATGGCGTAAGAAAAAGCTTTGCATGGTGGATCTGCAAAATAAAAATAACCATGATCGTCACTTATTCAACGGGGCTCTTTTATGGACGCGGGATAATCTTGAGAAGGCTCGCGATCAGATTTCCTCCTTAGAAATTAAGCTTAATGTTATGGAAAGTGAGCTGCAGCAGGCGCGGTCCTCCCATCCCTCGGATGTGCGGGCATATATGCAACGTCTTGCTAAGGAAAGGGACGACGCTAGGGCAGAATCTGGTGCTCTTAGTAGTGCCTTATCCGCGTCTCGAGCTGATGTGGCCCGTCAGGTTGAGTGTGAGAAAAATTTAGAAGTGGCTATATACCGTCTTAACAAAGGGGTTGGAATCGAAGAATGATGAGGTTAATCGATATCGTCATTCGGACTCGATGCTCGAGATGACCTAAGCGCTTGGTCAGTATGCTCATAATCTTTTGCGGGTAGATTATGATAAGTTATCAATGAATATGATTATCTTTGCGAAGCAAGGATTCGCGATTTGATCATTGTGAAGGTAACGTCTTTGTCATCGAGTGTGCTTTGTATTTTATTTGTTATAACTCACTGTTCTCTTTTATTGTCCGCAGAACTCCAAGGACAGCTTAGAGCTGCGGATGACAAGTTTGCCGAGGCTCAAGCTAAAATAGTTGATTGGAAGGTCGGGTTAACTACCATCGCGGCCTAGCCTTGTCTCGGGAGGAGCGTTGAAACATGCAATCAAAGGTGGTTGACTTTCCGCTTCCCTGAACATTTGAAATGAAGAGCGTAGCGATAGGTTTCGTGGCCCGTAAGCAGCTAGCAGAAGAGATTAACAGGACCCTCGGTGAGATTGAGTGGATCTCAAGAAAGTCATGGGGTGACTAAAGTTATACCGCGTCCGTGCCCGCACTCCCGTCAAGTTCTTGGACCCTCCTCGGGTGGTAGTGTTCCTTCATCAATGAAGGAAAACCTGCGGATAACGCTCCTTCTCGATTAGACCGTAGCTAGTATGCTAGGGATTGATCTCGATTGCTTATCCTTTTGGCGTTTTTTGCTATTTTGCTTGTTGGGCTTGTAATCAAGCGCCATGTACTAGATCAAACTTTGGTGTTTAAATCTTTGAATTTTGTTGAATTTACATCTATCAGCTTTACGCATTAAGTCAAACATAATGAGTAATTCCGTAGTGTTTATCAATTTTGAATTTGGGAAAGTGTATTGTATCGTGCAATTCCGTAGGTTGATATCCCGGAATTGTCTTGTGACCTTGCACCCTTGACTAATTCCTTGGCGAAGAGAATTTACGAGCGGTGGGGTCGGCCGGCGTTCAAGGATATATTCCATTGAGTTTGTGGCTTGTAATATTGCTCGGGTATCTCATTACTCAGGAAGTCGCCTCCTGGTCATACACTTATAGACACTTATGGAGGAGTTAGAGAGATTGCATGTGTATGCTCCGATATATTGCGTGTGCGTTCTTTGTATGGGATATTGCCCGGTATATTGCCGTGGGTATGATCCACGCTTTGTGCGGGATATCCCTCTTAGTATAGTGCCAATCCTTAATAATAATAACCGCACAATGATTTACATGGTTCCAATTTAAGGCCCTACGTCCACGGGGTAACGATAGTATCGATGTTTTATTAAGATGTGGCATGGTTTACAATGTACACTGTGTTAGTAATATATACATGTGTCTCATATGGTATAGGTTGTGATCTTGAATAAATTGAAATGTGTGTGGGTAATGAATAGAATATTGTAGAATGACACTTGAAGATAAAAACTTGTATTGATTGAAAAGTTAAGGCGCGTCACTCCTTTATCAGAGATAGAGACATGCGGACTTGCAGGTCCGTTTTCTTCTTCTGAAATGCATACGCAGGTGGTGGGTTTTGGGTAGTATGGCTTGAGATATTTGGCATTCCACGGATGCATGAGGATTTCCCCTTTCGGAGTTACGCGAGATAGTAAGAGCCATTCCCTGCGATGTCGTGTATTACGTAGGGTCCTCCCCAAGTTGGTGCTAATTTTCCCCACTTCTTTTCTCGCTGGTATTGGGAATGGTTCTCAACACGTCTTTGCCCTTCTACAAAATTCCTAAGTTTCACTTTTTGTTATATTCTCACGGCTAGCCTCAGTTGGTAGTTTTCCATTCTTTGTAGTCTTTGCTTCTCTCCTTTCTTCGAGATCGTCAAGCTTTTCCAACATCATGTCCGTGGTGAGGTTCTTTTCCCAGGGCTTGTCTTTGTTGTGGAAGTAGGATTTAGTAAGGATTCATACTCCGTATGTGAGCAAAAATGGAGATTGGCGGTAGTGACCTTCGAGTCGTCCTATATGCCCATAGAAACGTTATGCAAGCTGTTCACACCACCGCCCCTTGTATTCGTCTAGTTGCTTTTTTGAGGATAAGCGTAAAGTTTTGTTTGTGGCTTACGCTTGTCCGTTGCTTTGTGGATATATGGGGTGGATTTGTTTTCGAATTACGAGAAGGTGTCGAACAACAAGTCGATATTCTTCCCTTGTAGTTGTTTACCGTTGTAGAAACTATCTCTGCTTGGGGATGCCAAACTGCGAGATGATATTTTGAATAATGAAAGTAAATATCGTCCGAATCCGAATTCTTGCTAGTGCCTTTGCCTCTACCCACTTGCTTTGAAATAATCTGTTGCCACTATCGGAAATCTTCTCTTCCCGAGTCCACGATCACGAGTGGGCCTACTATGTCGATACCCCATTTCGAAGGGCCATGGGTATCCTGAGAATTCAACTTTGTGGTAAGGCGTGGATTCGTTTACCAAATCTTTGACATTTTCGCACTTTTCGCCATTCTATTTGCATCTCGGATCATGGTTGGCGGTAAAGTAACCTGCGTCTTCACCTTATCTTCTAGGGACCTCATTCCCTTGTGATTCCCCGCGTCTCCTCTGTGGATATCTTTCAAGATGATATGTCCCTCGTAGGGATAGGCGGCGGCGAAGTGGCCCGAGAATGATTTTACGTATAAGGTTTGGTCCCTTAATTCGTACATCCCTGCTCTAGATTGTATTTTCAGCTTTGTTTGATATCTGGGGAGCTTCCCCTCTTTTAAGAAAAGAATGGATTTCGATTCTCCAATCGCTACATTTGTGATCGTCATCTTAAGTGACTTATCGCGTGATGTCATCACATCCACGAAGTCGTCGAATATGTGTTCTCGACATCATCCTCAGAAATATCCTCCTTATGTTTGCGTTGGTTAGCCGCGCATGTCTCTTGGAGCTTAACGGACGGTTCGTACACTCTTGTTATCTTGATTGCTTTGACATCCTCATTTTTAAGCATGGATGATATATATGCCGGGGCATCTGCGTGTCAAGTTCCTTCTGTGAGATGTCGGAATTTGATTTTTGGTATTTTGGGAAGCCAATGTTTGTACGAGCCATGTACGCCATCAGCGTTTCGTCATACACATTATATTCGTAGCCTATCTGCCGTATGATTAGTTGTGAGTCACTCGTCAACCGCACTTCTTGTATCCCTAATTCAATTATCAAGCGGAGAGCGTGGATCACTCCTTCATATTCTACAATGTTATTTGTATGGCCTTGAATTCCAATCGAATGCGTGCACAATTCTGTCCCCTGTGGGTGTGGTGATGACGATGCCTATCCCCGCACCCTCTTTATTCTTGGAGCCATCAACAAAGACCTCCCATTGTCGCGGGCTTACTGGTTCAAGAATATTATTTGGCTCTAGTTTTTCTATTTAGGGCTCCCCGGCCCTCCATCCTTGTATCGCACTTCTTCTTCGTTGTCCAAAGCAGTCTGCTAGAAAGTCCGCTAGCACTTGCGATTTCGGGAGTGTTGGAGCTCATAGTGGATGTTGAATTGGTCGAGGTCGTGCTCCATTTTGCTATCGTCCTACCTTTCTGCCCCTTTGAGGATGGTCTCTAAGGGTGCTCGACATGGGATACGTATGTCGTGTGTTAAGAAATACGTTCTCGGTTTTAAGGTAGACCATCACGGCGGCTAAGATTACATTCGATTCTTGTGTAATTCCTTTCCGCGGAATTCGGGGTTTCTTTGACATAGTAGATCGGTTGCTCTTCCTTTGTGTGGGTTCGGCGAGTCTGCGCTTCTTTTGCATCGTCATTTGCCGCGATGTATAGTGCAAAACCTCGTCAGGGTCCGGTTTACGAAGGATGGGGATTTACGCTGAATCTTGTTTGATACCCAAAAGCTTCTTCGCATCAAAGTCCATTCAAATTTCGTCCCTTTTTTTAGTATGTTGAAAAAGAGTTTGCATCTATCAGGGATCTTGAGATGAATCTTCCCAGGCTGCTAGGGATCCATTGAGCTTTTGTACCTCTTTTAGGTTCTTTGGAGATGGCATGTCTACTATGGCTCGGATTTTTTTGGGATCTACTTGATGCCTCTTTTTGTCACTGGTACCCCAGAATTTTCCCGAGGTTACCTAGAAAGTGCATTTTAGGGTTAACCTTCATATTGTGTTTCCTCATAGCTTGAAGATATCTCTCGGAGTCACGGTGGTGGTCCTTCCTTAACTTTTTGCTCTTTACGAGCATATCGTCAACGTAGACCTCTAAGGTCTGCCGATCCATGGTTTGAAAATAGCATCGACCATCCTTTGGTAAGTTGCTCCCGCATTCCGGGCGAAAGGCATCCTTACGTAGCAATGAGACCATGGGGTGTGTAAAATGCGGTATCTTTGCTGATCTTCTTACGCCAAAAATAATTGGTTGTACCGGAGTATCCATCCATGAATGATAACTCTTCGTATCCAGCCTACTACATCGACTAGGTGAAGTCAATCTTTGGGTAGCGGATAACTATCCTTAGGGCATGCTTTGTTCGGGTTGGTGAAATCGATGCGATTCGACCCCTCCGTTCTTCTTTGGTACAATTACCATGTTGGAGATCCAAGTGGGATATTTGACTTCTTTTATAAAACCTGACCTCACGGCTTTCGCGACTCGTTTCTCTGCTTTATGATATTACGTAGCCACCTTTCGTATCTTTTTGTCAAATGGGGGGTGTGCCGGGTTTGATCGCTTGACTCATGTTGTACTATTTGTGGGTCTATTCCGGCATATCGGATAGTTTCCACGCGAAGATATCCGCGTACTCCTTTACTTGATTTTATTAGTGAAGCTTGCGTTCTCAGGTCCATTAGAGTTCTATCTTGATCATCGGGGTTACTGCTCTGTCCCTATGTTAACTTCCTTCACCGCCTCCAAGGATGTAAACGTGGGCTTTGGTTCCCAAGGTGGGGGACTTTCTTTAATTGCTATTTGGTAGTCTCGAGATTCTTTGTTTGCGAGGTTGCCCTGGTTATCCTTTGATGTTGAGGCTTAGTGTTTCTCTGAGTTCCCTTTAGACAAGCTTTTCCTGAGATCTCTTCCAAATATTCGTCGATGGCTTTGTCTCTGGATATCGCCTTGTTCAGGAGCCTTGCGGGTTTTTTTCTCATCTTCTTCATTGTTGAGTTGTATTTGCATCGCGTGGCATTCTTTTTACGGAAGCTTGATCACCCTTTATCTCCATTACTCCTAGGGGAATGGGAAATCTAAGGTATTGATGGTAGGTGGGCTGCGACTCCTTTAAGCTTGTGGACCCATCTTCGTCCCAATAATGGCATTGTAGGGGCGGCGTGTTCACCACACTAAAGCGAGTGTTGACTTTCATGGGGCCTGCGTCCACTTGTAAGATAATATCCCCCAGAGGTTTTGTAGCCGTGCCATTGAACCCGTAGATGGTGTAGTGCGAAGTCAAAAGTTGCTCATCGTTAAGCTCCATTCGTTTGAATGTGTCGTAAAACAAGACATTTACGGAACTTCCTCCATCTATAAGGATTTTCTTTATGTTGCATCTGCGATTGGCAATGTGAGAGATCAATGGGTGCGTTGTGATCTTCCATGTCATCCTCAATATCCTCGGCGAAAGGTTAGAGTGCGTTCATCACTCCTCGTATTCTTGCACTTCCTTTCCATTTCTTGTTTGTAAAGCTCACGGTAATCTTCAACTGCTTTCTCGGTCGTTTCCCTATTTGTGCCGTTAGGGTTGGCTCTTTGCTTTTTGAGCGAGGATATAGTGTTCAATGTGCGATTACCTTTGAAGCTGGACACATTTCTGCGTTTGGCTCTATCTTCCGTTCAGTCTTTTCTATATATTTTTTAGATCTCCCTGCATCAATCAGTTTTTGTATCGCTATCTTGAGATTTTTACACTTCTCAGTTGGGTGTCCGTAGAAGCAGTGGAAATCGCAGTACTCTTTAGATCTTTGCTTAGAAGCCGGTGGTTGTTTTCCTTTGGACCGAGGGCAGTCTAGGTCCTCGCGATCCTTGATCTCTTTTAAAATGCGTGAGTAGCTAGCGTTGAGCTTCGTGTAGACTCGGTCTTCAAACTTTCTTCCACCCCTTTTGTGGTCATCCTTAGATCCCTTTGATGTTATTTGGATTTATTCGCTAGTTAGCGGAGTTGGTTCGTGAGGGTCGTTGAGCTGTGCTCTTGGGTTCTCTCTTTGAATTTCTTCCAATCTAGCATGTTTTCGATGATTATCCTCGGATCTCCTTCTATGGTTGGGAAGTCCGTGGTATTTCGACAAACGGTGGGCTCATCTGTCAAGCCCCCATTTGTAACAATTAATACTTACCACGGGATCCACTTGTCCTATGGCTTGACATATCTTATGCCATCTATCTAGTGTATTCTCGAATGGACTCCTTGTATTTGATTGCGAGTGAGAAGAGTTTGTCCATCCAGGGTGTTCCGACCTTGTTATACATGTAGGTGGCAGAATCTTTCGGTGGTGATCATATGAAGCGATGCACCACGGCTTGAGGTTATCAAACCAAGATAGCGGATCCCTTCGGGCTTGAAGGGAAATATCTGCATAATATAGCCGTCGTGATCCCACACGGCCATTATCTGTTGTAATACCGAAGTAGGTGAGCGGGATCCGTTGATCCGTCGTAACACTCGAAGGATGGGGACTGGACATACGTGGAATGGTGGCGGTAGCTCTTGCCGTGCTAGTGAGGTAGTCTTTGGCTTCCTTCATGGTTTGTTCTAGTCTTCGCCTCCTTGCACAGTCTTGATTTGATTGATTTCGCTAGCATTTCCGTGCGGAGGTTCTCATTGCCAAACAATGCTCCTCTTGAATTGAAGTCCGTGTCTTCCTTGTAGGTTGTGAAGTTGTGACTTCTTCTTCATCGTAGTAGTCCTAGGTTTTAGGGTGGTAGTCAGGGTCGATACCTCTATTATTTGCGTACCCTTTGGGGTGCTCCTCTTGGTCGACTCTTTGCGGGGATGTTTTCGTGGATCATCCTCGGATCTCTATTTTGTATCGCGGGAAGTGGCCGTCCCTTGATTCTCTAACTTCCAGCGCTTTGGAGGATCTTCTCTCTTAATTACGATTCTCTTGGGCTAGTAAGGCCACCCCGCGTAAGCGTATATCTGCTTGATTCCTTTTTAGTTCTTCTAATTGCTTAATGTCTGCGCCTTGATTGATTTGATTCTGATTTGTTCCTATCGTATCTAAGTTTGTCCTTCGGGGGCTGCGGTGTTGACTTCCTCTACTAGTCTACCGGATCGATCCTTCGCGTAGGACCTTGCGTGTATTGGTATATTATGTTCATCGATGTGGCATCCGTATGGAGGGTTACGGATTACGGATTCTGCTACAGCTTCACGAGGCTCGGTGGGCGGGTTGTATTTTGTCACTTTGGAGGCGACCATTTGAGAAGTTCCTTCGGTGTTGTGGTGATTTTTCTTTGCCAGCGGTCTTCTTTTTGCTTCCATTGCGATGATACCCGCATCCTGAAAGTAATGTGCTTTCCTCAGATTCTGCGTCTTTTCTGGCCGAAACCTGCGCCATTTGTTTGCTCTAGTTATTAGGGTGTAGTCCTTGGTGTCTCTTTGAAAACATCTTTGTTTTCCGGTATCTTGTTCTTTTCCATTGTAATATTACGCACGAGAAAGCACGGAGGTAAGCAAAGAGACAAAGAGTCCACGGGTTAATTGTTAGTTCAAGCTTATTAGTTTGGCGAGCAGCATGAATAATATAGACGGATGCGGACTTAAACGGGGTGAGGTCCATGGATGGTCGTTTGCAAAAAGTCCAAATCTTTGGACGGCAATTGTGTTTGAAATAACAGTTGAAAATCAGATCTGTTGGTTTAAAGGTTACCTGGCCCGAATCATTGGTAGAAAACACAATAGACATAAATACGTGCGGAAAGAGTTCGAAAACATAGATCATTAGTTTGTGTTTGTAAAAGATCCAGATCTGCTTGGTGGAAAGTATAAAGGACACAAATATGTGCGAAAAACAAGCCCAAAGCGGGTTTGTACGTGTTTTTAAGTAAAACTTTTTGAAGTAGAGGTTGTGAAGTCACGGGAAAAGATAAATCTTTTTAGGGACAAAATCCCCATTACTAGCGCCAAATTGTGAACGCGGGGTTCAAGTATAGTCCGCGTGGTCACAAACAATCTAAATATGAATTGAATATGTGTATTTAAAATGTGAGTGCAGTGTAATAAGCCTAGGCGGGTGATGACTCATAGATTCTAAACCCATAGGGTTTGTCATGATCTCGTCATCATCCCAGGCGAGTAGATACGAGATATTAACATATGCATGAAACCATATAAGTGCTAACAATAAAGGAGCACGGCGATTTCGTGGTTCGGCACTAAGGCCTCGTCCACGGATCTGGTGTTATTCACTATGAAGTAAGCGATTACAAAGAAAAAAGGGGGGGATGATTTATGCGATTCATAGAATGATTCTCCATGCGCAACACTTACTTCTCACTATTCTCTCTCCATACCTTACCTCTAACCCAGTCGATCCCTTTCAATAGGAAGGACATTCCTATATAGCTTAATTTGAGTGGGACCACTTGTCATAGTGGGAGCTGTTGAGATCTTATCTTCTTGTGCTCTGTGCAGTGCGGACCTCTCTGTCACTCGCTGGATTCTACAATGCCCAAGTTCATTACAGCTGATTAATCATTGTCTTCTTCGTTGGTTTCTCAAACCCGTGCCCTACGAGCGACCTTAAATGTTAGTGGTTTAGGCAGTGCGGTCCGCGCCGGTGATGTCAGTCCCTCTCTTGTCACGTCCCGTGTCGGTCGGACTATCCCTAGCCGTCGATTGTGTCTCATCGTGTGATGGGGTAAGGTGACTCTTTGGTGTTCGCGGGATTATCGCCTTGGATGTCCCTTCGTCTTTGGCCGTCGGCCTTGACAGATGGCACGTCATCTAGACACCATGGGTGCCCCTACGTGTCGGTCCTCTTTATGACTTGGCCTCCACGTGGGTTCTGCTAGTACACGTGGCGATGGAGATAAATAAGTGTATTTACAATAACCATGATGAAGATGATGGAAATAAGTATAACCGACCAAGGTAACCTTTGTATTCAATTCCTTTTGTTGATAGATGGATTGGGTATGTGTTAGATAATGAAAATACCTAGAATCACTCAAGTTCTTGTTATAGAAAATCATGATTTCATGTAAGATTATGTGTTCCTTTGTCCTAAATGTAGAGACATATTTAGAGTACGTTAAATTAGAAATATTTGGACATAGCTATAAACAAAAATTGTAGTATACCCAGTGGTGGTTCTATGCATATGAAGTTTGTTCCATTTGGTTTAGTAACTAGTGAGATTTAGTTGATAGAAAAGTAGTTGCCTTGGCTGGCCTATACATGTTTGATCCTGATTAGTCCATAAATATGAGCAATTCTAGATAGGTTGGAGTATGGCTGGTAAATAATGCAACAAAAAGTTGTAGACTATTATCCCTTCATTCTAACTAGCCATTATTTGTTGAATTTGGATTTATAGTCTATAATACAGAGACCTTGGAAGTTGACCTCTCGAAAGTGGTTTTAGAGCTAAATCTTGAATAATTCTGAGAATTTGGTGAAGGAGATGGCCAAAGTCGGCTTGACTCGGATTAACCTATCGATTCGATGTGAGTGAGACTAGTTCGGAGTAGTGGATCGGATTATCGGGTCGGGTCGTGGGTTGACCCGATGGGTCGTGAATGGGTAGCGGGCCGGACTAGTGGGCCGTGCCGGAATCACCCATGAGTTTGGGCTTAAGGCAGAATTAGTATTTTGAGTTTTGGACCACTTATGGTCAGATTAGCTTCGGTTTTACGCAAAGTTGTAGGACTTGTCGAGGCTTTCGGATGACACCCAATATGACCCCATTTGGTTAAGTAGATATTAATTTATGTCTAGAACATTAAATACCATGTTATAGGATCATTAATAAAACTAGAACCGTTAGTTATTTGACTTAGCCTATAGCGGAGACTTGTATGATTTTGTTCTATGGTTATTGTGTGAGCCTATTGGCTAAATTCTTAGAGTGCTTGTGTGATTAACGGTTAGTCTATATTAACAACGATCGATTCAGGAATGAGGCAGGTGGATTGAAGAAGACAAGGTAGGGCGTGGCTCGTCATCAAATCAGTGGGAACTCTATAACCTTCTTGTAATCATTAAGCTCTCTATTATCTGCCGAGCATGATGAGACTTTACTATCTGTGTGCACGATTACATGTACCTTTAATGTATTGCTTTTGTGTTATTTGTATGCAATGTATGTTATATCTGCATTTACGATGTTTGCTATGAATATGTTTGTGTTTGATATGCATTGTGAGATTTCCCTGCGAGAAGTGTCTGTGTTTCCCCACGGCTCTTAGCTAAGTTGAGTAAGGCGGTAATTCATCCGTCGACAATATTATGTAGTAGGGCGGTAATTCATCAGTATGCTATATTATTATATCTATTTCATTGATAAGCGGTAATTCATCCGTTTAAATATTATTGCTTATTAATATAGTAGGGCGGTAGTTCATCCGTATGTAATCTTATCTTAGTAGGGGCGGTAATTCATCAGTTATGATATTATATATACTATTCTATTTGAGGGAAATCACTCGTGTGCATATTATACTTGTTTGACTAACTTTCGATCTTGATGGTAATATTCGAATCATGGTTTGTATGGGCACTCTGTGTGGACGATGTTATTATTATTGATTAGGGTTGCTCTCGCGTCGTCTTCTCCAATGGTTTGGCGATGTTAGAGTGACACACTTCATGTTGCATAAATTACGAGAATGTTTAGTTTCTTCTTGTTTCTTTCAAATTATATTCTTTTAGAATTGTGAAGCATGTTAGTGATTACTTGAGAGTTACATGTTTCCGTTGAGCACCCTTTGGGATGATGTGCTCACCCGTTCCCGCCGATTTGAATCGGACGAAATGGAGCACTCGAAGATACCTGTTTCGTAGCTTAGAGCTTTATCGAATCTAGTGTTGTTGTGTATCATTTACTACATGTATTCTTTCTTACTTTGTAAACAACACATTAATATATTCTTAGAACTCGGAAGACTTTCATTTATATAATATCAGAGATTTTGGGTTTAGTTATTAGCACTTTTTGAAATTATGATTCTTAAGATCGGTAATCTAGTTTTGATGCTTCAATTAGGTTATAATCCTATCAGGTAAACAGGTTTAAGATTTGGGGGCGTCACACTTTATAAAGCCAATCAAGCTCAAGATAAACAAGCGACTGTTAAGGTAACTCTTTATGCTTTTTGGATTAATTCTCCCACCTCTCTATATTTTCTAGCATGTTGTTGTGGATTGTTGGTAGTTTGTGGAGAATTTACATACTTGGGGAGGAGGACTAAAATTCAAGTTGCATTTTCCAGAGTTCACTTCACACATGTATTGTCCTATGGGAGGACAAGGATAATACAACTTGCGGTCATTGTCACACATGCTCCGATTATGTCAAAGTCAGTGGACTTTTTGAGGTGGAAATTCAGATTGGCTCAAATCCATATTCTAAATGTATTGATGTGGTTAGAGTACTTGAGATGGATATTTATATTATGTTTAACATATTTATGGAGTGTGAGACGGAGTGTGAGACGTGTTAACATGACAGTTCATTTCTCGATTTTAGCTGTGGCGAAAAAGGAACTTTTAGGAGCAATGTGTTTTTCAAGGATGCGGTGGTCATCAACTTCATCCCACTTTCATGGGATTACCAAGTCGGCACTTGACTGCTGCCGTCAAACTTTTGGTATGGGAAATGATATTGTTATTTTGGGTGGTGGTTATTGGTTGTTTGATAGGAAAATGGTGTGACTCCATATTATGGCTTTTTCATTCTAAAATTTGGAGGCTGTCCAAGTACTTCAAAAGACTTCGATAAAACTATTAAGGCTCATGTTCGACAAAAGAGGTACTAAGGGTGCAACAGATGTTGAGGCTCGGCTCGAGAATTTGTTTATATGTAATTCTGGTCATGTTGAGACCTTTAAGGGCAAACCAACGAGGCGACGACAACAAATGGAGCTGCAATTAATGTCGGGTCAATTAGCAAGAGGACAACTTTATGTACTCGGCAAATTATCGCCCTCTTCGTGAGATTTTTGGGTGATGTAACAGTCCACAAGTACAGTAGGGGTTCCAAGAGGGATATCAAGCTAAACTTGAGAGCTTTGTACGTGGGAGATCGTATTACGAGTGCAACTAAATGATTGGTTCATTAAGGATGGAGGATTTTCTTCGTTGGATCCTTGCGGGTTATGAAAAAGATGATTACAAACCGTAATCGATTAATCCCACTTTGGATTGCATTTGTGATGCTTGCCTTGTTTGATCGCGGATGGGTTTCTTACTTAGACACAAATGGCGTTCTAAAAGTGTTATTCTTAGAAGGGGAAAGTGGAAACGCCAAGTACTTCCACCTGTTTGTTGGCATGGTTTTGGATTATTATATTGAACTGGTTGTACCAGACCCACTCATCCGCACTCATACTTTTACAACTAGGAGCACTCAGCGAGAGATGGGAAGGTTAAAATAGAAGGGAGGGCAGAGGCCTCGACTACAACAATATGTGCAGATTCCATGGGTCGATAGCTCACGTCGGTCGGCTACAAAGGTGAAACAACTAATGTATTTCAAGATGCAACCTTGAAGGACTCTCCAACAGACTTGTGTGTTTTCCTATCATTCATCCTTGAGGACAAGGATGTTCTGAAGGGGATGGTATTTGTCATGTCCCAAGCCTAGGAGGAGGGCGCCCATATCATTTTGATGGCGGTATTTAGCGTAATCTTTAGTTGGTAGCCTTTAACCAAATAAGGTTGTCCTTATCTTTTGTAATGAGTGGTTTAGATGTAAGCATTTAGTGGCGTTGTAGCCGTCAGATCTAGGGTAGTATTTGGGGTAAAGCCTTATAAACTCAAGAGTCTGTAAGAGAGTTCATTATCTAAAAATTAATGAAAAGAACCAGATCGTTCCAATCGATCAAACCGTGTTCGCTGAACCGGGAGGCTTGATCCGTGAGGATCTTGACGTTACTACTATCTCTATCATATTCTTGTTGTGAATCTCATCTAGGTTCATAAGAGACTCTGAAGTGAAGGCAATAAACGAACGGCTTTGGCTGTTCGTTAATCCATCTTCTGCTGGCATCGACGATCCGATGATAAACCCGTTCGGACCGGGTGCACAAAGTTTGTCAGGTCTTGGCTGTGAAAGGGTTCTTGTTTGTGTAGCTGGAGAGGATCCAGTGAGAAAGGGGACGTTTTACTGCAATGAATTGAAGAAAATCGGATGGGAAAGAAGATAGAGTCGGGTTTTTCGAGAGTGGAGGAGAAGGACATGCTTTTCATCTACATTTCCCTGAAACCAAGAATGCTCAGCTTGTTATCGAACGCTTGGTTTCATTTCTCCGATGTTGAACAAAAATATTTGTATACATTCTGGATAAGTCATGTACTTTTTTTTTTTTTTTTGTGTGGTCACAAATACTTGTAACTAAAACAACTAGACACATTTTGATCAGTGGCCAGAATGAGATAATAATGGAACCATTAATTAGCAAAACAGCTCTATATTCAGCTCCAGTTTCAAATCCTAAACCTTTGATCAGCAATTGCGCCTTTAATGGTTTTTCCACTCTTGGCAGCTCATTTCCGTTTAATCTAAACAAATACTTAACTCACAACCAAATTTGCTTACAATCTTGTCAACGGTCGACTGTGCCATCTTCATTTATGTTACATTGTAAAGGCAACGGCAGAGGAGAATACCCGCTTTCACTATCTTCTGCTTATGAAATACTCGGCGTTAGTTCTAATTGTTCGTCTGCCCAACTCAAGTCCGCTTTCCGATTAAAAGTAACCACATTTCTGACAACACGTACCGGAAGAAAAAAAATGTTGATTAAATTTGCAAATGATAATGAATTTCGTTCTCAATTGCTGTATGTATGTTTAGGTGAAGCAATATCATCCAGACGTGAGCAAAGATGTCGAGAACTCAGATGACATGATTCGTCAAGTAATCACAGCTTATGAGGTACCTAGTAGGATGATATTTAGTCTTCTAAATTGCAATTTTAAGCGCATGTACTAATACATTTTAAATTGGACTGAAACAGATTATCTCGAAGAATCCTCGATTCAACGACATCGATAGGTAACACTTAGCTATACGTTAATTCGCTATCCTCCTGAATTGGCATTCAATAGAATGTTCTTCTCTTACGCTTTTTCATCAAACTATGTGACACTTTGGTGTGTCAATATTAGGGACGAATTAAGGAATGTGGATCCTTTCGATGAGCCAGAATGTGAAGCTCTCGATGTTTTCGTCAACGAAACTCTTTGTATTGGCAAAGGTACTACAACCTACTAGTACTACTCAAAACCATATGCACAATTCAACTCAATAATGCTGTTGGACACGAATCGGCTAAAAATGCTAGTGATTTCAGGATGTCCATCTTCATGTGTAAAAGCCGCGCCAAATGCCTTCTCATTTGATTCATGGACAGGAACGGCACGCGCAACTATTCAAGGTTGGCATTTGTTACATGTGTTTATGCAAAACATTCCTTTGATCAGCTTCGTCTACTATCTTGAAAAATTGAGCATTATTGGTACACACGCAACTAAACAGGGCAAGGAAATGACTACGGGATTCAGAATGCTGTTAACGGGTGCCCCAGAAACTGTATCCATTACGTTACGCCATCACAGCGAATTATTTTGGAGGAACTACTCAGCAGGTACTAAAACTAGTGCTAGAAGTAAATTTTCCACTATAGATGTTGAAGCAATACGGTTGTTTTTGGTTGATTTATTTGATGTTGGTTACATGTTTATGTAGTATTTTGGAGTCACCGGTGGGTACTACGGCCGAAGCGGATATCTTGTATTCTCTCATTACTAAAGCTAAGTTTGAGAACAGTAGATATCAGAAACCAAAGAAGAAGAGTAGCTTTTAAAATTTAGATTGGTAATGAAAATAACCAAAGTTGCATACGCTCCTCCTTGCTAAGCAAAGCAGTACAACACATATCTTTGCAAGTTCGCTCACCAGATAACAAAGATTGTACAATGCCTATTATGTGTGTACTGTCACTTAATTTAATGTAGTACTGTATAATTTACCGTACCCTTCTCTAATCCAAATTTTCAAATAATCTAAAATTAGCAGTTTTGGTGTGAAGTGAAAGATTAATATAAATAAATTAAAAACATATGCCTTACTTCCAACTAGCTTTCATAGCTCAGTTGGTTAGAGCACCCATTTAGTAAGCGGGAGGTCTTGAGTTCAACTCTCAATGAAAGCACTCGATACAAATTTTTTTCTTTTTCGCAGCAATACAATTTTTTCTTTTTTCAAAGCATGTTTTAAATGCAAGATTCCACATAGTTTTCTTTTTCAAAGCATGTTTTGAATGCAAGAATCCAAATAGTCTGCAATTTGACTGACGCTGATACATATTTTCTTATCTTTTTTATTAATTAATTTTGCAACCCTTCCAAGGGTTTTGGAAGGTTTGAAGAGAAGTCCTTAAAACTTAAGATAAACTCAAGGAAACAACAAGGAAAAACGAGATTACAAATGGGAAATGGCTGCTGCAGGCATTATATTGTGTATACTATACATGTGATGTTGTGCTCCTCACCAGCCATAAAAACCATCGCTCGCCACCAAACACCAATGCACACTCCTTCCCAACACAGCTAAAACCCAAAGAAACTAACAAGAGAATGAAAAACTTAAACAGAAAGGAAACCAAGGGATATGTCAGATTCTACGATCCAGCTAATCAACCACCGGCTTTTAACTGTTCTGTGGTGTCTTCAGGTTGAAGTCGATTGCCAATGGCCTCAGAGGTGGCAATGGGACCAGCACTACCTTTTTCTGTAGTAAGCTGGTGTTCTTCTTTATGGTTATTTGTACTCTCTTCCAATCGAACAACTTGAGCAAAGCTCTTGGGCAATTGCTTTAGATACTCGGAGGTTATTACTGCACTCTATGCTCGTTCCCTCCGACAACCGGATGAGTCTGATTATTCAAGCTGCTTCCACCCTGTTGTTGTTGTTGCTGCTGTTTCGCCTTCCTCTCTTGCATTGCTTTCTGCCTCTCTTCATAAAAATCGAAATCATCAAGAATTGACAAATCAGTTTCATAATTCTTCAGAATACCCAGCATCTCTAGACCTTGTTCCAATTTCACCTGTGCGTGATTATGTAGAATTTATTGAACGAGCAAAATGTTCAAAGAAAAAGAACTAAAAAATTCCAAAGATGTACTTTCTAGAATATTGAAGTCTTGTACTAAAACTTACCTCCTGTGTATCTCGGCTGTTTATTTACAGGCTTACTATCATTGTTTTCAAGAATAATGTGCGAAACTGACTGTTGGGTACATCCTTTATTATGTGCCACTTGACAGGGAACTGCCCGCTCCACTTATCTTGCTGCCAATAAGACACACTCTTATCGAAGTCTACAGGTCCTACCATTTCTGCCACGCCACAGAACTGTGCACTAGCATTAACCTGCAGTTAATTCCATGATTGCCACGATTAATAACAAAAAGACAAGTGTAACTAGAAAAAGGTACAAAGCTGAAAAGAAAAGAGTCTAATTCAGCAAGAAGATAGGACACCTTATGTTATCCAGTTGATGTTTTTCAACTATAGCTCTGCCGTATACAAAGCTAAAAAAAATCTAATTGAGGAAGAAAATAGGATTTTTTTTTTTTTTTGTTTTTTTTTTTGTTTTGTTTTTACGCGACAATGAAATCTGATAACCCGGGTTGACGCTAAGTAACGTACCGAGAAGAAGAGAAAGACTGGGCAAGATCCATTTTGCTTCTCCTTTGCTTCGTGATATGCACCATCTAATTTCCTGTTTCCATTGGGAGTGCTTGCCCAGATTCCATACTTTATACTCTTGTGAACATTATCTTCGCTGTAAGATTTAATTATAAAGAATTTGGCATCCTCATAGTTGGTGACAAAGTCAGGTTGATTATATAATTCTTTCCGTGCCCCTGCAGCAGACGACCCAGTCTTACTACCACCATCAACAGAAGAAGCATGTTCAGTTGTGATCTGGCTCTTTGGCTTTGAGGCTCTTGGCCCTCGGTTTTGCTCACTGAGAATGTCAGGAGCAGTGCTATCACAACGCACGCAGATACGCTATCCCTTCCTCTCCTTTTAGCCTTCTCAATAGCCAGCCAACTCTCACTTGTTCCCAAACTTGATATTGAGGACTTTTGAAACCAGATCTTGAATAAATACCATTATTTTGATAGCTTCTGGTATAAGAGGTTGAACCTGACCCGTACCCATAGCCATATGTTGCTCTTTGTTGTTGAGATGCCTGCAAATTGTTTAAATAGTGAGCTTACATTTTCCTGAAAATATTTTGCTTCTCCCACTTCTCTATCTCTTTTCATTGGTAGATCAATCCGAGTAGAAATCAAATAAAGCGTTTAAGAAAAGGAGAGAACAATTTCAGACTGGCAAAAACGTAAAGAGATAAGAGACAAACCATCCCAGCATTCCGGCCCAGTGATCCAAATGTGCTGATAGATTGTGGAGAGGCTGCCGGCGACAGCAACGGATTATAAGACCTCTGTGCATCTGGGGATTTCGACCAATCTGACCAGAGTCCGCCGGATCCAAAACCATCATAAGCCTGCCTCGAATCATAAAAGCCAGAGTTACCAGAGTTTCCAGCAAAGCCACTGCCTCCTCTACCATAAGAACCGAACTGAGGCTGACCACCAGCTCTTCGCCCATAATACATGCCATCGCCTTGTTGATCTATACTAAGTGGAATAGCCAGATCACCTTGTGAAACCGGTGTTGTTGCAGTAATGTATGGCATGCTTGGAGGAATTGGTTGTTGGTAGTAAGGCTGACCTGAATATGGGAACTGTTGTTGAGAGTAGAGTTGGCCATCCCCTCTTACAGAAGGCAGAGGTGTCGTGACAGGGGAATATGGACCATATGGCATTTGAGGATTGTACCCATAGCCAGCATGAAACATGAGGGACGGATTATCATTGAAGACACCCTTAAAGAAGAGAGTGAGAAAAGTTAGTGTAATTATTACAAAATATACTGAAGGAAGGCAGACCATAGAAGGGGAAGAGATGTACTTACAGTAGATCCAACATCTAGGCTTTCTAGACCAACATAATGACGGTAATCACCCCATTCGCCAGCACTATTATCATAACCTGCGTGAAAGTACAGATTGAAAACATTAATTGTATCTCAAACACGTTGACAGCCCAGAATTTTACAATCCCAGAAGGTACAATATAAAGTTTAGGGGAATCAATATACCACTTCAAGCATCTTTATCTAAAAGCAGCGTGGCAAAACCTAACATGCATTCACTAACATGTCCATGTATGTTAATCAGTAGTCTAAGAAGGAAAACTAATTGACAGGTATGAGGATCAGAACTTACTGTAATGTACAAACATTCCAATCCAACCAAAAAAAAAAAAAAAAAAAAAATCTCATAAACTATTCACTAGAACTTATGCTAGTTTGCAAAAATCTATTTAGTGCTATACCAAAAGTCTCTACTGATAACATTGTTAAAGCATGAAGACATCTGGGAAATAAAAAATGCAGCAATTTGACCTACCCCATAATAAAATGATTGAGCTTGAGGCGCATAGACACTTGGAGAGTAAACAGCGCCACCATCTCCAGCTGCCCCTGTAGATCCCAATTGCACATTGACATTTATTTGTGGATTCCTAGAGGCACCCTGAGAAGGAACGGTCCTCTCATCTTTATTAGGATGATTCTGACAATATATCAAGAAAACAGGAGTTAGCTGCTATCATATTCCAAGACACGTAGATTAGCAGTCCTAGTAGCTCATCCGTGGACAAATGTGTGTCTCCATATAATTCCTGGCATAAGAAAAAGTGATCCACCTAATCTAAACAAGACAGTTTTTACAAGGTAGAGGAATTAAACTTACTTGTCTGTTCTCTGGCTCAGAAGGTTTCTCTTCTACATCTACAGTTGGCAAACTCAGCGGCTCTGAGGATTCTGAGAGGTCTGGCATAAAACAACAACATTAAAATAATCAATGTTTGAGTAAACCCTGTCACATAAAGCATATATAAATCCTGTTTTAAATATTCAAAGTGATCAAGCTATAAACACCTACACCGCACAGCAATCAACAAATCCAGATATCGACTATTAAGGCATTAAAAGATGAGATATACTGTCAAAAATTGTGTAGTCCCATGATATAACACATGAGAAATTGCTCAAAAGCAGCTAATTTCTAAGTTAATTGGGAGACTATAGCCGCTTGCAATGTACAAATACCACAGTATGTTAACTGAGCATAGCGAATTTCAATATCATCATACCTACTGATCACATAAAGCGTATGTACTGCCACCAGAATATTAATAAACCTAGAATCTGGATCCAGACTGTATAAACCTCAATTTCTAATTTCTATACGAATAACGATCAATTGCGAAATATAGGGTTAAAGTTCTCCTCCTTATGTCGTAAAGAATCCACTCTGAGTAAAAACAATACATATAACAAACAAATTCAATTGGAATTTGAGAGCAAATGACAAAACCCAATACCAACCGAATTGCAGAAAACAAGCTCTACATAATCCTTACCAAATTAGCGCACCAAAACAAGTTTAAATTTCAATCAAATCAAAACCCATAAAATTATTAGGTCAGTACTATAATCAACAAACCAAAAAGAGAAAAAGAAAGAGGGGACTGTAACGAACCGTTTGGTATGATTTGATCTGGTGTCTGTATGGTTGATGTTGCTGTTGTTGTTGTTGATGATGATGCTGTGGTTGTCGCCATAAATTAAATCAAAAGATCTCAAATTCTAAGAATCTATCTAAAACCTAATTTATTAAAAAAAGAAAACCGAATGATTGGGAACAAAATTTGAATCTTTGTAGAGAGTGAAGTGAAAAGGTTTTTATTAGGTTTTAGTTCGATTCGATAGACGAGGAAACAAACAAAGGGCTTTGTAACTTCTTCCTCTTCATCTCTAAGGCAAATCTTGGGCGGTGTTACGGGTAAAGACCTATGCTAACGGGTATAACCTTATAAGAAACTATTTGGATTCTTATTCGGATCCGAACAATTCTTCAGCACCCTTATTTCTAGAATCCTATTATTGGGGCTTTGAAGTCGATGGTCTTTTGGGGCTTTTGGGTCATAGAATAGTAAATGAAGTTATGTTGCTAATGTCTGTCATGTTACGTAATTGTGCTGGGTCTGTAAATTATACTTATTTCACTATGCGGACGACCAAACCTCAAGCTTTCCAGGTAGCCAAGTCACGTTTCGATCAATACCTGCAGCTATTTTTGAGGTACTTACATGCGATGGGGCTGGATATGGGCTGCTTCAACATCGTATTGCTACGTTATCCATAAAGGACGGGGGGCTTGGTGTTTATACAATGCATACTACACAATACTGTTATATAGCCTCATATTTCCAGACGCAACATTTGCAAAACACGATCCTGGGTAACAGTACCAACTCTGATGTCAGTCCCCACTACCAGCATGCACTCGAAAACTATATGAATGTGTGTAATTTATCTCCTTCTGCTTTTAGCATCAACGACCCTGCCCCACAGCCTATGCATTTTCTGGCAGTTCGTTTCTTTGAGGCTATCAAACGCGAGATTCCTAACACATTTCATATGTCTGAGCGAGATTCTATCCTATGGCAGAGTAATAGGTTGGCAAATGCACAAGACTACCTTAAAGTTATTCCAATTGCTGGCCTTAATCAAGCTATTGGCCCTCGACAGTTCCGGTCTGTACTCCAGTGCCGTTTCGACATACCATTATTTGAGGAGGACAGCACATGTGCTTACTGCAGCGGGATAATGGATCGTTTCGGGGACCATGCTCTTCATTGCGCAAGAGATATTGGGCTTAGTTTCCGACATAATTTGGTGAGGGATTTTT
Organism: Papaver armeniacum; assembly: GCA_023531295.1. Classification (NCBI taxonomy): domain Eukaryota; kingdom Viridiplantae; phylum Streptophyta; class Magnoliopsida; order Ranunculales; family Papaveraceae; genus Papaver; species Papaver armeniacum. Next base: position 54,219 of record JAJJWW010000099.1, read on the forward strand.
GTGCAGACGTGTGTTATAAAGCAAACGTGGCTGCTAGAAAAGAGGCTGTTGTTGGTTTTTTATCTAGCAAGGATAATGCTATGCGACCTGCTGACATCTTAATTTATAATTGGGAATGCGGGCGCGACGTTTGTTTTGATGTCACCGGCGTTTCTCCCTTTGCTGGCAGTGAGTACCGTAATTTCACGCCGGGTCACGCTATTTAAGTTGCTATCAATCGGAAGAGGAATAAATACGCCGATAAGTGCTCGACTCATGGATATGGTTTTAGTGTCTTAGCTTTCTCATCGTTTGGGGAACTTGGAGACGACTTCATTACACTTTTTAAGAGATTGAAGAACGGTATGGCTGCACACGATGCAAATAATAATTTAGGCAGTTCTCTTTTTTACAGATTAGGTATTACTATTCAGAAAGGCGTTGGGGCGCAACTTGTTGCTCGCCTCCCAGCCCTCCCATCTAGTTCTGTGTAATACTTTTTATTTTGCTTAATAAAAGCCCGTGCGGCAATCTTTATAATTAAAAAAAAAAATCCTAAATCTATAATCTTCTCCTTCTCCTTCTTTTTTCATCGACAAATCATGATGAAGATGATGATCATTAAAAAAAAAAAAAAAAAAAAAAAAAAACACCAAATCTATTATATCTTCTCCCCATCCTTGTCTTCTCATTCATAATTGTGATAAGATGATGAGCATAATTTCATCATGATGAGGATGATGATCATCAAGAAAACTCAAAACTATTTTCTTCTCCTTCTCCTTCTCATTCAAAGATCATGATAAAGATGATGATCATCATAGAAAGAAAAAACTAACAAAACCCACCATTTATTTTTGTTTTAAATGGTTAAAAAAATCCAATTCGATGAATTTCGGGTAAAAAAAAACAGTTTCTGAAAGTATTTACGGCTGGGAGTTCTTAGATTCCCAACCGTGAATCAAGATTACGGCTGGGATAGTTTGTCGACCCAACCGAGAGTCCATGTTTCGGCTTGGTTTTCCCAACCGAAAGTTTTTTCGTTTTTTTTTTTTTTTGGTTTTCAAAACCAGTTACGGCTGTGAAAACATCAAATCCCAGCCGCAGCGGACACTTATTCGGCTAGGATGATTTGTCGACCCAACCGTAGAATGCAAAAACGGTTGGGAAATTATGGTGTTCCAAGCCGTATTTTTTATTTACGGCGGGGAAATAAAGAACTCCTATCTGAAATCATTTTTCTGATTATTTTTGTTGTTAGAACCAGTTAAGGATGGGTTTTCCCAACCGTAATTGGTTCTGGAAACCAAAAACATCAGAAAACTAATTTCGGTTGGAAAAACCAAGCCGAAACATGTACTTTCAGCTGGGAATATAAGAACTCCCAGCCATAAACACCTTTAGAATTTATTTATTTTTACGCGAAATTCATAGAGTCATATTTTATAACCAACTAAAAGCAAAAATAAATGGTGGGTTTTCTTAGTTTTTTCTTTTTATGATGATCACCATCTTTATTATGATTTATGAATGGGAAGGAGAAAGAGAAGATAATAGTTTTGGGTTTTCTTTATGATCATCATCTTTATCACAATTTATGAATGAGAAGAGAAGGATGTTAGGATGTTCGTTGCTCCTTTGAAACATCCTTCCGAGATCAGAGAGGGTGATTTGCTCTGAAACGAAGAAATACTTTCTGTAGAAAGCATTAACCATTTCTTCCGAACTTTTGATACTTCCTGGTGCGATGTTGTTGTACCATGTATATGCCCTGCCTTTCAGAAACTTTGAAAATTTCTTCAGACAGACAGTATGGTTGTGCTCATGTTCACCCAATGCTTCCAGAAATCGAGAAACATGTTCTCGAGCATTGCCCGTTCCATCATAAAGGGTAAATGTTGGAGAGGTGTAACCTTTTGGCATAGGAATCCTTTGTGTAGCGGAGGGGTATGGAGGTTGGTGACGGTGGGTAGAAGGCATCTTGTTTTTTCCACGATCCTCTAAAAGACGTTCCAGGTCTTCACGAGTGATGAAACTGGACGGTTCTTTCGCTGGTGGATTATCTGCATCCTTAGGAACTTCCTCATCGTTTACTACATGGACGGGGGTGACCTCGGGATCAGCGTCTGAAGATGTTTCTTTATCTTTTCCTTTCTCCTGAGTTTTCTCTGACATCTTGTCTGTAAGAGTCTTGAGATAGTTGCATAGTTCCTTCTGAATGGCAGTCATGTCAGTCTGATTTTTTGCAAGAGTCTCTTGCACCTTCATGAGATCACCTATGGTAGGCGAATTTTCTCTGATTTCTTCAGGAGACCGACCGAAGAGTGGATTGTTGATGTTGCCAGTGTCATCACTTGCAGGGGTGATTACCAGAGCACCAGTGCTTGGAGGATGAGGAGTGGCAGGTTGCGCCGGAGGAGTGGTGTTGGCGGTACCACTAGAGCTTGTGATATTAGGGTCAGGTGTTGAACCCGGATTGGTAAATGAACCAGACCTAAGACCGACCATCTTTGTGAGAATTGAGATTGCAACCGAGAGAATGATCTCCAATCTATAGATAGGGCAAAACGAGTTGCTGGTTTTAACGGAATTGAGGAGACGACCGTGCGGAGAAAACTCCTTGAACCGAGCGAACTGTCTAACCTTACACAGATGCACTGCAAGAAGGGAGTGCTTTGAATTCGAGAGATTAATCTGTAGGACTCTGACCTAAACCAAGACAATGGTCGTTCCAGAGTCAATTCAGCCACAAGAGAGGATGGGTCGAACTGTAGGAGGGAAGCTGAGGAATGTATGAGATCAATGGTGATAGAAGATTGTAGGTGTGTTGTGTATTATGCGTGAATAAATAATTCTCTGATTGATTGAATTTGCTCTGTTGAGAGTAATTGCTCAGACGTTGAGATGTTAATCTCGTGTTGTCTGTTTGACGAAAGATTGTCTTTTTTCAATCATCATTCAAAAACTTATTTATATTGCTAGAATTGTAAAACACCTTGATCCCATGAAGTGTGACGATTCTTTGGAGTCAAAGAGTGGGGAAGTGGAAATCGTGTTAAAACCGATTTGCTCATCGTGCAGAGACTTGGTTAATTTTCCATCCACTACTTTGCTAACTCCTCCAACTGATTGCACGACTTGCTCACATTCTCATCGTGTGTATGAAAACACGTGTCGTAGACCGCCAAACCAAAACCCTAGTTAATATCCCCCCATGTAACACGATTGATGTCTCGTGATTGTGGAGTCTGCAAGGCAGACGTGTATTATAGTTAGTCAGTTGTTGATTTCATGGTATGATGAGTCCTTGTATTGCTGAGTCGAACGTGATTTGCAAATGTTCTGAGACTCATGAATTGAACGTGTCTGTTGAGACAGAGGTATGATTCTCAAGTAAATGCTGATAGTTAAGGAGAGCAAATATTGCTCATTCGATGGATTGTTGAATATTGATAGTTGAACCAATATTCCTTAGTCTGAGCAAATATTGCTTATCTGAGCAAATGTTGCTCGTTTGATTAATTATTGGTAGCAGAACCAAATAAAATATTATTTAAAATATTGTCAAGTGAACCAAGTATAATTAATAAAAATGTTGATCATGGGATCAACGTAAAATTATTAGCGTTTGAATCTGGAATTATGAACCTTGGACTTGAAACCCTAATTCGATCAATTGATGATTTATTGAAAATCAACCATGAAGTGAAAGAGGGACCGGCTACATGGGATTATGGGTCGACCATGTAGCGCCCAGATGCTCAAATGAGCAAATACCAAAGTCTCTTGAAGACCAGTTGGTGAAAGGATGATTAAATGCTGGTTTAATCATTTATTAAAATAATGCTCATCTGAGCCTTAGGTGATAAAACCTAATTAATTATGAAGAGATGAGGGACCGACCAAGGGGTCATGAAATCAGCCCCGGTCGGTCCCAGGACCGTATGACGATCGTTTTATGAAATTCCAAAATTGTTTGGAAGAGTTTGAACCTAATGTGAACAAATTAGGTCAAATGATGAAAGTATGAGGGACCGGCCTCTTGCAAGACAAAGAGCCAACCTTGGTTGGTCAAGCTAATATGCTCATGTCACCAAAGTGTTCGCGTCTCAGTCCTGAGAATTTTGATATTTTCTGGCATGCATTTGACCAATCATTTGAGAAAATATGAAGAAATCAAGGTCTTTTGCTCAAACTGAGGAAACTTCATAAGATGAAGGAATAAATAATAATAAAATGAAGGAATCATGAAGTGTGGGACCGGCTATGGCCAAGGCATGGTCGGGCGGCCAAGAAACCCGTCCCATGGCACTTTTTTCTAATTTTATATTATTTTTCATGATTTTAGGGAAATACCATGAAATCAATGAGTTTGTTGAAATAAAGGAGTTTTCCTTGAAGTGAAGGAGTTTACATGAGATGAAGGAAACAAATAATATTAATAATAATAAAATAAGGGCGTGTGGGACCGGCTTGGGCATGGTCGGTCGTCTAGGGCCCGGTCCCGTGAGCTTTCCCTAATTTTATGTATTATTTTCATAATCTGAAGGAAATGTCATGAAATCAAGGAATTTCATGGGATGAAGGAAATAATAATTAAAATAATAAGGAATGCAAGGCGTGGGACCGGCCACAACTAGGGCATGACCGGCCAGCTAGTAGGCTTGATCCCGCGACACCTTTCCTAATTATTTATTATTTCCTTGATGTGAAGGAAACACCATGAAACTGAGGAGTTTCCTTGAAACAAAGGAATTTTGTTCAAATGAGGGAATTTTCATGAGATCAGGGAAAATAATAAAAATATGATAAAATATAAAATTGGACGTGGGACTGGCCACGGCAAGACCGGCCGGCCGGTGGGTCCAGTCCCCCAGCGCCTTGATTAATATTTTATTATTTATTATTTTCTTCCTATTTTGCATAGGTTCATCGTTCCTTCATATTTTGGAATGCTCGCTCGTGCATTCAGGTGCTCGTTAGTGCATTATTGCTGAGTACACTTGCACCATTTTGGTTGGGGCTTACTCGATAGTGGTTCAGATGCCCGTACGTTGAATATTTATCACTAACCCATGGAATTCTGCTGGGAAGAACCGTGAATTGAAGTGATGAATTATGAAGAGCGTAGAAGATTTCCGAATATTCAGTTAATGAATTTAAGGATTAGAAATAATTAATTGATGGCTCTATATTAGCAGGCATGCTGTCTAGGAGCATTAATTATTTGAGAATTGAGTGATATGAGCTTGTTGAAGCGTCATATTTCTTTTATATAGCCAGGGAAAACGTTATTACATCCTAAAACGTTATTGCTCTATACTAACAGGCAAGCTTCTAGGAGCCGTCCAATCGTTCGAATCTATATAGAAGTAATTACTGAAATTGCTCAGTATTTATGAGATATGTCGTTGTCTCAGTTGAGAGACTACACATCTACATATACTACGAGAGACAGATATTCTCGATCGGAGGTTCTTGTGGTATGAGCTTTCATGCTTGATGAGAGACATGAGCATCAATACTCATCTGTTTCCTGGATCAGGAGCATGTACAATTATGGTTTTACGATTTTAGCCTTTGTCGAAAATCCACCATCTACAAAACCCTAGATATGTTGAGGGATTTACACTATGTGTCTCCACTTCCCAGTAATCAGATCAAACATGAAGCTTATCACCATTATTCTCCAGTTTAATCACTAAAAATCCTTTTCCAAAAGGAATAAATTGACAACCACCTTTTAAGTTCTATTGAGATTTAAAGGATTTCTCAGCAGCTTCCAAAGAAAGTTTCGAAAAATATAATCTACCAATAAGACTAAATTTCCATTCATTAAGACAATCATCAATGTCTTAAGTCATAAATACAAACTTGAGTTCATAACCTCTTGTTTGATGATCGATAAAGAACCAAAAAAACCGATTAAATTTTTCCATCGAAATTATTCGATAAAAATAATTTGTACCCAAAATTCAAACATAGAAGAGGTAATAAACTCACCATATTTAAAACACCAATCATTAATGGAAGAGATGAATTCACCTGAATTAATGAAGATTTGAACGCAAAAATCAATATTTTGGATCGAAGAAAACTCCGAGTTAGTCGTCGATTCGCAAAGCTCAATGCCAAACACAATTATCCTTTCCTTCAATCATCATCCGATGATTTGTTCTTCTTTCACTACAGCAAGCAAAACAAAAATTTCACTACCCCAAAAAGATAATAAATAAATACCAAAATAAAATCAAAATGAATACAGTTTATATGAAAATTAGGGTCAATCGAGAAAAAATAATAATCAAATTTAGAGTTTGACAGATAGGATCGTACACGTCGAAGTCAACTTCACTCCATCAAGAGAGGTAATAATAGTTTCTGCCTATTATGATGAATTGAAAGTTATTAATGATTCTCTAGTTGTTATAGGAGAAAGAGTTGATGACTCTTATGTAGTTATGTATGCCTTAATGTGACTAGGACCCACAACAGGGATACTGAGTTTTCTCTTAGTTTACATCATGGACAATGACTTAGAGCAGAAGATTTTTAAACTGCATCCATTCTGCAAACTCAAAGTTCAGCATATATTATGCTAAGAATAATAATTCGCATAATGCATATACATTAAAATTTAGGCCTGATAATAAGAAAAAGACCAATGTGAATGATTTTAGTCAAGTTGAGTTCAGATTTGTAAAAAGAAGAGTCATACAACAAACACTTGCCATTTTAGGTACATTCCTAATAAAATTACTACTTCTACATCTACACATGCACCTGCATCTACTACTTCTGATAGTGTTGGAGCATCCAATACGTTACAACAAGCCTTTGTTGTTATACGAGATTCATTCTACGAAATGAATAGTGAGTTCCAAATATAACTTCGTTTGGTTACGACTTCGGCGCTACTAGTCATTTAATAAAAGATGCTCATCTTTTCGGACATACCAAGGATTATATTGAATCTGATAAAGTAATGGTGGGTGATGGTACAATACTCGTAATAGATAAAACATGCAACATATTACTTGATATAAATAACAGTCGGTTCCACTTAGACGATGTTATGTATGTACCTACTATCAAGTAAAACTTGTTGTCTATATCCAAATTCACAAAGGATAATAAAGTATTTGTCGAGTTTTTTGAATGGGGGTATGAAATAAATGTGTCGAAACTAGAAGACTGTTAGCTGATAGCAAAATTAAGAACAATTCATATCTTATGGAGGTCCTTACTACTTTTGCTCTGACTGAGTTATAAATATTTTTCATAAATCATGAGTAACATGGGAAACCCTTCCGCTACGGGTATTTCCCGTACCTGTCTCGACCCCAATTCTTATAGTAACGGGTAGGGGATGGGATTCAAGGTCCCCGCCCCATTGCCATCCCTAATGCACAGCAGTAGTCAGACAATAAACACATTCTTGATTTCAGCGCGAGGAATAGAAAGCAGAATTAGAACCATCTAGAACTTACATTCGTACACTAGAAGAATTTTATCTAAAGAAAAAGAACAAAAGAGAGATATTGGGAGAAAAATATAATTCTCAGAGAAGCCCGAGATTTTGAAATATGGAAATGAATATTTCAAGTTATGAAGCAAATAATGAACAAGAACCATATCCAAGAATCATAATAACTAATTTCTTCAGTACATGGATACAAACAAAAGTAACGTCAAGACCAGAAATCATACACCAATAGATTTACCATCATCGACAGATTTACAGAATGTTGTATGGATATCGACTCATTGTTGGAGTCCGTGTTCAATGAGACCATCAAATCACAAAAATAATACATTACAACTCTGTGTCGGTACACGTTGTTTACTAATTCAATTATCGCATACTCCTTATATGCCTAATATACTTCGTTGGTTCCTTGTTGATGTAAATATTCATTGTTGGGATTTTTAATCGTTTTAATGCGGAGAAACTTTCGAATAATGAGCACGGTCCGCGAGTTATAACCCCAAAGGTGTCACTATTCATTCACAAAAAAACTCGCCAAAACAAAAGTAACACAAAAACCCCAAAAAACGAAATTTTTATGAAACCAAAATTTGGTTTCATCATAAAATTTGATGAAACCTCATAGAATTTGACGAAACCAATTTTTGGTTTCATCATAAAATTTGATGAAACCAATTTTGAAATTTGGGGTTTTTGTATCAATTTAGTTTAAGATGAAATTTTAATGAATCCCAACAATTGAGTGGGGTTTTTGTACCACAAGTTTGGTCACCTTGGGTTTTTATGACTAGTTTTGTAATGAGCATGGGTTATTAGTTTTGAATCTGATGAATATTGGTGATTTTGTTAATATTGGCGAAAAAGAAAATCATGCTGATATTGATGTTTATCTAATGAATATAGGTGTTTTATCTAATGAATATAGGTAATGAATAACATAAGTAATGAATATAGGTAATGAATATAGGTGATGAATATAAGTAATTACCTATATTCATTACCTAATAAGTAATGAATATAGGTAATGAATATAGGGGTGCAGATCCCATGTCCCCATCCTCCCTGTACCCCCATGTCCCTCCGTATAATGTATCGACAAGTGTCTCTTCTATACTTCCCATATTCTTACGGTTAGAAGATCTCATTATTCTGAGAAATGATAGCCGAAATATAATCACTTTCCATTGTTGGCGTTAAAAAAAGTCCGAACCTAATATCTCCTTATTAATCAGCAGTGTTTTTTATTGAAAGGAAAAATCAACACAGTTCATATATCATAAACGATTAATAGATTAATCATGTAGCAGATGATCGTCAAGGTAAGGACATAGACTTCAAAATTTCTTTAGATGCTAATTATAATTAAGAGTCGAGTGCAAATGTACCTTATGATAAATCAATTCACTCTAGAATAAGCAAAGAAAAAATTCCAGTAATGTTGGGAGAAGGGTAGGAGTGAATATCACGCCCACTTGCATTTGGTTTGTTTGAAGGCTAGTTGATGATCGTAAGCATGAGTTGAAGGATTATCTTTTAATGTCCCATGTTCGTAAAAGATGATCGTAAACATGAGAAGCGGATTTTGAAATGCTAGTTGATGATCGTCGTTACGATCATGTTTTAATACCGATGCCCAGCAAGTAATGGTATCATCTGCTAAAACAACATCATCAAGAAGAATTTTTTCTACATGAATGATGAACTACTAATACCTTCGATACAAAAATCAAATCAAATTTTATTTTGAGCTCACTGATGCATTAAGAAAAGATGAACTTGTTGAAAAAAATTAACATATGAGAAGTAATATAGGCTTGGAATTCGATTCGGACTTCTCTTAGCGCCATTGCGCCAACAAAGGAAAGTGTTATGTTTCCGCCATTGTTTCTTAAAATAACAAAATCTTCAAACAGTAGAAAATATCGGGAAGGATTCGGAAGTAAATAAGAGACACGTGTCGATGCATTATAGGAGAGACATGGGGATACAGGGAAGAAGGGGACAGGGGATCTGTACCCTGAATATAGGTGATGAATATAAGTAATTACCTTATATTCATAGTGGTTTTGAATATAAGTAATTACCTATATTAATTACCTAATGAATATAGGTGATGTTTATCTAATGAATATGGGTGATTTTGTTAATATCTAATGAATAACTTAAGTTAATTCTTAAGAGCTTTCCTCATCGAAATCCAAACGTTTTGATTTTCCTACCGATCCAGCCAACTTTCGATTCAACCTATATAAAAGGACAAGCGAGTATGTCCGTTTCTATAAGTTAAGTTTTGAAGAAAAAAAATCCAAATTCACCCCTCAAGCAAAGTTAGTTACCAACCATAGTTAGGATCTGGATCGACTCAAACCCGAACCAGACAACAAAACAGTAACAGATCACAAATTCTAAAAAAAAAAAACTAACGAAAATTTGATCGAATCAGATCAACTCCAATAACCAAAATTGTCAATTTCATCGAATCAGAACCATTTTACAAGCAATTGAAACCATTTTTACTAGAGTTTCATACAATTGCAACAAACCCATGTACCTAATGACCAATTACTCAGTAACCTACTCAGCCATAAATCAATGAAACCCGTCTCCTTGACAAGAAAACCCAACTTGTTAACATCAAAATCTTTCAATTTTAGCAAGTCCTTCAACAACATGTTCAATTTGAGTTTTTGATTTATAACCCGTCAATTTCAGCAGTACCAATTCAAACCCTTCAATTTCAAGCTTCGACCATGTAATCAACCATCAGAAGTACAAAAATAACCATTAAATCAACTGATCACTCATAAAAGTGAGTCACTCCATCGTTCTAAACCTCGAACTTCTCTATCTTGATCATCTAAGCCTTTTGTTTCACCAAAGAGAAGAGATTCATATTCACCGACGACCAGAGTTAAAAATTCAGGTTGTGAACAAGAAGTAAGACAGCAAGGAAAATTATCTAGAGGGATTAATGGATTAGATAAGAAAGAAGTAGATGGACCGGTGTTTATCAGATGAAGTAAAAAGGAAAGAGAGAAAGACGGGTTTGGATCTTCAAACTTTAACTTAAATAATTCCTTCCCATAATTGCCTTATCTTTTTAGCAAAAATTGGAGCACCTGCTAGCCATGCCCTGTAACACGTGGAGAAGCACCTGCTAGCCATGCCATGTAACACGTGGAGAAGCACATGCGTGATTTGGATAAGAACGTAAAAGAAAACAAAATACCATAAAGAAATGGGTACGTGACAAATTAGCAATGGCTTATAAAAACCACGTGTCTTCTCCTAACAAACAGACTCTGGATTTGTGAGTGAGAAAGAAAGAAAGATTGAATCCACGAGAAAAAGGTGTCTCATACTCATTTTAGCAAAGATGATATTGGTGGCGATTGTGGCGAGAGATGTTAGAGGAGTATACATAAATACTCACTAGAGTATTGGTACCAAGTGTTTCGTGATGCTCCATTTCCAAGGCGTGTTAGATTTCTTATTCTTAGATGTTTACCTTACTCTTCTGCTTCATCATCAAATCTCCTATTACTTCAGTTTCCAACTGCGCGAGTTTGATCTTAATTTTGTTACTGAGTAATTGGTCATTAGGTACATGGGTTTGTTGTAATCGGATGAAACTCTAGTAAAAATGGTTTTAATTGCTTGTAAAAATGGTTCTGATTTGATAAAATTGACAATTTTGGTTATTGGAATTGATCTGATTTAATGCAAAGAGTAAAGTGAGAGGGATAAGAACATGATAGAACAGGGTGGGAGAGATCGAAACATTAAGAAGAGGAGTTAACTCTACCCATTTCAAATTGATTCGATGCACGGATATGGATTGTTTACTCTACCCATTTAATTTTGTGGTTGAGTTAACTATTCGAGAGGGTTAAAATGTATTTTGAGTGCCAACCAGTTTTACCGATTTCACTCAGTCCGTCAATATTAATTGACTGATACCCTGTCCCTCCATAAGGTTTGACTCAAACCTTTGTATTTCTTTGAGGATTCCCCAATTCTTAAGTATCTTATTGGTTCAAAAATATCAAAATTATATAAGTAAAATATTCTTTAATTAAATGAATATAAATAAATATCCATTTATTAATAAACGAATGATATCGATAAACAAATACCTTGCTAAATAAATATTTTTTTTCCTGTTCCAAATGAATTCAATTATCGAGGTTGGACCAGATATTTGGAACTTTCACAGACTATTGTAGTAGTTCCTCGTCACCTTTGGGCTTTGGACTAAATGATAAAAACGGCAATGCCAAACGGAGCCCTATCCACCTAAATTTCTTCTCAAAGGCACGTGTAAGCAGTGAAGAATGATTTGTTTCCATGTGATGGTGGTTGTATGATACTTGAAGCTGAATGAGACGGATGCCACTGATTCTGTTGATGGAAGTAGAGGAGATGAGCTGATGGCAATTTGTGTTTATGGAGTCTGTTAAGGATGGGAAGTATGGAGTCTGTCATGGCTTCATTTTGGCCTAGATTACAAGAAGAGGAGAAGACTGTTGATGGGTTGGTTATGGAATAGAGCTTGATTCAGAAGCTGGGAAGAAGTGGAACGAAATTGGGTACAATTTGGGATCGAACGGATATGGTTTTGGTGTGGGAGATATTTTGTTTCTGTAAAGATGGAGTTCTGGTGAAGATTGTTCGTTCTCGTGACTAAATGTGTGTGTGTGTTCAAAATGTGGATTGTTATTGTGGTGAATTGATGCAGGGAAGGAGATTTTGGAAAGCTTACAAGTAAAATGCATGTCTTCATCTCCGTCAAAGTCACACTCAGTAGTTGTTCGTAGAAATGCCTGAATCGCCAATCTCCATTGTTCTCCTCTCTAGTTCGCTGCAAGTTGCTCGTGGTTTTTTATGGTTAGGTGGTTCGAGTCTGTGAAGGTGGTATACTCGTGTTGGCTAGATATTTGAACCTTGGCAGCAAGATGAGCTCGACAGTATTTGGGTGCACCTGGGACAAAGATTTTGTTAGCTAGAACCGCCATGAAGATGAGCTGTTTCAACTTTGAATGGTTTGAAATGGTCAGGAGTGGAAGTGGTTAGAGGAATGTACCGGTTAGAAATTAATGTGTCTACACCCTCAGTTCTCTGGGACTGACAGTGGAACAAGAAAGCAATTAGGTTGTTGGTTCTCTGGAACTGACAAGCCAAACGTTTAATGAGTTAATGGGCTTGTGGGCTGTTCTGACTCAGGGGTGAACAAAACACCCAAACCCGCTGATTTTACCCAACCCAATCCAAACTTTCACAAGCCGAACGGCGCCTAAACCTAACAACCCAAATTTTTTCTCGAAGGCACGTGTGACCACAACATCATAGGTTTGATGAACGGCTGCGATTTTCACAAGCCTGTAACCAGTAGCACTATTTAACTACAACCATCCCTACTAGATACTCGTCACACAATAAACACATTCTTGATTTTAGCAGGAACATATTACTGGAATTTCATCTGAAGAAGAAGAGAGAAGGGAGAAAAATCTGATTCTTAGAAAAGCCCAAGATTTTCAAGAAATATGGAAAGTAATATTTCAAGCTATGCAGCATATGATGATCAACAACCAGATGAAAGAATCGTAATCACTAATTTCTTCGGTATGTGGGTACAAACAACAGTAACGTCAAGTACAGAAACCATACACCAATGGATTTACCATCATTGGCAAGTTTACGGAGAACTCTATAGAGATCAACTCACTGTTGGAGTCGGTGTTCAATGGAGAGCATCGGATAATCGCAGGGCTGATACATTATCACTCTGTATCGATTCACGTTGTTTACTGATTCAATTGTCTCATACTCCTCGTATTCCAGATATACTTCGTTGGTTCCTTGGTGATCGAAATATTCATTTTGTTGGGATTCGGAATCGTTCTGATGGACCGAGACTTTTGAATAATGAGCATTGGTTGTTCATTCCGAATCTGATTAATATGAGATAGAACGTGTGATTCTTTCACCAGAGAAGAGACTAAACAGAGGAGAGACTTAAACGTGATGTTTTTATTAATTGTACACAAATTACAGAAGCTATATCAAAGGTTTATATACACAATCTTCCTTGAAAGATAAGTAAAGTCTATTTCCTAACTTAAGTTGAATACCTAAAATACAACTTCCTTGAGAAACAAGATACGTGTGTTATGTTACACACGTATCGGATGTTGGTTTAACACCCTCCCGCAAGCGTAACGGGTTATCCTGAACCGTTAGCTTGTACCTTAAAAGAGAAAACCTATCTTTAGAAAGCGGTTTAGTAAAAATATCCGCAATTTGATCTTTAGAGGATATAAAACGGACATCAAGAAGCTTAGAAGCTACTTGATCACGAACAAAATGATAATCAATTTCTATATGTTTCGTCCGAGCATGAAATATCGGATTAACTGTGAGATAAGTTGCACCAAGATTATCACACCATAATATTGGAGGAGAGCATGTAGAAATACGAAGCTCGGAAATAAGTTTGAATCCACATAATTTCAGTGATAGCAATAGCAAGTCCCCGATAAAACCCGTGCTAGAACGAGAAACATTGTTTTTGTTTACGAGCACTCCACGAAATAATATTACCACCCAAATAGATACAATATCCTTTGGTAGAACGACGATCATCAAGAGAACCAAATTTCAATCGAAATCAATATATGCCTTTGAAAGATAGTTGTAAAGAAGGAGATGGCCGAATAAGTATACCCAGCGTACTTGTATGCTTAAGATAACGAATAATACGTTTGACCAATCCCCAGTGAAATTCAGCAGGAGCATGCATAAATTGACAAACCTTATTGACAAAGAAAGGCAAGGTCCGGACGAGAGTAAATGTCAAATATTGCAAGGCGCCAACAATGCTACGATATTCAGTAGCATTAGGTAATAAAGTGCTACGATCAGAAGAAATATCACCAGAAGTACTTAGTGGAGTAGTGATTGGTTTTACTCCATCCATTTTAGCTCGAATGAGAAGATCATGAGCATAACGTTGTTGAGAAAGAAATAACCCAGAAGAAGTACGAACCGCCTCAATTCCAAGAAAGTAAGACAATTTGACCAAGATCTTTAATTGCAAATTCTTGTTGTAAACGAGTAAGAATGGAAGTAATACCCACAGAACTGGAGCCAGTGACAATAATATCATCAACATAGACCAATAAATAGATAACACCATGAGCCCCATTGTAAAGAAATAAGGACGAATCACACTTGGAAGTAGCAAAACCAATGTGCAACAAGAAAGTGCTAAGTCCGTGGTACCATGCACGAGGAACTGTTTAAGTCCATATAGAGAACGATGTAACTTACAAACATGTGTAGGAAAGCGAGGATCAACATAACACGGAGGTTGTTTCATGTACACCTCCTCTTGAAGTTCTCCATGTAAGAAAGCATTCGCACATCAAGTTGATGAATAGGCCAATTGAAAGACAAGGCTAATGTAAGAATAATACGTATAGTACGGCTTTACAACCGGGCTAAACGTTTCAGAATAATCAATCCCCTCTTGTTGTTTATAACCTTGTGCAACTAATCGAGATTTGCGACGTGCAATTGTACCATCAGGATTGCGTTTAATCCGAAAAACCCATTTACATCCAATAACATTCATAGAAGAATCATATGGAACATAAGACCATGTACCGTTTCGAAGCAATGCATTGATTTCGTCATCAGAGGATGCACGCCACTGTGGATCTTTAAGAGCTTGAGAAATACAAGTAGGTTCAAGATTCGAATCACAAATTAGAGCATACCGTGAATTTGGCTTAAAAATCCCATCTTTAGCCCTTGTAACCATTGGATGCGCCGGCAGAGCATGAGCTGATGGATGTGTGGGTGCGGAAACCGAAACAGGAGCAGATGACGACAGATCATTAACATTAGTTGACGGTTCATGATTGGGAACAGATTGGGCCCATGTTCTTTGTAACAAAGTATTTTCAAACGCAGGTGGCAGCTGGTGATCACATGGTGTTGCTGCCAGCTCGGGACCAGGTGGTGTTGCTGTCAGCTCATGACCAGGTGTTGCTGTCGGCTCGTGACCAGATGGTGTTACTGTTGGCTCGTGACCAGATGGCTGTGGTAAAACCTGACAAAGAACAGGGTCATCGGAAGTCAGCCCGGTATAGGTCGATGACGATTGTGAAAACTTACGAGACACAGTGGTGTCGGCTGACAGTGAGACGCAGCTGCGTGGGTGTTGATGTAATACTGAAGAAGTAATATTAGGAGAAGAAGAAACCATACGTGAGGAAGTTGAAGACGGTACTGTGGAAGAAGTCGATGCCGGAGAAGGTAACGCGGATGCAAAGGGAAAAGTAGTCTCATCAAACACAACATGACGGCGATGTAAGTTCGACCCGTAGGTATATGAAGACACTTATAACCTTTATGGGATGGGCTATAGCCAATAAAAACACAAGGAGAAGACGAAGAATCCATTTTATGAGACCGATATGGACGCAAGTGGGGATAGCATAAACAACCAAATACACGCAAAGAAGTGTAATCGGTGGACAACCAAAAAGAGCTTCATATGGAGAAGAATTATTAACGGAAGTCGAAGGGGACACGATTCATCAAATAACAAGCGATGTAAAACGAATCATACCAATATGAGGATGGCACGAAGCCATATGGAGTATAGTAAGACCAGTTTCACGAATATGACGATGGCGGACGTTCAACCAAACCATTTTGTTCGAGGTATGTGGACATGAAAACGATGAAAAAATTCCAAGTTCTTGGAGATACGGAGTGAGTTTGCGATACTCAGCAGCATTGTCAGTTTGAAAAATTTTAATCTTTCGATTAAAAAGATTTTCAACATGCTTTTGGAATAAAAAGAATATAGAAAATACCTCAGACTTATGAGACATAGGAAACATCCAAGTAAAACGACTATACGCATCAATAAAAATAACATAATACTTGTATCCTTCATTAGATAAAATATGAGAGGGTCCCCATACATCGGAGAGAATTAAATCTAATGGATTTAAATAAACGATTTGTCTTGGAAGGAAAAGGTAACTTGTGACTCCTATGCTCATGACAAAAAGGACAAAAACTAAAGGTTTGATTTGAAACTGGAAGAGAAAGGCTGAGAAATAACTTTGCGAAGCTGTACGCAACATTGGATGACCCATTCTAGCATGCCGGGCTTGTAAACTAGCACGTTCTCTATGCAAGCTTGAGGAGACCGAGATGAAGCATCAAGTTGATAGAGACCACCCTTTCTAATTCCGCGAAGAAGAACCTTCCAGTACATCGATCCTTCACAAAGACAAAAATTGGGATGAAACTCAAATAAGACATTGTTATCGTAGTAAAACGAGAGATAGATAAGAGATTATGAGATATTTTTGGTGCAAATAAAACATTACGAAGCTTCAACTTACGATTAGGGTTCCTAAAATTGAGGAACCAACATTAGAAATTGGTATAGAAGAACCATTACCCATTTGGATTTGATCGGGACTGTATACTCGGTGAGGAAATTGAAGACGAGAAAAGTCATTGGTGATATGATGCCGTAGCACCACTATCAGTGTCCATGAAGGTGATGGTAGAAGACCGAGTCCATAAGCGGCATAAGCCCTTGGTAGAGATGATGGTGGTTGTCGCCTAGGTGGACGGAAACTCTTGTCATAACGGTTCCAGCAATCCTGGGCTTCATGATTCGGACGCCTACACAACTGACAAACTACAGTGGAGTCTTCAGAGTTAGTAGGCCCACGATGAGTATCAGGACGAGCAGGCCCACGGGAGTTATCAAAGTGAGCAGGTCCACGCGAGTTATCAAAGCGTCTGGGCTGATTTCTGTGGTTACCAGGCCCACGAGAAGATGTAGACTGAGCACCCCAGGACGCGGAAGAAGCGGTGGTGAAGAAATTTTCGAAGGCTGACGGGACTGTGAAGCGAGATTAGCAACCGGCTGGGAATTGGATGCCTGTGTCTGCTGATCAATCCGTAACTCAAAAGTAAGAAGGAACGTGAGAAAATCTTCACTGACAATGAGCTCATAGTGGTGGTTAACGAAGTAACAATAGCATCATAGGAACTGTCCAAACCAGCCAAAAGACAATGACGAAACTCCTTATCCGTAACCGTAGTGTTGGCGGCAGCAAGACTGTCAACTAAATCCCTAGCATGGTCAATATAGGATCGCATAGTTTGAGATCCTTTCTTAAGTGCACGCAGCTCACAGTGAAGGTGGTGAATTTGAGCATCAGACTTAGAAGCGTACAAAGACTCGAGAGAGCTCCAAATTGCTTTAGCAGTGGTAAGACGATGAACATGGCGAAAAACAGACGGTGTAAGAGAAGAGAACAGCCAACTTACAAGAATTTTATCTTGTTTAACCCAAGATAAATCTGTTGGTGTAGGAATCGCATCACCAACAGGAGGCGTCGGACATGAAGTAGCACCAGTGATATGATTATCAAGGTCGTAACCTTGGAGATATGGAAGAAACTGAGCACGCCACAACGAATAATTAGTTTCATCTAGTTTCACAGTAATGATGTGATGAGGTTGAGAAAACTGCATGGATGACATTACAGAACTGATAACAGCGGAAGTAGTTGAAGAGATGGTGGAAGAGATCGTAGACGATTCGGTAGACATGACGGAGGATCGACTAAACCTAATGATACCAAGATAGAACGTGTGATTCTTTCACCAGAGAAGAGACTAAACAGAGGAGAGACTTAAACGTGATGTTTTTATTAATTGTACACAAATTACAGAAGCTATATCAAAGGTTTATATACACAATCTTCCTTGAAAGATAAGTAAAGTCTATTTCCTAACTTAAGTTGAATACCTAAAATACAACTTCCTTGAGAAACAAGATACGTGTGTTATGTTACACACGTATCGGATGTTGGTTTAACAATATGAGTGATATTGTTGATCTTGGACCTCATTTCGAATCTTCTAGAAACAATTTGGCAAGGTTTGTTCTTGGTATTGGTGGTTGTGAAGAATAGAAGAAAGAATAGAAAAATCTTATTACCAGCAATTATTCAATAGTTTTGAGACACGAGATAGAGAGGTATTTATGCCTCATTATTACAGGACTTTAGTCAAGTCAACATTAGTTGACTTGACTATACGTACTATATTCCTAATATACCCCCTCAACTCACTACTACAAAGAATCAAGTACGAGTGTATAAAAGTAAAGCAGATTTCCAATCAAGAGCTTATCTGACAGAAAGAACAATACTCAACAAGAGTCAAAACTAAGATAACAAACAAAAGAACTGAGCAAGATTCAGTCTGAGAAACAAAATACCCAAAACTAAGATCGAGCAAGATTGATCGAGAAACAAAATACCCAACAGAGCCAAGACAGAGTTGTAGAGGAAATATTATGTTGAAGCGTAACTAATAGAAGTCAAGAGTGCACAATCCGTTGTAGAAGCTTTGAGAAAGTGGGATAGCTTGAGAGACCCTTGGTCATTACATCGCCTAATTGTTCCTCTGTTATTACATGACTGACCTGAATAATGCCATCTTCAACTAGTTCTCTGACAGTATGATAATCTATCTCCACATGTTTGGTCCTGGCATGAAACACAGTGATTAGAAGCCAAACATATAGCACTCGATTATCACACAAGAATCGTAAGGGATAAGCAAGCGATACATTAAGTTCTCGTTAATAAATATGTCGAAATTGATTCGTCACCAGAGCTACGGTTAAACATTTATACTCGCCAGGTGAGCTCCTTGAAACTGTGGGTTGTTTCTTTGAAGACCACGAAACAACAGATTCACCCATAAAAACTACATACCCAGAAGTAGATCGTCTTGTGTCTGGGCAACCAGCCCAATCAGAATCAGTATATGCAGTTAATTTATGAATATCCCCTCTTTGTAAAGTTATGCCAGTGCCTAAAGTACCTTTCAAGTATCTCAAAATCCTTTTAACAAGTAGAAAATGTTGATCAGTGGGAGCATGCATAAACTGAGACACATAATTGACAGCAAAACAGATATCTGGTCTTGTATGTGTAAGGTATTGAAGACCACCAACAATTGTCCTATAAGCTAGAGGATCAGACAATAAGACACCATCATGAATAGAACATCTTTTACCCTTTGCAACAGGAGTATCACAAGGTTTACAATCTAACATTTTTGCCTTATTAAGAAGCTCCAATGTATATTTTTGCTGAGTTAGAAATATAGCATCTGATGACCTAGTAGCTTCAATTCCAAGGAAAAAATTTAAATCCCCTAAATCCTTCATAGCAAATTCCTTACTTAAAGCTTGTATCAATTGATTAATAAGTATATCAGAACTTCCTGTTAACAGAATATCATCCACATACGAAGTAACACTAACATGTCCGACTCAAGTAAGATAAACAAACATAGAATGATCATTCTTGGACTTTTTGAAACCATCTGCAAGAGAAAAGAGCCGAATTGTGAAACCAAGCTCTTGGAGCTTGTTTTAAACCATATAAGGACTTCTTCAAAAGATAAACATGATCTGGAAAGTCTGGATGAGTAAACCATGGAGGTTGTTTCATGTATACATTCTCAGATAAGTGACCATGCAAAAATACATTAGACACATCAAGTTGTCTAACTGACCAATTATGATTTACTGCTAAGTTTAAAACCACTCTCACTGTTGTAGATTTAACCACAGGACTAAATGTTTCCCCAAAATCCACTCCCTCTTGCTGATTATAGCCTTGAGCTACTAATCTAGACTTAAGTCTATCAATGGTGCCATCAGCTTTCAACTTGACCTTATACACCCATTTACAACCAAGAATATTCATATGGGGTTAAGCGAACATAAGGTCAAGTCTCATTCAACATTAAAGCATTATTCTCATCTTTCATAGATAACATCCACTTAGGTTCTTTACATGCTTCTCTAAAGTTCTTAGGCTCAGAGATAGTAGTTAACATACTTGTGTAAGCAGAGGAAACAGGATGTTTTACTGAATGATGAAGAACATAATCTGAAAATTGTTTTGGTTTAGAAATGCCTGTTTTTGATCTAGTAACCACAGAAGTAGGAGGAGTAGGAGTAGATGGAAGCATAGGAGAAGTAGTAGTGGATGGAAGTAAATCAGAAGTAGAAGAAGAAGATGATGCAATGGAAGGATTGTAATAAAAATTACATTCATCAAAAATCACATGTCGAGATATATGAAGTTTATGAGAAATAGGATCAAAACATTTGTAACCTTTATGCATGGGACTATAACCAATGAAAATGCATTTCACAGACTTAGGAGACAATTTGTCAGGTCTATAATGACCAAGAAAAGGAAAACAAATGGAGCCAAAAACCCTCAAAAAAGAGTAATCTGGAGAAATTTTGAACAAAACTTCATAAGGAGATTTCATAGACAAGACAGGAGTTGGAGTCCTATTAATTAGATATGTAGCAGTAAGAAAAGCATCATACCAAAAAATTTTAGGAGCAGACGAATGAAACAAAAGCGTATTACCCATCTCTGTAATATGCCTGTGTTTTCGTTCTGCCAATCCATTTTGTTCAGGCGTATTAGGACAAGACAATTTAAGATGAATGCCATTCGAATCAAGAAACTGCTTAAAAGAACCTTTAGCAAGTTCACAAGCATTATCAGTTTGAAAACACAAAATATGTGTGGAAAACAAATTTTCAGTAAGATTTTTAAAATGAGTAAAACAATGAATAGCATCAGTTTTGAGTTTCATAGGATAAATCCAGTGAAATCTACTAGCATCATCTATAAAAAGAATGTAATATCTAAAACCAGCATGAGAAGAAATAGGAGAAGGCCCCCAAACATCACAATGAATAAGAGCTAAAGGTTGAGATTCATGAGAAGATGAAAGATGAAAAGGTAACTTCTTACTTTTAACAATTTGACAAGGATGACAAAGTTGATTCTCATGATCAGAATTAAGAGCAATGACTTTATGAGAATGTAGATGATTAATAATTTTCTGAGATGGGTGCCCTAGTCTGTTATGCCACAGAGAAGAAGAAGCAATAACAGATGAATATGAGGTAAAAAGAGCATTTTTGTTCAAGGAAATATGTGAGATAGGATACAAATTGTTAACCATTTTTCCCTGAGCCAATAAAGCATGTGAACTAAGATCTCTTATCTCATAACTCCATGGATCAAAAACAAAGTAGCAACAATTATCCTTAGCAAATTGTGCAACGAGATAGCAAATTTTGTTTAATCTCGGGGACTAGCAAAACATGCTTAAGATAAAAATTAGCTTCGAGATGTTTTCAAAATAGAAGTACCCGATTTGAGAGATTTGTAAGATCTTACCATTGCCAACAATGACCTTGTCCTTTCCATGATAGTTAGAAGTATCTTGAAGAAGCTCCTTGTCACCAAATCATATGTCCGGAAGCACGAGAATCGAAATCCAAGTAGTCGATGTAGTACCACCGGAGGATCATCACATAAATCGGGATGTGTTAACCGGCATACCACTAAAGGCTGTTTCAACCTGAGCCACATTTGCAGAGGACTGAGACCCAGAATTTGATGGTGGATGATACCTGAAGAAACATCTTGTTGCATAATGCCCTGTCTTTCGACATATCTGACACTCAACAGTAGAGAAATCTACAAAAGATCTACTAGTTGAACCACCATCTGAAGAATCAGCACTAGAGCTTGTAGACCCAATTCCTTTAAATTGAACATTTCCATTACCAGGTTTGGAGAAATGACCTTGAGTATTCTTATTTTTACCTTTATTCTTTCCATTCTTGTTACCAGTAGTGACATTTCTTCCATAAAATGCTGAATGATTATCAAGAAGACCACTAGAATCTTGATGTTGAGCACTGAGCCATTGTTCATGTGTTATCAGTCTAGCTTTAATTCACCAAAAGTATATGGTGATTCACGATTCTGTGCAGAGACTACAAAAGTATCATATTCTCTTCCTAATCCATTAAGTACATACATCATTAAATCAACATCAGAGACCCTATCATTGATTGCAGCTAAGGAATCTGTAATTGTCTTCAAAGTATGCAAGTACACACAGATTGACTGAGAACCCTTTCTAATCCCATATAATTGTTGACGTAACATATTTCTTCTGGCTCCCATTTGAGATCTAAAACAAGATTCTAAATATTGCCAAATTTCTTGAGCAGAAGACATTCCAAGAACATCACCAGAAATAGTCTCAGTAAGTGTAGCTTTTAAACAACTAACAACAAACCTATCAGCCTTTCTCCAGTAAACCCATCTTGGATTAACAGTAGGAACACCATTAACAATTATTTGGGATGAAGGTTCAACAATTTCTCCACTTACATGACCATATAAATCAGTAGAGATCAATACAGATTCAAATTGATCACGCCATAACAAGAAATTCGTGTGATCTAATTTTAAAGACACAAAATTACCAATATTGTTGAATGGTAAAGCAAAGTAACTCAAATTATCCTGAGTAGCATTATTACCAGAAATATGAGCAGCGGAAACTTGATTTTGCGATTCATTCCCAACACCTTGTGGATCTGAAAACCCTTGTTGTTGTTGTTGTTGAGGATTCAATGAACTTCTGGTATTCGGCATTGCAGAAGAAAGAGAGAAAAAATCAAGATTCAAAGAATCCCAGGGCAAGATTGAAAAATATGATGAGTTGTTGTAAGAGATGAACAACCAGTGTTGAAGAAAGATCAGAAAATTGTTGATTAAGTTTTTGATCTAAAACTTATGAAAGATCTGAAAAAAAATGTTGAAAAAATTATTGCAGAATTTTCCTAGGTCGTACCTTCACTGATACCATGTGAAGAATAGAAGAAAGAATAGAAAAATCTTATTACCAGCAATTATTCAATAGTTTTACAGACACAGATAGAGAGGTATTTATGCCTCATTATTACAGGACTTTAGTCAAGTCAACATTAGTTGACTTGACTATACAGACTATATTCCTAATAGTGGTCTTCGTAGACATCGACCGCTCATGATGAGTAATTGGCGTGCTGAGTATCTTACTTTTAATCAAGTTCAGTATGCTGTTGTTGAAGCTTATGTTTCTTTTCAAGTTGGAAGGATTCTCGATATTTGGCAGATTCCTAATTGTTGGTCTTTGGGGTTTGTCTGACAAGGCATTTTCTTGGTTTTCTTGGCGTTGGTAAAGATCAATGGGGTGGGAGGAGTAATTGGAGTGCTGGGGACCTTTAGTAGTATTGAGCAAGTTCAGTATGTTGTTGTTGATGCTTATGTTTTTTTTCTGAAGCTGGAAGGATCATCAAGATTTGTGGTTTCTGAGATTTCTGAGGGTTTCTTGATGTCTCTTGTTGGATTCTCGTGAGAAATTCTTGTTTGGGTTTTTGACGTATTTCGAAATGCCGGGTTTGCGGCAACACAACAACTGTATAGTGAGTTCTTCTTTAACTAGTAGTGCTGATTCGCATTAAGCTTTTTCTTTGTTCATTCTAGTAGCTTTTTGTTTCTTCTTTAACTAGTAGTTCTTCTTTAACAATTTGAGGGTTGAATCATGAATGTGTATGCGTAACAATATGGGGGTTTAATGTGTAAACGCTAATGCTACATCTATGGAAACGATTTCGTATGCCTGTTCTATAATTTTTGCGACCTTATAATTCATGTTTGTTGTTGATTATTGTGCTAGAATGAATGATGTATGCGTTATAAGCACTGAAATTGGTTTAGTTTTGCTTTTGGAGGTCTGTATAACATTTATAACCTCCATAACTAGATTTACCAGCTTTTAGGAATGGGTGTCTTGAACTGACAAGTTATTCACCTCATGAAAGAGTAGATTGATCAAATTTCATTTATAGTTATCAATTCATTTGCTCCGTAGTTCGATAATAGTGGTGGAAGTAAGATAGAGTGCGTTATCTATGAACAGAATTCTGCTCAAGAGATTCTTCTGCCTGCTTTGGCCCAAAACATGAAATTCCCCCTACACTTTGAACAGGTACTGAATATAAAGAGGCACCATACGATATTGTAAGAACTTGTTGTGTGTAGGAGGAGGTGTTCTGACTTGGGCTAGGCAGCAGCATGTCTCAATTGAAGGGATGCTTCAGAATTTAGCTCACCTTTGAAAGCAATGTACTGGTAGCAAAATCTAAGTTCATAAAAAAGAGCCGGAAATATGAAATTTGGAGACTTGCTCTACACTTGTAAACTTGTAATTCTTATTTCCTAAAAATTACAGAGAAATAATTTCTGAAATTTTTCTAGGCGAAAAAGAGAATGAAAACTATATGCAATATTTAGTATAACGAAGATAACAGCAAACCCCACTAAACACCTCAAAGTGAATCTGCAGTCTTTAAGAAATGCGAAACTTGTCCACTGCTTTTCCCTGGGTCATATCTGCACGTTTCTGGAGAGTCAAATATAGTGAGTTCTCAATATTCAAGTAGTTTGCCGCTAAGATAATTTCTAACAATGTAGCATGATCACCTTTAACAATTTCAGCACCCCGGGTCTTATGTTTTTCTGGAGTACTGCTTTCAACATGCTTCTTGCAGTATTCAATAACTTTTGCCTAAATCTTGCTTGTTTTGGGTAAGAGTTTTTATGGTGTTAGCACCATCGTAATCTTGGATCATATGCTTAATGGTTAGAAGATTTAAGAGCAACAGCTTTCCCAGACATTAGAAACATACTTGGTTTCCTTTTTCTCTCTTCCACCACGTTTGTTTTTTTCCCCTGTAAATCTGACTCATCTGGATCCGAGTCAAATTACCTGACTTATCTGGATCTGAGTAATTAAGGTCTGACTCAGAAAATATGTTTCTTTAATCAGAGACCTGACACCATTGGAATTAATTTGAAAATACAGGAGACGCGAAACCAAAAAGAAAGAAAGAGAACAAGTGATCAAATACAACAAAAATGTTAGAACTACACTGTGATCTACATAGACTGAGTAAACAGCAAACACAATTTAGACGTAAATGAGTCGATCCTAATCTTTCTCCCTGGTGTATCTGTATCAGCTCACTGCAAGAACTTTCTATTGAATAAACTCCGCGAGAGATCAGCGTCTATCAAACACTTCTTTAAATTGGCTCGAATTTTTGATTCTCTGCATCAACAAAGTAGAAATCCGTTAACATTTCAAGGCTTCTCGTAGAGTAGATTTACAGGAGCTCAGCATTTTCATGAAATTTCTCAACCCCAAAATTTCAGGAATTACAAGAGCTTAGCATTTTCACCAGCTAGAAATGTATTCAGCATCTTGAGTTCTCACTCTCCAAACCTTAGAATCAAATCTGCGTGAAACATAGAATTGCCTAGGTTTGATTTTATGGCCAGAAAAAAGGACTCTCTTCTTCTCAGATTAGTAACAGCAGTCATATATTCCATTTGGACAAAACAAAATCGACTAATGTTTATGTTGATAATCGTCGCCAACCATCTTTAAGCTTTACTAAGCTAAGATACATCATGCTTTGTCAGTTACGCGGCCATCATGTGTGTACTACCATATTTCAAGTTACTGAGTCCAGCATATATAGTTCACTACCGATAATACAAAATAGCTCGACTTACCTTAATAATATGATCCAGACCCACTACTACCACCGCCTCCAAGGAAACTGCTAGCACCCAAGCTGCGACAGGAATGTAATGACGAGTAAGAGCTACTGCCAACCTGCAACCAAAACACAAGCAAATATAAGCTATCAAGAGATATTGGTAGGAGGTTTAATGCATGCATCAGGTCCACGAGAGATGTAATCACCACCGCAGCTGGAGCACATTCCGCCAAATAGGTATCATACACACAATTGGTATAATCATCAATAGCGGGTTATTATCAATAGGTGCTTAAAAGAAGCTAATTTTAACCACTAGCAGTAAGATGGAATCCACAAACCTGTCACTGTGAGCTTCCCCGTAATAAGAAACACAGCCACCTTCCCCATCATCAAACCGAGCCCCCTTTGACGTGGACCAGCATCAGTATAACGTGGAGGAACATCCTCCTAAGATAACATACACACAGAAAATAATCAGACTGCTTAAAAAACAAAAAAGTCCAACTATTGCAATAAGTATACTCAAGAATAAACCCCTGAACTACCAGCCAATGCAAAGTGAAAACTAACCAATGCAGAATATTGGCGTTTAGACCCTGAAACTGATTCGTAGTCACGAGGCCAAGCATCACAGTAACTTGGACGAGGCCTTTCAAATTGTCGCTCACAGCTTTCATCTAGATAACCTCTCTTAGCAGCAGCAGTTCGTGGTGGGATTTCATCGGCATAGCCAGATCCCCGTGGAGGAGGATAATCATCTCTATAAGACGAACACCTCCCCACAGGGGCTTTAGGACCATAATTTACAATTCTGCTTCTTGGAGGAAGCTCATCCTTCCGAACATAGTCTCTCTTTGAACTGCTTTTGGTGTATGAGGAAAGAAATATCGGAATAAGGGAAAAATGATCAAGACCAAAACCGAAATTCATGACTAATAATCTTTGTAAACATCAACAATAATTCCATCCAAGTATTTAAACCCAGTTAAAAGAAGAACAAAATTTGATGGAGAAGCAGCAGGAATAAACATTTAATCCACTACAACTGCACTGTAACAGTACAACAAACTGATAATGAGCACCACAAAACTATGAACACAAATACTCCAAATCAAAAAACAAAAGAAACCCAGGTTAGCAAATGAATATTATCCCTTAATCAGAAAAACTTAAGAGCTAAAATCATGATTATTTACCTTGACAGTAAAGTCATAAATATTATGTAATCGAGTAAAGTTGCACAATCAACCAATTGAGTCCCGAATTTCCCAAATCCTACGGAAGTAAACAAATTTCTTCAATCCATTCAAACCCATTACCAAAACAACACCAAAAAAATAAGTAAAAATGGAATTGATAATAGTAACAGAGACCTTCACTTTTTTTCTTAAAACCCTAAAAGAAATCCACTAGAAACAGAAGATCATAACGAAAGAAAGAAGAGAATAACATTAAGTACGAAATACCTGTGTTATCTTCAATCTACGGCTTCTTCATCCTCTAGATTCGTCATCATATTCAAAAGTTTCTTTGTTTGTTATCTAGGAGTAATGCAAAAGAGAAGTCGAAAGAAAAATGAGATCCGTATTTTGTAACCGAAGGATATTTTACATTGCAGCTGACTCGGCGTCTGGGTCTGAGTCAACCACTCAGGCCGATCAACATAGTTTGTTTTCTACTTTGAATGAGATCTGACTCGATCTCTGACTCGGACCTGTTTAAGTCAGGTAATAAAATATCCCTGACTCATTGGACCAAACCACCGACTCACATATTTTTGAGTCAGTTGAGTCAAATCTGACTCAAAACAAACATATTGAGTCAGATCTGACTTAAGTCATGTGATTTCACTCAGATCCAGATGACTCAGATCCAGACGACTCAGATGACTCAGGAGTAAACAAGCAAGGTGTTAGTCTTTATAAGTGAGTCAGTGATTTGGCCCCTGAGTCAATGGTATTTCCTTACCCGACTGAAACAGTGCGAGTCAGATCACGGGTCAAGAGTTACAAGGTATTTGACTCGGGCGAGTAAGGGGTCAACTCAAATCCAGATGTTGAATCGGATGCAAGGTACATAACTACATTTGTGCTCGTGCATATCAAGCATAAGGTAATTTAGCTATTTGTAGTCGAAAAAATATATCTTGATTTCTAGTCTACTAAGTCAAGTCTCGAACTAGGTTAGAATTTGGTAGTTGAGTATCAAACATCACCCTTGAAGACCGAAGATCGACGAAGACGTTTGAAGAACTTTTGTAACCGGCATGTGAAGACTGAACCATTCTAATTTACTTACTATCTTACCATCCTATCTGTTGAGGCGATGTAGTATGACTTCTAGTAGATTTACAAAGAAGAAGTTTCGAGTCAAGTCTGTCTTGTTAAAAATCTCGGAATATGATTTTAGCAAAGATGTTCAATGGTCCTTAACAATATTAGTTCAAAGCAATTTATTGTTTGAATTAATTTATGGACAATTAAAAATTGCCCATGCAAACTCACTTGGGAATGTTTCAAACATCATAAGAGAAAAAAAGTTGTATTAGCAGAGAATAAGAGTAGAATGCAGAGGTAAGACCTTTATCAAAAATTGGTTTTCAATGAACACCTAAGCCCATCGTGATTCTTTTTTCTCTCATGGAATTTGTACGGAAATGAAGCAGTTTTGTGTTCATCGTTTCTGTAACCAAGTTTCTTTCCATCTTAACTATTTCATTCTTGTGATTATCAACATCCTATCTTTAACCTACAAATCTGTTCTTAGTTATTGCAAGTCTGTTATTGAAGTTACCATTCTAAACATTATTAAAAGATTAATCACACCAACAAGAGTTCATAACTATCAATATTCTCAAACTGGAAGCAAAAGTACTAATAACATTTTTTTTCAAACCCATCTGAAAACCCTTGCTAACTGTCTCAAGGATTCTCGGTTTAACATAATTACAAAAAACACCCACTCCCAAACCTTTATCACCAAAAAAACTTCACGAACATCACTACCTTACCATCGCTAATTTTTCATATCAAGAACAAAAATCTAGCAAGGCAAACGGAGAATAACAAAATTGAAAAAACCACGAGAAGACAAACATCCATAGCATCAGAATAAATAAGACTAGAAGCAAGCATCAACAGAACATGTTTAAAAGGAACTTGATAACCATTTTTAAGCTTTTTTAAAAGCCTAATACCTTGGTTTCCGTTGATACCCCAAAAGAGGATTTTACTAATCTCTTCATCGTAGCTTCCCCACTCTTCCTCTTCATAATGTGCACCATAATCACTTCCATATGAGGCATGAGATCCATATCCAGAACTTTATGAATCTTCAGAATCACTCTCAGTGTCTTCATTAATTATCTTCATCAGTCTCATCTTCCAAGAGCTCCTCATCTTCATCATCAGTCTCCTCACCTTCATGCATGGTTGATCGCTGTCATATGCGTCAAAAATAAATTCACTTTCTCACTTAACTAAATATAAACGAAGTATAAAGTAAGGAAGAGTTCGTTCCACGGGAGGCAATTGTTGTTATGCAATTTCAGTTTGTTAAGTAACCAATGGGGGAATACTGATTTTATCAAAGCAATAAAAGTAAATTGAAAGTAAAGTAATTAATGTAAAGTAATCTATAGTTGACAATATTGGTCAAGGAGTTCATCTTCAATCTTAAACAAGTGCTTGAGACATGATTAGAATTACGATTTAATCTCTTTTATCATCAAAAGATCTAGAGTGTTAATACAGCAAGTTACTCCGTCAATTTCCTAAGTTCGGCAAAAACATATTAGAGCTGCGAATGTGAATTCTACCTAAAGAATAACCTAATGCCTTGCGCTAATCAAGTTCAATTCCTAGGAGCATTAAGATTCATGAAATCAGGCTAATCAATGCAAGTATCATACATTGCGCATGACAATTTGGACAAAGATCAAACTCTACATATGATTACACGAGTGTATCACTAGAAACCGTAATCATATCATGCTACTTGTATTTAGGGTTATCGCTCGATGATGAATCCTAAATTAGCTAAGGATATAAATGTGAGTCCAATTAATTGGTCACTCAACTAAACAAATATCTAAATCATATTGCAATACATCATTCATGCAATTATAAAACATTAAAAGTTTGAACGAATTTTTTTTTAGAGAAACTGATGCATTAATCAAGCACAAGTTCTCGAAATCGGACTACATCCTTAAACCAATAATATTAAATTAGCCACTCATAGCTATGGAGTTCATCACAATTATAAAAATAAATAAAGAAGATGAAACATAGCAAACTCCAGTAGAATAACGACTCTCCTCCAATAGCTCCAAGTAGAATACGTGATATCAAAGTTGTAGAGGACTTTTCCTTTTGAAGCTTTTCTCCAACTTCTAAAATTTAGGTCAAATCTCTAAAGTGTCCAATACCAAGATTTCCACCAAGCCCATATGTGAAAATACCCATGTAGAATATGTGCTCAAAAAGTGTTGTCGGAAAAGCGATTTCATCGCTCTAGGAAGTCTATTTGGGAAAATCGTCAGGTTAAGACCGAGTCAGCTATTTGACTCGGCTGAATGGTCATAGGCCAAAGCAGTTGCAGAGGCCTGAGCCATCCTATCTTTAACCTACAAGTCTGTTCTTAGTTATTGCAAGTCTGTTATTGAAGTTACCATTCTAAACATTATTAAAAGATTAATCACACCAACAGGAGTTCATAACTATCAATATTCTCAAACTGGAAGCAAAAGTACTAATAACATATATTTTCAAACCCATCTGAAAACCCTTGCTAACTGTCTCAAGGATTCTCGGTTTAACATAATTACAAAAACACCCACTCCCAAACCTTTATCACCAAAAAAACTTCACAGAACATCACTACCTTACCATCGCTAATTTTTCATATCAAGAACAAAAATCTGGCAAGGCAAACAGAGAATAACAAAACTGAACAAACCACGAGAAGACAAACATCCATAGCAGCAGAATAAATAATACTAGAAGCAAGCATCAACAAAACATGTTTAAAAGGAACTTGATAACCATTTTCAAGCTTTTTTAAAAGCCTAATACCTTGGTTTCCATTGATACCCCAAAAGAGGATTTTACTAATCCTCTTCATCGTAGCTTCCCCACTCTTCCTCTTCATAATGTGCACCATAATCACTTCCATATGAGGCATGAGATCCATATCCAGAACTTTATGAATCTTCAGAATCACTCTCAGTGTCTTCATTAATTATCTTCATCAGTCTCATCCTCCAAGAGCTCCTCATCTTCATCATCAGTCTCCTCACCTTCATGCATGGTTGATCGCTGTCGTATGCGTCAAAAATAAATTCACTTTCTCACTTAACTAAATATAAACGAAGTATAAAGTAAGGAAGAGTTCGTTCCACGGGAGGCAATTGTTGTTATGCAATTTCAGTTTGTTAAGTAACCAATGGGGGAATACTGATTTTATCAAAGCATTAAAAGTAAATCGAAAGTAAAGTAATTAATGTAAAGTAATCTATAGTTGACAATATTGGTCAACGAGTTCATCTTCAATCTTAAACAAGTGCTTGCAGACATGATTAGAATTACGATTTAATCTCTTTTATCATCAAAAGCTCCAGAGTACCAATACAACAAGTTACTCCGTCAATTTCCTAAGTTCATCAACAAACATATTAGAGCTGCGAATGTGAATTTTACCTAAAGAATAACCTAATGCTTGCGCTAATCAAGTTCAATTCCTAGGAGCATTAAGATTCATGAAATCAGGCTAATCAATGCAAGTATCATACATTGCGCATGGCAATTTGGACAAAGATCAAACTCTACATATGATTACACGAGTGTATCACTAGAAACCGTAATCATATCATGCTACTTGTATTTAGGGTTATCGCTCGATGATGAATCCTAAATTAGCTAAGGATATAAATGTGAATCCAATTAATTGGTCACTCAACTAAACAAATATCTAAATCCGATTGCAATACATCATTCATGCAATTATAAAACATTAAAAGTTTGAACAAAAAAAAAATAGAGAAACTGATGCATTAATCAAGCACAAGTTCTCGAAATCGGACTACATCCTGTAGTTGGAGCAGGCACTAAGCACATCGCCGAACGGTAGTTCTTTTGTGTTCTTGTTAAATTTCCGCATAGTTTTTATTGTTTTTGATGTAAGGTCTTGGGGTGTTTGAGAAGAAGTAGCTTAAGCACAATAGCAACCTCGACCTTTTCTCAGTTTCTGGAATAAAGAAGAAGAAAAAAAAAGAAATCCAGAAGAAATTAGACAGCGGCCGGAGACTCCTGATGTATATTCTAGGCGGAATTGTTGCGCAAATCCTCTTGCGTTTACCCGTATATGCTAAATGCAAATTCAAGTGTGTATGCAAAAAGTGGTGCAGGTTTCTTAAACGCAACGATCTGAGTTTGTTAGATAGCAACTAAACCATTCTATAGAAGAAAAAACCCAAACACCGTGTTAGTTTGAATTGAAACAGTTAGCACCACGTCTGAAGGCATAATCAATGTTTATTTACTAGCAAAATCGAAGGTACAGAAGCTATGCTCGTCGCATCAGAAGGATTTGGAAAGTTCTGAATTTTTTGCGGATTTACTGATGTTTTTCGGTGGATTTATTACATTAGGTTTTCATGAGGAATTCTAGCTTGTTTGCCGCAACAGAACTGTGTAGTTAGTGAGTTCTTCTTGAATGAGTAGCAGTAGTACCGATTTATTACATTAGGTTTTTCGTTATTCTTCATTCTAATAGTTCATGGTTTCTTGGTATGAGTCCTACTGTGGACAAGGCATTTTCTTGGTTTTGGTAAAGATCAATGGGTTGGGAGGAGTAATTGGAGTGCTTGGGATCTTCAGTACTAATCCACTTCAGTATGCTGTTGTTGTTGCTTTTGAGTTATTTGTTGGAAGGATTATCAAGATTTGGGGTTTCTGAAGGGGTCTCTTGATGGTTTTCCGCTGGACTCTCATGAGGAATTCTTGTTTGGGTTTTTGACGTATTTCGATTGGCAGGTTTGCTGCAACAGAACTGTATAGTGAGTTCTTCTTTAACTAGTAGTGTTGATTCACATTAAGCTTTTTGTTTGTTCAAACTAGTAGTTCATGCTTCAGTGTAATATTTAACAATTTGAGGGTTGAACCATGAATGTGTATGGGTAACAATATGGGGGTTTAATGTGTAAACGCTAATGCTACATCTATGGAAACGATTTCGTTTATGCCTTCTTCTATAATTTTCTGCGACGTTATAATTCATGTTCATTGTTGATTATTGTGCCAGAATGAATGATATATGCGTTATAAGCACTGAAATTGGTTTAGTTTTGCTTTTGGTAGTCTGTATTACATTTAGGAACATTGAAACCTTAGGAACGAATGGGTGTCTTGAACTGACAAGTTGTTCATCTTTTGTTGCTACTTGTACCTTATGAAAGAGTAGATTTATCAAATTTCATTTATAGTTATCAATTCATTTTTTGCTATGAACCTACAGAATTCTGCTCAAGAGATTCTGCCTTTGACCCAAAACATGAAATTCCCACTATACTTTGAATAGGCACTAGATATAAAGAGGCATCGTATGATATTGTAAGAAATTGTTGTATGTAGGAGCTGTTATGACTTGGGCTAGGCAACAACATGTCATAACTAAAAATTGTACTGGTAGCAAAATCTAAGTCTTCATGAAAGAAACTTAAAAAAAGAACCGGAAATATGGAATTTGGAGACTTGTTCTACAGTTGTAAACTTGTAATTCTTATTTCTTAAAAATTTCCATCAATACAGAGAAAAATAATTTCCGAAACTTTTCATGAAACAATAAGCCAAAAAGAGAAAAACAATTATATGCAACAAATGTGATATTTAACATAATGAAGATAACAGCAAATCCTACTGAACACCTCAAAGAAAATCCTGCAATCTTCAAGAACGTAAACTTCTTGCGAGTCTTCTCCACTGCTTTTCCTTGGGTCATATCTGCACGTTTCTGGAGAGTTGTATCCAGTAACTTCTCAATATTCAAGTAGTTTGCCGCTAAGATAATTTCTAACAATGTAGCATGATCAACTTTAACAATTTCAGCATCCCTGGAGGTCTTAAGTTCTTCCTTAGTTTTACCACCGTCCTCTCTAGGACTGCTTTCGACATGTTTCTTGCAGTATTCAATAACTTTTGCCAAAATCTTGCTTGTTTTGGGTAAAAGTATGACGTTGTTAGCACCATTTTTATCTTGGATCATATGCTTAATGGTAGGAGATTTAAGAGCAACAGCTGCGTCAACTTCAAATTCAAAATCTTCTCCATCAGAACTCCTCAAGATTACCATTGACATGGTCAACTCCACAGTCGAACTAAGGTTTTCAACCTGATTTTATAGGGAGAAAGAAGAAGCAGAAACGGAATGCAGAGAAGGGAGAAAGAAGTTTCGGTGTCACGATATTATGAACTATGGTTTCCCTCATGAGCTATATATATATACCCACGTTACTTATCCTAACAAGCTACGTTTTCCTGGTTTGGACAAGTTAGCTTTCCCAATTATTAGAAACATACATATATTTCTTTTTAACAAAAGTTAGAACATGCATAACTAGATGAGAATTGTTTGTTTGGTCCTAATGGGCTTTTGACAAATTTCCGATACAACATACTCCCTTCGTCCTATATAGGCGGAGAGGAGACTTTGGTTTGGAACTATGATTTTAGGCATACGGAAATCTTTTTGGGCATTCCAAGTAAAGACAAAAAAGGAGTGTAAATAGCAAAATCAGAAGCCCCTTAACCAAATATTTTTGGTAATGGCAAATCTGCCCTTATAGGATTAGTGTTAATACTAATGATTAGTTAAAATAATTCTGATTGGTGATTAATGATTAGTGATTAGTTATAGGATTAATAAAAAAAAATTGAGTAAGAAAAAAAAAAGTTAGCTTTTTTTAGAAGGAGAAGGGGAAAGTGAGAAAAAAAATTTGTGTAGATTACTTAGTTACCCTTGAATGGAAATTTTCCAACATATCTTATGTTTAATCTCACTTTTGTAGGTTAAAATCATCAAAAGTCTGTGTTTTTTCACTAAGGTTCGGCGAGTCTGGATGAACAGTTCGGCTAGCTGAAAGTGTTGATTAAGAGCCGAACCTACCTTGTAGACCGAGTTCGGCTTGGTTCGAATTGTCCTAACAAGTCGAACCCTACACCGAACCGTCTCGGAAGAAAAAATGTTTAGGGTTCGGCTTATATTTATAAATTCGTAAGCGCCGAACCTATTGGAAACATATTGTTCGGCTATTTGAATAAGTAGAATATAAGCCGAACCTGATCATGTACATTTCTAGGTTAATAATTTTGTATTGGTTCGGCACATATTGTGAATATCGTAATAGCCGAACCTCGTAAATGTGCTAGGTTCGGCACATATTATGATTATCGAATACGCCGAACCCCTATGCATCTCTTTTTCGTGACTAGGTTCGGCTTGAAATTTCATGAAATTTCAAGCCGAACTGTTCATATACACTAACAGGAAGCTTTTGTGAAGAACAGTTCGGCTAAAAACACAACTCAATTTTGAGCCGAACCCAACACCGTAACCGTCATTTAATCGATAAAAAACAGCAAATAGGAGATTGGGTTTGTAAAACTTACTTTCTTATTCTCGTTTAGGAGTTGGAGATGCGGTTGGTTCAATTTTCGGTTCAATTGGTGGTTGATTTTCAGTTTCTACACCTTCATCTTCAATTGGTTCTTCTTCTTCAATTGATGGATTAGAAGACGATTTGGTTTGCCTAGTCCCTGCTTTTCTTTGTACGAGTCATTATGTAGTTCAATTTAATCGACAATCTTTTTACGAATCGACAATTAATCACGGTGATGAATTTTTTTTTTCGCGGGAGGGGAAGAGTTCGGCTAGAGGAGGAAGAAGAAGAGATGTCAAGGGAAGCTGATTTTGATTTTTTAGAAAACTGATTTTAGATTTTTGTATTAAGGGTATATAGGTAATTGAGCTACCCATAGGTTACCCCTTATAAGGTCACCCAAGATGGGACTATCATTTTGTATGCCCGGAAAGTTTTATGTATGCCTAAAATCATAGTTCTTGGTTTGTCCTACTAGTACTAGATAAAGGGAGTTCATATTTCAAAGTTTCAAATTTATTTGCAAAGGAGTAGTTTATTGTGTCTAGTTATTGGGAATATGCTAGGGACAATTTAGGAAAAGTATGGAAATTTATGAAACCTATATTTTTTCCTTAATCTAAGATTATTGTGTCTAGTTACTGGGAATATGCTAGGGACAGTTTAGGAAAAGTTTAGAAATTTATGAACCTATATTTTTTCCTATAAAACTTAGACGGACGGAGTACAATTTAGGGTCGGGATCTGGAACGTCTCTTGTTGGCAAAAAGTACAACTATAGTTTTAAATTAATATGAGATTCGCCAATATTAATCTCTAATAGTTATTAACTTGTTAATGTGGCAAGTGTTTCAACTATTGTTTTTAGCTAGGCTAGTGTGATTACTGAATTGTTTCAACACACCAATGAAATCTCTGTCAGGAAGATCATCTTCCTCTCTAATTTCAAACACTGTTTTTTTCTTTTTTGATGAAAAACTTATTTTTGTATATTTGATAGAAGGTAAAAACGCAGGGGTATTGGTATGGACAAAACCTCATGCAATTACAAGTAGACCAACTGAATGATCATCCTTGACAATATGTATATAAAGTTTATATATCTAACCTCTTCTCAATCAGTATGTGTATAAGACAAGAGTCCGTGAACCTGATTATTAGGAAGAGTACTTGGTCGATCTTGAAAATAAATATCCAGGATCTATATGGTCGTATCCAAATAATCCAATCGTAATTCTGCCAAGTAATTAAACTTGTTATCTATCTTTCAAGATACGAATTCCACGAGAAACGAGTCTCGTAATCAATCACAATAAGATGGGCGTATCTACTAAGTTTGTGCGTCAATCCAATTATAAAGATACACAATATAATGTGGAGAAGGAAAAACACAAGACACCAGAAGTTTTGTTGACGAGGAAACCACAATAGCAAAAAAATCTCGGGACCTCGTCCAGATTTGAACACCTATTTTAAAACGCTTCAGACTTCGGACTGGAATGTAGTTGAGACCAAATCCACCCTCCAAGCGATTCAGTTATATTCCGCTCCTTACGCCTCTAGAACCTTGCAAGGATTTGCGCAATCGATTCCCTTAGCTAACGTCCTTTACATTCTAAGAGTTGCTTCAACCTCAGTGGAGACTTTTGATACCAATCTTCCTCTAAAAAATAAGCCTAATTGATTTATGTTTAGATCAAAGATCAGGGTGAGGACATCTGTCTGCAATAGAAAAAACTAGCAAACCTCACAAATCTGGAACTTACGACTCCCAAAGAGCAGTCTAGATTCTTAACCACCTCTCAAGAACAATCTTCAAAAGGTCAATTAAGATCAGTTTTCAAATATCTATCTTTAGGAATCACAAAGTCTGAGATGGAGAGAACTTTGCGATTACTATCTATCATGCCTGAAAGTGATTACGAAAACCTCGATAACAGAAAAGCAAGATCATGATACACGAACGATCAAGGTAAAGATAGTTGTACCTGGATTCACGAAACCCCAAAGTGAAGTCTTTTAGTCGTAGACCTAATTATGTTTCTCAGAAGAAACCTAGGTCTACAGAGGACGACTCTAGAATCAACAAGGACACAAAGTGTTAGGGATTTATTTTCCCAGTTGAAAGAACATATTTATTTATAGATTTCAAGGACCATGGGTTTCTTTCAAGCTAATATAACTTGAGAATCAAACAAACACTTTTAGGTCTTGAAAATGCAATAAAATGATATACACTAGGAACCTGTTCTCGAACTGTGTATAATGATTGTTCGGTTTGGCAAGTATGCCATATAATTAAAGCAATTTGATGTTCATTTAAACACTTAAGAATTTAATCATGATGAACGCAGTTGAGTGTTTGAGTGATCAATGAAGTCTTATAAGAGTCAGAGAGAGTTCTAGCAATGCTAAACATATATAAAAAATAAGTCTTTAAGCATATGCTAAAATCTTAAACCGGGACGGTTGGTACAACGGTTGGTGAACCATTAAGCTTTTTCACGAGTCAGAGTGCAACTGTTCGTAACCGGGTATACCAATCCTACAATACTATCGAACTCATTCAACCACAGTTCATGAACCGGTTCGTCAACTGCCATCTTATAATACCAACTTTCAAAATTCAGTTCACAACGGTTCGTGACCTGTCCCCATCTAAACTTGCAGTTTGTAAACTGCTTCCCCAACCCTCCTGTATTTCTGAAACTTTGATATATATAGTTTGCGAACTGGTTTGCCATCCTACCATGAGCATAAGTATCAAATAGTTCAATATTTTTTCTTTTTTATGATATTTAGAACATTTCCATGTGATAAAATCATTTGCGTGGGAAATTTTCAATTGATCCACAAATTAATTCACATAATAAATTGTTTAGAACTAATATTGTTAAAGAGGACATCTTTGCTTAGAATCATATTTCGAGATTTTTTACAAGACAAGCTTGACTCGAAATTTCTTCTTTATAAATCTTCTAGAAGTCATACGACATCGTTTCAAAAAGATATAATAATAAGATAGTGAGTAAAATAGAATGTTTCCGTCTTCACATACATGATATAGAAGTTCTCTAATAGTGTGTTTGGCTCAAGGAATTGGATTCTTGGTAATCCAATTCCGGGAAATGTGACCAATTCCTTGAACCAAACAACCCAAATCAACTCTATGTAATTGAAAATTTTGATTCCTAGAAATCCAATTCCCTCCAAAATAATAGATTTACATTCTATTGGTATAGTAGTGCAATGGAATTGGATTCCAGGGTAAAAACAAAAGTAATTGGATTACCTCAACCAAACGCTAACTTTTTTGGACTTTAATTCAGATCCTTGGAATCCAATTCCAAGAATTGGATTACCCCATAATTGGATTTCTAGGAATCCAATTCTTCCAACCAAACGAGCCCTAAATGTGTTCGTCGATCTTCACTCTTCGAGGGTGATGTCTGATACTCAAATATCAAATTCTAACCTAGTCCAAGACTTGACTTAGTAAATTAGAATTCAAGATATAGTTTTGATCATCTAACGTTGACAACAAGCTTGGGATATCAAAACTTGTGGGTTCAACCGAGCATTGCTCTAACAATCTCCCCTTTTTTCATTTCTAGTGACAAAATTATTCAATACATATGGATTTAAAATAAATAAACTTTTTAGCTCAATCCACCATGCTGGATTTCCTTGGTTCTTCAACAAACGTCTTGAATTCTTCGTACTTCAATTTCTTCTATGGTTCTGCATGTGTTCGCTCAGCACCTTTGTTAGTGAAGATCCGTAGCGATAACAACTTATGAGAGTATAAATAAAATATCACACTCTACTCATTGGTTGTTATACAGTAACATAGTATTGTTACATTCCTCAAAGTTCGATTGCACCACAACTTTGAAGCAATACTACGGTGATATTTTCTACCCCTTAGTCAATACTTACTCGCGCCGAAGAGATATAAAGGTACAAATATCTCATAAAATTCCACAGCCGCTCTCCCCACAGAGATATTACCATTAAGCACAAGTTCAAAAGAACTCTACCTATTAAAGTAAGGATAAATTCTCACTTGCTCTCAACTATACGAAGTTGGTAGTGTCTTTGTATAACAACTTAATTTTGAGAGTATTCAAAACTGAACTGGGTCTAGTTTTTTTTTTTTTTTGCATTTGTATTTGCGGTTTTGTCGTTAACAAAGTTTTATTGTGTCTTTACTTTTACTTTCTGCAATTATAATTATTGGTATAGTTATAATTAAAAGTAAAAAGACTGTACGTTAATCCAAATCGCTTTATATTGATCCTATGATATCCAACAACAAATACCAAAATTCTCAGGAATGGAACGGACGACGACATGGTGGCCCATGCACTACCATAGCCGGGATTGGCCGGTCTACTTGGCCACCATGGACGGACGGTCCCACATTCCATAATTCATATTTTGGGTAGTCCTCCACTTGGTTAATCCTCAATATTTTGGTGAATCCTCTTTTCACCAGTTGGACAATCCTGTATACACCGCCTTGATCGCCTCTCCACCACCAATGGCCGGTCCTAATACCCATTGGTAGGTCGGTCTCTCTACCCATATTAGATAGTCATCCATCTCCTAGATCCAGGGCTTTCTAAAATTAGGGTTTCAGACTTGATGATAATTTTGATCGAGTCTGAGCATCAATAATTTTCATATTGATTCAGCTATCAATATTGTAACTAATATTTGATGTTCGGTCCTGATACCAATATTTTTGTTGCTCAACTGTCCAAAAAGAAATATGTCATTGTTCGACCATCAACTTGGCCGCTCACCTAATATTTCATTGGGCAACCATCCACTTGGTCGATCATCTAATATTTACCAATACTCTAATTTCTACTTTTTCATTCGACGACTCATGACATGGTGGATCAAGAATAAGTATTCTATCTTGACATATCAGAATACATGTTGGCCCATGATTGATCCAGCAAACTCATCAGACCGACGTTCATCAATCCAAAACATTCGAGTATCATTAATGCCTCTGATGACACATTGATATGTCATATATAATTCCTCAGACTTGGCGCCTAAGCATTATTGTTGTCCTAGCAGACACCTTATTCTCAATCCCTAAGAACGACGAGTCACAGAGCATGTCACATTCGAACAATTATGCTCGACTTATCAAGGCTAAGACTCATGGTCTGGCCAAGTCAATATTTGACCAATTAAATATACGTCTGCCTTGCAGACTTCATGAGACGTCAATCATGTCACATGGGGGATATTCTCTATGGTTTTGGTCTGGAGGCCTACAACACCTGTGATGTAGTAGTACATCCACGATGAGAAATGTCAGTAAGTCATGTTGGAAGTTGAAGGAGTAAGTGAAGTAGTGGATGGAAATCAACCAAGTCTTCCACGCAATGTGGA
Organism: Papaver armeniacum; assembly: GCA_023531295.1. Taxonomy (NCBI): domain Eukaryota; kingdom Viridiplantae; phylum Streptophyta; class Magnoliopsida; order Ranunculales; family Papaveraceae; genus Papaver; species Papaver armeniacum. The sequence goes on from JAJJWW010000099.1 coordinate 95,328, forward strand.
ACTGGTTCAAACACGATTTCCCACTTTGCCATTCTTTCACTCCTCTTCAACCGTCACACTTACTGTAGATCACTGTATTCACTATTTCTGCAATAAATAGGTTCAACAATCTATGACATGATAACTTAACTCAACTGAACTGAACTCAAGCAATCAAGTTAACGTAATCCAATTTACCACAGATCATTATCAAACACGGAGAACTCAACCTTCACAAGTCTATGAAACGAACTTCGTTCTACCTCTTTCAGAATTACATCAATTTTTGGCTCCGCCGACGCAAACCTGTTTTTAGGGTTGTTCGAGCACTGGTCGGTCGAAATCGCAAGCGTTGCTATCTCAAGCTTGTTGTCAAGTTTAGTTTCCAAAACTATAAGTCTTAATTTCTAGTCTACTTATAGCTAAGTCTCGGATTAGGATAAAAAGTGTAGTTGATCATTAGACTTCACGGCAGAACTACTAAGGGGAGCTTGTGGAACTTCATCTATCACTCAAAAGTCTATATACTTTTATCTCCTATTTGAGACATAATTCGTATTGTTATATAGACTTTGATTATACACATTTGATATTTCGAGCTGAGTTTAACTCGCTTACATATTTCTCGAAATATGTGTTGGTAAGCTTTCGCTTTAACCAAGTTCATTTTATATTCTTGACGAAAGTCAAAAGATGATCATGTGAAAATCACCTGGTAACATCTTACATGATTTGTGTGAGACAGTCATTTGATGTAGACTCGGAATGTTTCGTATTGATCATTCGATCACTTGAAAATTTCTTTGAAGATAATAGTTTGTGTGAGACAGCTATTGTCGTCTTCTAAGAATATTTCAATGATTGAAATGGGTTAAAACACTTAACCACAATTGTATTATGTGCACAGTATGGTACTTTCATATGTGTTGATCCAAGACCGGAATGTAGTATACATACCCGTATGCGTACTAGCGAGGACAGGTAACGTCCGGGAGCTAAAGTATGCATACCAGTACGCGTACTTGCGAAGTCAGTTGAAGTCTGGGTACTATAGTATGTGTACCAGTACGCGTACTGGATTCAACTGAAACTTGGAAGTGTACGACAGTATGCATACCCATTTGCATACTGGCGAACACAGTCCAAGTCCGGTTACTTAAGCATACTTGAGTGGGTTATGTTCTAAAATCGGTTTGTTCATTATCTAATGCAATCTTTTGAAAACCGTGGCTATAATGTTCATGAATTGATTCGAGTGAATCAAAATCGATTTTGCTTCAATTGCGTCTTGTATACTTCTATGAGAATATTAACAATTGAGCAACTCTAGAACTAGTTTCATTTTAGTCATTTGAACTAGTTATGGTTAAGATGAATAAGGTTGATATGAAAGTGTTCATATGGCTAACTTCGGTTAACTACTGTTGAGCCAACAAAGGTGTACACGTTTAGGTACGGTCACTCATATCTAAATGAAGTCACTTTTCATTTGTGTGTAACAAGCTAAGTTCGATCTAACGGTTGAAAGATATTAGCTTGAGTCTAATCATTTTTTTGTCTAACGGTGAATATTGAATGCTTTATTACCAAGGTAACATTGATTGAAAACCCTGATTATAAGACTATATAAAGGAGAACTCTAGCAACTGGGAAACATAATCCCCACACCTCCTGTGTGATACTAGTTGCGACTAGAGTCGATTCTCCGTTTAACCTTAGGTTTTTCTAAAACCCTATAGTTTAACGACTTGAAGACTTCATTGGGATTGTGAAGCCAGACCCAACTATTTTCTCTGTAGTTGCGTGTTCTGATCTTGTTATTTTCTATCGTGATTAAGTATTATCTTCTCTAAGATTTTCTCGAGATTTAATCTCCGATAGGCAAGATAAAAGTAGTCAGAAACATCTTCGTATCATCGTTTGTGATTCCACAATATCTTGTTTCGCTACCATAAAATTAAGATTATTGTGAGGTGATTGACATTTCTAGTCTGTTCTTCGGGAATATAAGTCCGGTATATCAATTGGTTCCTCTTCACCTTGATTTATCAAAAAACTGAACAAAACTCATAGGTATATATGTGGGAGACAGATTTATCTATTCAATAGACTTTTCTGCGTGAGATAGATTGGTTTATCAAGTCTTCGACTTTGGGTCGTACCAACTCTTAGTTGTGGGTGGGATCATCTAAGGGAATCAAGTGCGTAGAGTCCTGCTGGGATTCAGAGACGTAAGGAGCGCAATTATACCTTGATCAGCGTGAGATTGGTTAGGGCTCAACTATATTCCAGTCTGAATTTAACTTGGAGTAGGCTATTGTCTGTAGCGGCTTAATATAGTATGGTGTTCAAATCTGGACTAAGTCCTGGGGTTTTTCTGCATTTGCGGTTTCCTCGTTAACAAAACTTCTGGTGTCTGTGTTATTTCTTTTCGCATTATATTTGTTTATATAATTGAAATATCACAGGTCGTGCGTAAGTTCAATTAGTTGTGAATCCAAACTTTGGTTGTTAATACCGTCCAAGTTGTTTCTTATATTAATCAGGCTCACGGATTTCTATCTGTTTGATTTGCTGATTACATTAAGAAGCAGAGATATAACTCTTTAATATACTTTTCTTAAGATTGAGTCAGACTGTCTAGTTGATTCTCGTATATTGGAGTTAGTCCATACATATTGCTAAGCGAAATATTGGGTGTGGTTGTTAGACCCCGCTTTTTCAAGGGTTTTAGATTTATTTTTCTTTTTTAGGTTTAGTTTTTATATTAGTAATAATTTTATGTTGAGATTTTTATTAGTTTTGTTCTATTTTATGTTTTTGGGTGTTTATCTTTTGTCGACGGGTTTTGGATCAATAAGGAAGTTGAGCCAATGAGTTGGTGATCAATTAAAGACTTGAGTAAAAGTTAAAGCGGAAAAAACGGAAGAGAAGACAAGGATTTTGGTTATTTTGATATTTATGGTTTTGTTTATTTTTCTTGTTTAGAAAATTGTACTAGGGTTTATTATTATTTTTGTAATTAATTTTTCTTTTTGGACTTTTTGGAAATTTTGGACTTTGTACATTATTTTTTAAACCCTTACAGAAGGGTAGTTTTAAATATAAATTCCTACAGGGAAGGAGGACAATTACGATATATTGTCTCTGCACCTTGGGTTCGTACACCGACATAAGAGTCGCTGGCTTGAGTCGAACTCAGCGGTTCATCGGCTGTCTGGAACGGGAGGTAAGACTCTAACCACCCACGATTCCCCTGTCGGTGGGTTAACTAGACGCCTTTGTATGCATATATGTTGAGGCTCTTAATACATACTTTAATTTTTCTTGTAAAACGCAAGGAATGGCCAACGCGATAAGGGTTCGGATTTCATCACCGTTCTATTTTTACCCGCCTTAGGAAAACGTTCCTAACGCGAACCTAAGCTTAAAATATTGACTAGAATGAGACCGATAAGGTAACGAGATTGTAGGAAAGTCGTTCAAAAGGACGATATAGGGTAATTTTTGAGCCTAACTCAAAGTTCAGGAAGATTATTTTAAGTCGATTATAGCCGCCTTGTAACCCAAGGAAGCGTTGCCAAATAGGCAGGGTTATTCAAGCTCCTATAGCTTGTCCTGCTTTTTTCGACTTAGTTAATTTAAGTCGGATTATTCTGAGAGGTTTGCTTGCTTAGTTTCCTTTCGGAAGAATACAAGTTGTCTAGAAACAATCTAAGCTGAGCCATCATGCTTTTTGTTTGATAGATTTTCTAAGTGATTTAGTTGAGTCATCCTTGCTTGTGATTGCTTAGAATCCCCTTTCGATTTAGGTAATCATTATTGTATGCCAAAATCGCTTATCGATGAGTGTAGATGAGACACTCTAGGTCGTTAGTGAAAAACCTAGTAGTCTTAGTTCTGAAAACCAGGATCTCGAAGACCCTAATCTAGAGAGCCATGTTTCTGAAAACTTTAATTTTGCGAACTTGAACCTGTGCGAGAAAGTTACTCCTAGTCTTTTGATAGTGCCGGGAATGACAATTTTAAAAGATTTTTTGAATCCTGCTAGGACCACTCGTCCCTAGTGTATCAAGTTAGCTGGCACTGAAGCCAACTATGAGTTGAAACCTGGGACCACACAGATGTTTCCAGTCTTTTAGGGAAGGAAAATGAGAACCGAGATTTCCATGTTAGGGATTTTGGGAAAACTTATAGTACTCTAAGAATTCAAAACCTAGATGACGAAGCATTGAAATTTAGATTATTTTCGTTTTCTATGAGAGATAAAGCCAAATCGTGGATATACAGTTTGACTTCTGAGTCTATTGGAACATATGAATAACTTACATCTGCCTTTTTCCATAAGTTTTTCCCCGGGCACAAAGTATCATCTATCACTATCTGGCAGCAGATTTGCACATCTGATCAACAAGAGGGAGAATATTTATATAGGTATTTGGAAAGGTTCAATGATTTATTAGTATAATGTCCTCATTATGGTTTAGAAAAAGTGAGGCTTGTTAAGATCATTTATTAGGGTTTAGATTATTCGACAACAACCATGGTTGAGTATTTCTATTAATTAAAGGTTCCTCAATTTGGAAGAATTGTTTTTCGGAGTTCCCTACTACTTTCCCATTGCTGGGTCTTTTCGGAGATGTCATTTCAAAATAGAAAAAAGGTTGGAAGCTTTAGAACTGAGTAAAACTAATGGTATAATAGTCTTTTTGGGAAGGACAGACCATTGAAGAGCAAGCTAATGATTTTTATAATAACACTAGATTCAATAACCGCCAGAAGTTTGACCCGTATTCAGAAACCTATATATAATCCTGGTTGGAGAAACCATCTAACTATTTGTGGTTTAAGGTCCAGAGTTAGGGTTAGTTTAGTAATTCCAATGCTCCCCCAGGTTCTGGCTATACTAAGAATCCTTCAGGTCCATCACAGTTTCAGAAACCTTCAGATAAGAAGGTCATGAGTTTAGAGGAGTCTCTCACATTGTCAACCCACGAAACTACAAAGTTTCGGCAATTGATTAAACAAATTTTATAGGCTAATAATAGGATTGGTCAGAACAAAAACAGGTTATTGTCGATCTATGGACCCATGTTAGTCAAATAAATAAGCCTTTGAGAGAAAAGAGTAAGTTTCCTAGTTAGACACAACCATATCCTAGAGGAGTTCATGAAGTATATTATGGTGAGAAATCATCAAATCTAGTGAATGCAATCAGAACCTTTAGGAGTGGTAGAGGGGTAGACAATAAGGTAACCATGCCGATAGTGAACATAATGTAGTTCAACCCTCTAGACCACCAGTAGATGAGGAGACTGATAAAGTCTCTGGTGATGCCAATACAGTCCCTAATAAGCCTGATTATGTTCCTAAAGCCCCATTCTCACAGCTACCAACACCAACAAATAAGGAATCAAACTTTAATAACATATTCGGGGGTTTTAAACAAGTCACCATAAACTTTACTTTATTAGATGCAATTTGGAAACTTCCTGCTTATGCCAAGTTCCTTAAGAATATGTATACGTGAAAGAGAAAATTTAACATCCATAAGAAAGCCTTTTTATCTAGTCAGGTAAGTTCGATTATCCAGAACACCACAACTCTTAAATACAAAGACCAGGGATCCATACCATATATTGAACGATAGGTAACTTCCGGGTAGGGAAAGCTTTACTTGACTTAGGATCCAGTGTTAACTTACTTCTGTACCATGTGTATCTACAACTAGGACTTGGTGACATGAAACCTATTCAGATGACACTACAGTTAGCTGCTAGGTCTATCAAAATTCCTCGAGGTGTTATAGAGGATGTTCTTATTGAGGCCAACAAGTTTATTTATTCAATGGATTTTGTTTTCCTAGATACCCAAATCGTCCCTGACTCAGAGAACCAGATACATGTGATTTTAAGCCGCCCATTTTTACGATCATTAATTGTCGAAATGGTATTATGAATTTATCCTTTGGTATTATGACTAGTGAGGTGAATATTTTTAATGTCAGTATAGAAGAGGTAAACATGATAGAAACTTTAGTTTAGGAGTCACTACCAAACATCTTAACTGAAGATCCATTAAATAAATAGTCTCACTAAATGGGCTATGTCATGTAATTTGTACTTTAACTGGTGGAGTAGGTGTAGCAACAAATTGTATTGCAGTGGAATATGCTCTCATGTGTGCACTTGAATGGGCTGTCTCACTAAATTGCAGTAAGATAATTATTCAGTCAGATTACAAATCAATCATTAAGCACTTCAGCATAGGAGTACTACCTTGGTACATTAAAGCAAGATGGCAACAAATGATCCAGAATCTTAAAGAGATTAAATTTGTTCACTTTTTTGGAGAGATAATTTTTTTTACAAATATATTAGCACAAAGAGTAGCAACATTGGGTGCTGGAGTGAAGAGTATTCATATGGGAAGACTTCAATTTTTAAAACGTATTGAGATGCTAGGAGTAGCTTATTACAAACTCTGTTAGTGAACAAAATCAGCTTTGATTTGTTTTTTTTTTCTTATTGTTGTAGCCTTGAATATGTGCTTTTTGGCTTGTAATAATTTTGCATCTGACTTTAACAAAAATCGTGTGATTCAGCAAAATAAAAATAAAAAAAATATAAATATAAATATATATATATATATATATATTTATATATATATATATATAAGAAGATTTGGCTTCCTTGTGTTCATCCAAGAACAACAAGTAATATTTGGAAAATTAATGGGATGTCTGTACAAATGATGAGAATCTAAATAAGAAGGGTTTCAATATGGGCTATTTAATGTTTGGTACCCAGCAAATGACCAGCACATTGCTTTGGTAGAACGCGTAATCTAATTGGGGGATATGAATTACTTCCCCCAACCCATGGTGTGTGCTAAGGGGTGACTTTTGGGGCGAAAATACTAAATTACCCTTCCCACAAAATAAAAATCAAAAACAAACTCATATCCCCCATTCCCATCTCCACTTCTTATTAATCTTATTTAGGGGTGGAGCTTTGAAACCCAAATATTTCCCATTCCCTTTTAAATTCTAAACTCTCCCCACTCTATATCAAATTCTCTTCTCCTCACTTTGGAAACCAATTTTTTTTATTCGGAAGTGATGAAGATCATCTTGAAAGTGATGATGACCTTTCAAATTCTAAACTCTCCCCACTCTATATCAAATTCTCTTTTCCTCACTTTGGAAACCAATTTTTTTATTCGGAAGTGATGAAGATCATGTTGAAAGTGATGACCATGCCGAATTGATGAAGACCATGCCGGTATCATGTTCCTAAGCATATGGTCTTCATCAATTCGCATGGTCTTCATCACTTCCAATTGAATTTTTATGGTATTAATCAGTCCACTTCCGGCATAGAAAATAAAGCAACATGGTATGCCGGAAAACAATACCGGCATGGTCTTCATATCAACTAACCATGCCGGCAGTGGACTGATTAATACCAGAAAAAATTCAAAAAGGAAGAGATGAAGACCATGTAGGAATTGATGAAGACTATATGCCGAACATGATACCGCATGCTCGAGAATTTCCTATCAATGCGGGTGAATCAAGTGAAAAAAAAAAAATCAACGTTCGATACTTTTCATCCCTGTTCCGCATGGAAATTTAAGCAAAATACTATGCCGAACATGTACCGCATGCTCGAATCCATGATTACCATGCCGCACTGCTCAAAAAAAAAAATCAATGATTACCATGCCCCCAAACCCCCCGGATAGTGGCAAACAATTTATGAATATTTCCAACAATTGCCCGCATGGGTTTTTGGTTGAATACCATGCCGGCACCAAGCTTTTTCACTGCAAAATCAAGGCTGTTCTTTGGTACCCAATATTTGAAATATTAAGGGATGGTACCTGGACCATTAGTTGACCGTCAAAATCTTAGTCTGACCAATATTTATTTATTTTTCTCTAATTTTAATTAAAATAATTATAGGATTTTACAAATTTACCCTTATTGAATTTGTTATCTTCTTCCTCCCCCTTGGAATTTTATCCCTTCTTCTGTTTCTTCTCATATCAATTGAATTTTGTCGTACCAAATAAACCAAAGAGGAAATCTATTCAACCGATTCGTGGTAATATGATCCAAATACGGTATAGTGGAAGATCTTCAAGAAATCGAAAATACTTGTAAATCCTTCAATAATTATCTACTGCAAAACAAACACAATTCAGATCTACTCATGCGTATTGAAGCCTCTCTCCTCTACAAAATTCATAGTAAATTTCGTTTTCAATTTTTTGTAGTTGCGAAAGAGGAATAAGTACCTACATGGTTAAACTAAAACATATCCAATTACACCTTCTCGTGTTCGTCTTGGGTTTTATATTTGAGTTCCAGCAGAGGTAACAAAAATTAATCCAAGCCCTAATTTAGTTATCTTATCTGATCAAGTTACATATTTTTAGGGTGGGTTTTATTTTTTTAATGAAATTGGGAATTTGGGACTTGGGTTTTGATTCTATTGTATGTACTGAAATTGGGAATTTAGGTTTTGTTTAAATCGGATTCTTCTGTTCATGAGAAATTCACAATCTCAATAAACTTGTAATATTACGATTGATTGTATTATTAGTGATGATCATGGGGATAAAGAAGGCTTTGTTGTATTATTGATGGAGAAAAGTAATATAAATTAAGAGATTTGAATGTAATCGTCATCATCACCTGGTGGTGTCAATGAAACTTTTTATGTAGTTTATGTTTGCCGATTTGTATTCTCGGGATCTATAATCATTGACGATCAAACAAAATGCAGTATTTTTGTTTAGATTTGAGAATCCTTCTGGAAATGAAAATTGTAACTATGATAACCAAATGATTAACAAGAAAGTCAGTGGTAGAATGATTAGTTATGGTGGATTTGAAATTAATAGTTTTAGAACCAAATGTAATTGTCTTGTTTATACTACTGGTAGCAATTGATTTTGCATATTTTGAAATTATATGTCGAAGTGAATTGATTTTTCAATTGGCAATCTTCTTTCCTTTTATCATTTTTTTCTTCCAGAATTTCAATTGTCGGAATGCTTAGCTTGGAATGTTAATGATGATTCTGAACTGAATCCGTGGTTGCAGATTGTTTAGCAGATGGAGGAGGGTAAATGTGTAAATCCATTTTTCTTTTGGTGGTAATTAGAGGAAAATAAATAGTCATCAGTTAGACTTGAAAGTCCACGGTTAGTTCAGGTACCAACCCTTAATATTTTAAATGTTGGGTACCAAAGCAATGTGTTGGTCATTTGCTGGTTACCAATCATTAAATATCCCTTCAATATTGCTTCTAGATATTATGTATGTCATGAGGACCAAGATACTAATGACCATCTTTTGCGGCATTATACCATAGTTAGATCTTATGGGGTTCGATAAGAGGTATTTTTTCTTTTCTAAATCCTCTTTCTTTTGAGGATCTCCTATCTTTAAGTAAAACTAAAAGTCGTGTGATTAAAAGATTATGGAGCGTTGTATCCTACTCTTTCATGGTTGAGCTATGGTTTATTAGAAATAGAATCTTCTTTGACAACTATAAGCGTGACAGTAAGAAGACAAAAAGGAAGATTACTCAAATCATAGATGATTGTGAAATAAAAATAAAATGGGAGATGGAGAATTCTACTTATGACCTGTGCATATTGAAAAAATTTGGTATAACTTGCAAGAAAGTATGGGAAATTAGAGTTATTGAAGTTTTCTTTAAGCTACCTGATTTGGATACGACTCTGTTATGTTGTGATAGTGCGTCAAGGGGTATTCCTGGTATGTCTGGATATGGGTTTGTGGTCAGAGTCCATTTTTTGGAGTTCACTACAGATGAATCTTGGGGTATTGACATTGCTACAAATTATATTGTTGAAGTAATGGCGGTTATATGTGCTTTGGAATGAACAAACTTTAGGTTATTCTTCAATCAGACTCTTCTTCAACTATTTCTGTTGTTGTGAATCAAAGTTTTCCTTGGATTGCTTACACCATATGGAAGAGGATATGTACTAGTATCCAGTCCATTAAATTCAAACATGTCTTTCGTGAATCAACTTTTCAGCAGATTTTTTTGCTAAACAAGGTGTTTTCTTAGCTCGTAATCAAGTAGTGCGATGCTTCAAGACCTGAGAACATGTCGCGAATGGAATTTCCCGATACTGCATATTATAGATTAGTAAGGAAATAAGTTCGTATTTTTATCTTCTTCTTTCAGTTGGGCTTTGAACTTGGTTCCAGGATTTTGTGCCTTGTTCATGTTTTTTTTCTTTTTTATGGATCATGTAGGACTTGTTGTTATGTGTGTTCATCCAAGTTTTGGTTGTAACCTTTTTTTTTAATATGGCTATACTAAAATTGCTTCAGAAAAAAACCAAAAAAAAAAAACTATACTAGAAGAACTAAAACTGTAAATCCCACTGAGCTTGGGATTTATAGTTTTAACTTGGGAAACTTTTATATAAATTACAGGCCCGTAAGAACAAAACTCTCGCCCGCCCCCAAACAAAAACGTCGGCCTTCCTTCTGTTTTTTCTTTTTTTCCTGCTTTTACTTTTCCTTTTTTTCCTGGCTATAGCTTTTCCCTCCTTGGCTATAGTCTTTCCCTCTGATTTCTTCCGTTATTTGTTTCGTCTTGTGTACTGGCCTATCATAGCAATGGCTGAAATGGCTTATATGTCGTATGATGCCGTGGAGTTTATTTATAATGTTACTAGGTATCACCATGGCCTTATGGCCCCGGCTCAACCTCTCCTTATAATAGTGTATATACTTTATTTCTAATATAGTACATTGACACTGCAATTTGGTTAATGTATCCGAATACTTAAAAAAGACTACCACTTAGTTAATTATATAATAAATAACTTATATCATTCCAGGGTACCCATACTTTTATAACATCACTAAACACCTAATAACATCAATACTAATATAATCAGTTTATTTAGACAAAGTTCCAACAAAAATATATCTTGAAAAACAAAATATCAATCACTTGACTTAATTTCATCAATATTTATCACAAAATAGAGAAATCAAAAGAACAAATGGATCCATGTTGGCGACTTCAAATTATTTGAGTTTAGTACGTAATGGTGATAACGATGAGAGAACAACAAATGAGGTGACATTTTTCTCTATAAAACACATTTCAATATACTTAGAGAATGATACAGAACAGAAGTGCTTAAACTGGTCAACACCATGAAAAATTAAGTCGCTGGTGCTTTTCTTCGAAAGAACAGTACGTTAGTTTTTTCCAGTAAAACATATGTGATTGTGAGCCTAATCTAGTCAAGCTAAAGCGAGACTACACAACGGACATGTAGTAGAATGCAGGGACTACAACAACATGAAACTAATGAATCAATACATCTAAGCTCCCAGTTTTACTAAAAGCAATTGGTATACCAGCCTGCTCAATTTGGTACTTAAACAATATTCCAATTTATAACCAAATTTCATTGGGTAAAGAGGACAAAATTACTTCGATCCTGAATGATATTTGCATGGTATTGTTAGTTTATTGAAGATATTACTCTTTATGAATTTAAGATGCTTCTCAATCATGAAAATGCATATTATAATCCCATTAATGATGCGGTGTATTTCCGGAATATATGCCGATATGAAAAAATAATGTAATATTGTCGCATTAAACACCTAAAATACATCTACATTAAAGAAATAAAAAGTACTTCATGGAATACATGCTGATACGAAGAAAAAAAAAAGTAACACTACTTCTGCATATTACCAAAAGATTAGTTTATATGCTTTAAGATAAAAATGGTATCATATTTTAAACATGAAGGATTAGGTCATATTTTTAAGAAGAAAGCATAACACTACATACCAAAAAGTGTATATGATAGCACTTCGTTTTGCAGTAAGTTTGAACAATAAATAATATTCCTTCAACAAACAGACAGGTGTTCAAAGACTTGATATTAACAAAACAATACGTAAATACTGTAGGAAACTAACCAACAAAAAAACTCATTGAGTAACATGAGTTTATATAAAAATTTGCAAAAACTCATTAACAAAATTGCAGACTGAAATATTTAACCCTTACAAAAGGACAAATCAATAATTCCAAACAAAAAAATAATCAAAAGCTCTAGATAGGTACATATTCATAAGAAATCGGCAACATATGTAGATTAAAAAACTACATGAAAACAACCATAAAGTCTAACGTAAAACGTAAAGTACATGACACTACCTTTTAATTCTATTTGACTTCTACTTGTGATTTGACCTGGAAAAAAATCTATATGTCTTTGAATTGCGCTCAACCGCTCATATTCTTTATTTAGTTTTTTTTTTTTTGCTTATTTTCATTATTTCTCAATCCCAAATTTTATCCATGTTTACAACGTTTTTGTGTTGTAGATGTTCTTTGAATGTTAACATCCTAGTTATTGTTTTTTTTTTTTTTTTACTTCTCATTCATATTTATAATAAGTTTTCCCAAATTCGTATACTATTTGTTCTCCAGATCCATGGTTCGGGAAAAGACTCATATTATCATGTTTTTTATATATCAGTTATACTTATTTTCCTAGGAATGAAATCAATTCTCAGTCTATTTTTTTAGTATTTTCATTTTCAAAACAATTTCTGGAAAACACAAATTCTCAAAGATGTCTATATAGTTCTTTTGCATCCATCCCCTCATTAGACTCTTAATCTTCTCTGAAAGTTTTCCCCAGTAAATAAGCTTCAAGCATTTTACTATCACGTGACAGTAGATGAGTTGTTATAGAACTTTTTTCCTACATTGTTTATTTCGTCAATGTCATTCGATTCTAAAAAGTGGCTGAGCATGATGCCGGTCGTTGTCTAATTTTCAATATTGTCTAAACTTTATCAACTCGGTCGTGTTTTTTCTTCTCTTTTCATTGTACATATATATGGTCCTGTTATATTAATCTTAATCTAATCTTTTTTTTGACTCGTAAAACTCAATCAGATAATAATGTGAATACCCTGATCTCGTAATAAGTAAACTTTAGACAACGGATTACTATAACGCAAAAGAGTGATCTCAAACCTTGGTTATTACTCCGAGTATTTGCTCCGGACATATTCTCCTGTTACAAAGTTTGTTATTCTTACTAAGCATAACCTTGATAAGTATTAAGAACTATATATTCTTTTGATCTTATGAGAATAAGAAAAAGAAAAGTGTACCTTGGAAATTTTGTGCTTTCACTTGTAAAAGTGGTTTTGATAGATGCCCTGAATACGCGATCTTGTGTCCTACTTATGGTTTTGAAAGTACATCCTTGCAATTGTAAAACCATGCTTCCTTATTTTTCTTTTTTTGTCCCATACAAAATATTTTGGAAACTCTTGATAAGAATAAACCTTGGCAGTGGGATTCTTGCGATAATACCCAAAGAATGCCATCAATGATGACTTATAGATTTTTATAGCAGTATTAAGTGTGTCCATTGACTTAGTTGCAACACACATGATTCTTTGTTGGCCTGGAAAATGAATAGCCAGTCGAACTACATTAGGTTCTTCCTGATGCATTGAATGACCGTATAAACTCTATGCAGCCTCTGGTGGACCGATATATCTTGCATCAATGTATTGTTGTACCTCATCACATTCACCGTAATTAGGGTTGTAAGATAACGACCTTTATAGATATATTTGTGTATGTATTTAACAGCCGTTACACCCCATAGATCTCAACTTTAATGTGGCAATGGAAAATCCTAGACAAATATGGGTTGTGTGAAACCACATTTGTGTTGTTCGCTTTGTATCCGCTGCGGACAATCACCTCTTTCCCATTGTCACGATGGTGATATACTGGATATCCACCTTCATCCATACTTGTACATTCAGTATTCTCCATTATTCAAGCACATGTAGTCCACACCACATAGACCATGTAATATGCATTTCATAACATAACAGTCTCTAATAAAACTGGATCGGTTCTTTTTACCCGGAAATTCGGCACACACATATTTATCAACATGCTCGATTGTCCTAATTTTTTCAGGGCCATTCAAGAATATAAATGCATGCATATGAGGTAAATCACGTTTCTGAAATTCAATTGTGAAAAATGAGCAACTACTTTAACAAACACATTCCCTTTCTTTATTTATTTCATCAACTGAACGCTCTTCAACTCGAAGACATGGGCTATGAGATCCGGACGATCTGAAGCATATTGATGGGTAGAAGCTCATTGTGAATATCTGACTATCGTGGATTTGCAGCCATTGTTAGGAAAATATCTTGATGATGATTAAACCATGTAATGACTAATGAATCTTGATAAATCTCATACATATACCTGACACCACCAAAAAGAGTCGATGGTAGCATGTATGTCTTACCTCCATCGTCAGGATTCAACACAATTTTTTCCAAGTCCTTTTTTTTTTTTCTTAAGATAATAGAGGCGCTTCTATTCCGTTCATTCCCAAGAACCCACCAAGTACTCTTGATTAGTTTTTTACTCTTGGGGTGGTAGAATTCTCGCGTGGACGCTTAGAAAGACAGAAACTGTGAATGTTTTTATAGAGTTAACCATTTCATATTATGTTATTTTATGTCCGGATTCAGCTGTTTCATATTAGGAATCCAACTCATCGCGCCTTATGGAAAAAGTAAAACGTAAAACGTGGTGACACTTTAAATATGTTTGAATCCATTTTTCTCCTTCTGACGAAGTATGATATCCTTGAAGTAAGGCTTTTGAGAACCATCTCCAAGTACTATCACTGAAACCTCATCAGTCGTTGGCAGGTTACAACGTCTTTTAGCTGTAGTTTCATTATATTGACTGATGATATTGACATTTCGGTCAGGGGGTTTGACATTGCTCAGAATCTCTTGTGCATAGAAATATCTAGTGAAACTTTTATGTTTTTAGATAATTTCTGAGTTGTTCCAATAACGTCTTTATCCAGTTGGAGATTCCGTTTTGGAAGAACATCCCATGCTTGATTAGGATCATAGACATACATTTATTGGTAGATTGGGTCTTTTCCCTTGTCCGGTAGTAATGTTCCAGTGTTTTCCTGAAGTTTCCTGTGAATTGCAAATGATTCTGACCGTTATCCTTCAAAACTCTCTTGTCCAGTTTGCAACCAAAACCGGTAAAAGCGTTCAAAGTATTGTACTCTCGGATAGTTTACTATCATCTAATTTCAGTATAAGTATCCAATTTGATTGTTTACTATTTTATTTTATTTTTATTTTTCTTTTGAGCTGTTGCACATTGATACACAATCCTCTTTAACAATTTTGCCAATTGTTCAGCCGTTCTTTTACTCTTTTTACTCTAAAGATACTGTGGCATCAGAACTACATGAACTTGATCCCATGCGCTAGATCTTACAATTGAATATCGCAACTCACATATATAATCTACCTTTATTAGTAAGAATCAATTCTTGTGAATGAGCTGGAGCAAGAAAATTGAATAGTATTCCATGTTACTCTCTCAAACACTGCATTTAATGAGGATCAGCATTAGTTTCGTTGTTGTTACGTAGATAGTTTAACTCGTGACTCTATGGTAAGTAATCACTAAGGCCAGGGCCCAGGCAGGCATTGGTCATAATATCTATCTACAAACGGTTTGTCACACTCTGGGAATTTATCCAAAAACTGAGCTTTATCCGTCCTGGACAACATATTCAAAACTTCACCCACCGACTGAAATCAGGCATGGCATGCGATATATTATATGCACCCTGAATATAACTCCAAGTCTCATAAATTTGGCTTTTCTTTCCAGGAGAATAAGCAAAGCATCCTTCAAAATAAAATAATAAAAATAAGCAAAGCACCAACTCAAATATACTCATCACGTACAGAAAGAAAAAAGATAGTAAATTAACTTACGCATAAAAGTATTGTCGAAAAAAATCAAAAATCAAAAATCAAAACCAAACATCTGATGATTGAAAGGTGTATCTCAAAATCATAGTGCTGCTCATAAAACAGCTGTTTTGAAAATCCAGAGTACATCTATACATCCAAGGTGCAACCTCTACTGGGAATTGTCTTCTCCGAATAAGAAGGGGACTGGTTTTACTACTCAGTGGAATGAGCACGATCTTACCTACTTGCCCCTTTAACAGTAACAATGTTATGACCTGGATTAAATTCTCGCACAATGCAGTGATGAGGAACGTAGTACCTCTGAGAAGTCCTTTACTGATGTCCATGTTCCGAAGTAACACCGAAGGAATCTCCACCCGTCTCTGAGAATTTTGGCTGGTGCATCCACAAATTTTAAGGCTCTAAGAAATCTGCCATAGCATGTTCGGAGATCAATATCGGTAATCACTATTGGCCTCATTGCTAATTTTTCTGTGGTTGAACTTGCCTAGTAACACTTAAAGCGACGTAAAATGTAATCAGTAACATATTTGACCACCAAAATGAAAACGAAGTCAGTAATATGAAGACCAACAATACATAACTTTTCGTTCTTTGTCTATAAGAATAATGTGGTTTCAATAGATATCCTCCACAATTGATGAACCATCTTTCCTAAATTACCTTAGAGTGCCTAACGTATTTAGCATTTCTTTAAGCATTTACAGAAAACAGAGAACCACTACAAAGAGAATTTTTCAAGTACAGACATTCCAAAACTAACATGGGAAGAACAGTCAAAACTACTTAGCACCAACGCAGACAAACAAAATATCGCCAGAAATAAATCAAAGATACGAAATCCAAAAATGTAGTATTTAAATCCGTGCTAGCATTTGAATTAATAATTCTATGGCATGAACACGTAATTTATTCTTAAAAAAAAAAATTAAAAACAGAAAAACATGCAACGACTAAAGGTTTTCATTCTACAAAAAGAATCTTTGTTTTCAACCAACTCATGTTTGTACCCTAGAAGGACTGTATTTACTTTTATATTCAAAATGCAGGCATATAGCAGGAAAAAAACCATCAATATATGACACCATTAAGGATGGACCTGACGTGAATCGAACACGTAACCTTATGACATGGAGTCAAACGCGCTACCATTGCGCCACAGACCCGTGGTTAAAATACTTGTCTTAGAATGAAACAGAAACGAGATTTACCTTTGGGGTTAGTCTTTTCAACAGAAACAACGGGACTCCAAGAATGGGAAACCATACTTTTATGCGGTAACAGTGTACGGCAGCTGTATTCTTGCATCTTAATCGTAAGATAATGGCGAAAAACTTTAATGCAGTAAGAGTTTTGAATGCAACTATGGATGTACAGTAGTCAGGAAAATAACAAATGAACATAGCACCCATAACTTAGTGATGGAACAAATTTTATATAAGGGAAAACATGGTTGAACGTAGCACACATAACTTAGTTGATCGCACACACAATTATTTTTTTGGTGTGTCATTGTCACACGATTGAACCATGACCTAACAAATGTCTGTGTCCATCCGTACAAACCTGAAATGGAGCAGTTACTCATCTCTCCGGTTGTGACAACCACATCATATTATATATGGTTGCTTGTTTGAGAAATAAAGATGAGAGTATTACCAACCTTCACATATGTGCTCTCCACTATTTTTAAAAAGCCTCAACACCAACCTCCACGTAGGCACATCGACTGTCCATCATACAGATCAATAGATCATTATAGTTACATCATTGTCCCCGACATACTGAAGTTTAGTTAGTCATCTAAGCGTTGCTTTTGCACATTCAGGAATATAAGCCAATTTCTGCAGCCAAGGTTACTTGACTAAGAATTCTAGTACTCCCAAGGAAGTCATGGTTGGCGGTTGACTAATAGCAAGTTATCATGCCTGGGATGAAGCAAAACATCTGAAGCACATAGAAAGTTCGGGAATGAAGAAACAGAACATCACGAATCAATGTCATAAAAATAATGAAGTTTAAGAAACTAATCTACCAAAACCCCATCAAAAACATCAGAAAAGTTTATAAAGGAAAGCCAGGAGAAAGTAAAATGCTCTCAAGCACAATAACCTAACAGTGGACCATTATTCCTTACTTGTCACCATTAATATATATCCTTTTGGCTCTGCATAGGATTGGAAGTCGATTTGTATTAACTTTTAATCCATATTTCCTAATTGTGAATAGCACTTGCTCATACGAAAGAACATTCAGAACCATATGATTACGTAAGAAGAACTCCAAAATTGAAAACTGTGGTTGGAAGTCTGAGGACTACCCATATTCCCTTACCACATTGTACAAAATACCTATTCTTTTAGTTGTTTTCCAATTTTCTTGGTATTCTTCTTGTTCTCGATGACGGTTCTTAAAATAAGATGCATCTCTTTGAATATCCAAATTCACCTGGTATGCAAGGTTTTAAAAAGCGAAAGCGTGGGGCGAAGCGCTCTCATACTAAAGCGTAAAGCGCTGTGAAAGCGTAAAGCGAAAGCGAGCTTTTTAAAATACACAATAATATGTATACATAAGATGTTGTCAACCTAATAAAAGAAAACTACGAAGTTCAGACATTATATAAGGAACAATTAAACTAACTAAGCATATGGCATACTGATACTTCATATTCTACCCAAGAGCTTTTAAATATACTATCCATGAACGTATGCCTCATTCATATCATCATGCAAACAGTCAATCGTCATTTTTGTCCCGTAAATTAGCTCTATTAGTATTTAGTTAGAAAACGTGAAACAGGCCGTACTGGGCTTCACCGGACAGCTTTTTATTTTCTAATATAAACCAATTCGTAAAGCGACGCTCTAGAAGCGCCTAAGACCTGAAGCGCAAAAAAGCGCGCCCCAAAAGCGCCTTTTTAAACCATGCTGGTATGGAATATTCAAATCAACTAACTGTGAAAAGTATCTAAAAGAATTACACACTTTAAACAAAGTTATATAATATGTGGGGAGTCTTGCACAACAATGGTCAAGCTTAAACAAAAACCTGCCACAATCCTCCCTCAGTTTCGCAGCCCAAATCTATGGGGTGTCTAATTAGTAACAATCACATCTTTGGGTGGCTTCATGTCCTAGTAATCAGTTATCAATGGTTAATTAACCCCGTTGACATTTGATATGACTATAAAAAATCCAAGCCTAAATAACACCACAAACATTTATAAACTACATACCTAAATTAACCCCTGTGACTGAAATAGTATAAATGCCAACGTATATATAATACCTTCCTTGCTTGTTCTCCTTCTTGTGATCATACAAAGCCAAATTTCTGCAAAATGGAACAAATAAAGGGTTCGGAAAATAAAATCACTACAAAGTATTCTAGTATGATTATAGGGATCCAAATAAAGATACAGATGGGGAAGGGAGGTACTGCACATGATGCATGGCGGCTATCTTCAAAACCCAAACTGACTTCCCATGTAATGTTGTATCTCTACAAAAGGAAAAGAAACTAACTTGTTCAATAAACCTGCAAATCAAAGCCATGGATATATAAAGATGATAGAGGGACGCAAACATCTGATAAAGAGAAGTGTAGCGACAGTTCTAGAGATGAGAACATTTGTTACGACAGTAGGGTCTTGCCCTAAAAAAGGAAGACGTAGTGACGGTGCAGAAGCTCTTTGGTGATTTCCCTGCCAAAAGCAAGAATGTTACCTGTTAACAATCAATCAATGTTGGTTTTGTAAATTAAGCACAACTGTAAGAACTGAAGCTAGATGATGCATGGATGCGTGGAATACAGATCCGGTAATCTCAAACAAAAATAATCAAATAATTTGCATTAGCCAACAAATATACACCATTTATTTAATGCTAAAGAGGTCAATAACACCACCTATTTTTTAATATATTACACAATATACTTCCTAACATTTTGAAAGTTTGAAACATGTCTTTCATCTAGCTTTATGACGACAAAAGAAAGTGGCTTTAAATAAAACGAACTACAGAATAAACCTCTCGCGTACGATGCTGACCAACAAAATTTGCAATAGCTTTTAAGCTATCAGTCGCTTCAATTTCAAGAGATAAAAGGTACATAGGCCCAACAGAAGTCATGCCTGCAATCTTACTCATGGCATAGCAAAATATGATCTAGATAGGAATCTCAAAGGTATTTATATAATTTGAAACTATTGGAAAAACAGGTGTATTACATACATCTTAATAGGTATAATAGCATCAGCATGTGTTACGAAAATTTAAAAAGTAGTGTGACCAAATAGCTACTCCAAAGAAATGATTAATTAAATCAGTATGTATTTCCAGTAAATAGCAAGCAAGAGTTTCTCTAAGATCAATTGGAAATTACCGGGGGAAACTGAGCAACCGGTGAACAGGTGGGTCATTTTTTTGTGGCTCTAAAGGTAGACTACCTAATTCCTTTGCATCCTACATACTGGAGGGGGGACACATATACGAACATAAAACACGAAAAGCTGGCTTGAGGTAATATTAAGGCATTGTTATTTCCCAGAGTGGATTTAATTTGTATTATAAGCTCAAGAAATTTCTGGAAATATGTTTTCTTAATTTTTAAAATTAGTTAGTAATGTCAGTTACCTGCCCCCTGGAGAAGACCACCCTTAGAAGTTTCCAAAGGTTGCTTTCTTCAATAATATCAAAGAGGGTGTTAGAGTGCCGGTTGTAGCTAAAACCCCAAGAAAATACCGGTTTTTTAAAGAAAATTAATATCAGCAAATGTAAGAGTATCATTCATTGTTGACAGAAAAAAAAAAGCTGTATCTACATGAACTCAGGGACACATTAAGGAAAGATGCTGAAACAACCCACCCTTTAGAAACCGCTCCGCAATAGCAACAATTAAGCAAATGAAGAAGAGAGAAAGATAACGTTAAAACCGAACTGTTCCACTGATGAGCAAAAGGAATGATGAAACTGCTAGAACATAAATCTATAACATAGCGAGACGATATATGGGTTTTTACTTATGACTGAACCCTCATATCAGGAGATGAAGAACTGAAACTTTGAGAAACTTTCCTTTTCACTGACACTCACACTTGCCATGTTACCCTAACGGAAACCATAAAAGATGAAAACCATAGAATTAGCGGATCAAAAAAAAATTGTGACTACATAAACATGAGTAATGCTAATTTTGTCTTAGAAGTAACACAGATAACACCTGAATGCTAACATTTTCCAACTCATGGAACATGTGGCATCCTTATGAACCCAGAGTTTGTAAAGAACGCGATCCTTCTATGTGCTTCAAGGTTAGTTGGCACACCCATTGCAGATTCTTATACCGTTCAAAGATATGTAAAAGAACAATTTTAATAACATATTGTGGCAAGGCACTTGCCCACAGAGACAGGGAAATCAAAAAGAGTTCTTCACCCTGGGATGCTACTACCTGCAATGTCCTTGGACCCAATTTTGCTTCTAATACCTCTACCATTGTGTCATAACTACTCCAGCACCACCATCATCCTCATAACTACACCTACACTCGCATGTTTCTGCCGGAATGGAGCTTTTATACCATGTTATTGCTTTTCCGTGATAAATTTATTTTTCTTGTGTTCATTTTGTGTGTGTTTTATGTTATCTATTTTTTCCGTTGTAGCTGTAGAAATAAGATTTGCTTCACCTAGAAATAAGTACCTACTGTTGGTCTCCAGATCTCGCTAAAATGAATGAGCACGTCTTAACAGACCATGGGAGTGTTAATGAAAGATTCATGTCTGATGAGTTATGCCTGATAGATTAGAAGAAACTCGTCTTTATGGAAAAACTCATAATTGAAACTATGAAAAAAAAGAATAAACTTACAGCATATAATCTACAGCGATAAGCTACAGAGGCAGGGTGACAGATTTCTACGAATGTTTGGCAAGGAGAAGACTATTTACATAATATGACAGCCCATATAGGTCCTATATTGTCTGTCAAGTGCCACATGGAAATCATTTCTTAACATAATCTGTTTTTATGGCTCACTTTTCCTGATAATGAGCAGAAGAATGTTCCATGTCCAAGAGAGTAGCTTATAATTAAAGCTTTACCGCTAGAAAGTATGCATTTTTATTTCATTTCCTCTACGAATTACGAATCCAAGCCAATGTTTCCCCTTGGTATTAGAAATACCTCTCCATAGCCATTAAAATACAAAAACTAATTGGCTTGATAATGCCTAATGCAATCATATATGGACTACTTAAAATGTGAACATACTAAATCAAGAGACCTGCTTGACTTGATTGAATTGAATTCTTTCTATTCATTTGAACAACAAAACGTACCATAAAGCACTGATTCGTGATGCTATCATTTCCTTCCTTGCCTTCAAGCTTCAACTTCGCCTCTCCTCCCCGCTTCTATTTTTTCTGGTCCACAGGAATATCCTGTGCAGGAACAGAAACCAATTAGGCAAATGAATTTTTTGACGCTTCAACACCAAAACGAAAAAATCAGTAGAATAATTTGTACTTCCACGCAGAAATACCTCTCGCCCATAGATGTCCAGACGTCGTCCTTGAGTTTCTCCACACTCTCAGTTGTATCTAATTGAATTTAAATCAACCATGCCATCACATGGAAAGTGTGCACTGCATTAACCCACCGCCGATGGGGACATCTGGACCGGACAGAAGTTTAGCGTTAACCAATAAATTATAATAACTACTTGATATAAACCTGAGTGAGTTTAACTTAACCCTTCATACATTCCGTGAAACTCTAGCTGATTTAAGCTGTGAATACAGAGGGTAGCCTGTCTCCCCTGACACAAACACATAAACAACAACCCAAGTGAGTGAACCAATCACATAAAGAATCCATATCTATAATTAAAATGATGCAAAATTAGACAAAGAACAGACATTGCCGCGACAACGTACCATGCATAAATCTGAATGAGTACCAATTTATGAATCGATATTGATTTTACATGAAATTGTAGAGTACCATCAAAACATAAACAAAGTACCCGAAAGAAGCCCCATTCTTTGACAACAGGTACCGCATAATTAGCCATGGAGTCACCGTAATGAAATTATCAAGGGTATCGATATGTCTATGTGGAAGTGGAACTTCATTAATAATATTATTAACCAACTCTGTAAGAGATGGCACCATGGTTTAAAAAAGCGTTTGTGGGGCGCGCTTTAGATCGCTTTTTTGCGCTCTAGGTCGTGGCCGCTTCTAGAGCGCCGCTCTATGAATTGGCATATATCAGGAAAAAAAAGTTGGGCTTTTAGCCCAATAAGGTTTTTTTTTCACGTTTTCTAATAAACCTAATTTTTTTATTCCCTTAACGTTTTTCTTCTGCCTCTTTTTACCCAAATCTTCTTCTTCCACAGCTTCTTCTTCTTTTTTTCCTTCTGCGCTGTGTGGCTAGTATAGATAAATAGTACTTGGGTAGAATAGTCAGTATCATGTAATATGCTTAGGTTAAATTGTTCCTTTTATTATGCTTGAACTTCTTAGTTTTCTTTTATAAGTTTTATTAGGTTGACAACTTTTTATTTAAATACATTATTATATATTTTAAAAGCTCGCTTTCGCTTTACGCTTTCCTAGCGCTTTACGCTTTGGTATGACAGCGCTTCGCCCCACGCTTTCGCTTTTTAAAACCTTGGATGGCACTATAACCAAACATATTTTCAAGCTCATCCTTATTATGGTTTCGCTTACGGTTTTAGAATTGTGTCTTAGCTGATGACTATATGGCTAGTTTACAAATAACCTAGAAAAAGTAATTTTTACTATTGTAAGTGTTCTGGTTTACGCTCAGAGGGATATATATCGGGTTGTTGTCAGGATGCTTCATAGTAGGCTAGTGTTACAGGTAGGGATACATACAGAGTTGTGGAATATGATCTGGTGACTGCTTGCAATATAAGGCATCAAAAGGCTAACTATCCATATTATGCAATTCTTACAGTATCTGTGAGATACCTCGCAGTACCCCTCCCCTACAAGCTCTAATGAGTAAGATTATTCTTTAGTTTCGTCCCAAAAGTTGATATGATGCCTAGATAAATAAAGCAATGAAAAAGATTAGAATAAGAAGAAAGCTGGTGTATATGTAGTTAATTAGTTTAGTACCTGGTATTATTTCTTAGTATTTGTTGCAGATATATGATCCAAACATGTGTTATCTGTGATTTGCGTGTCTTCAGTACATGAATGCAGCGTGACCATCCCTAATTTGTTGCAACTGAAACAATGGATTTAATAGGGCTATTTTACTGTTCTAACTCATTCACCATAATCAACTCATCACCTGATAAATATAACTAACGAAAAATCAATCAAAATAAAGGAAAAAAACCTAATTTGGATCTACTAATTAAACTATCAAAATAATTAGTACCTGAACGGGTGATTCAAGCTATTGCATTTTCTTCAGCTTTTTTCCATAGCATAAGACAGATTCCATAATCTAGCTTGAGATGCATCACTTTCAAGTCTCCGTTTGATGAATACTGATATTTTTCTCTGATTCCTGTTGCTCAGAGGCGAAAGGAAGAAGTGTTTGATAAAATTAGGTTTTAGATGACGAATTCGCCCAACCCATATTTCGTTCACGCACACCGGCCCGCAGGCTTAGCCTTTCTCAGCCGTCCGCTCGAAAACTCCATCCATACGATGCGGACCGCCGGATGACCCTCGCGATTCAATATTGACCGTTTAATGACTCTCAAATCTCAGAGTCAAAGACCACCTTTTTTTTTTTTATAACAGTGATAGATAGTTTTGCCAGATTCATACTCTGGTTTTTCAGAAACTTGATTTGTTAGTGGGTGAATTATGTATTTTCGCGTCTTGCTTA
The DNA here is from genome assembly GCA_023531295.1 of Papaver armeniacum. Lineage (NCBI taxonomy): Eukaryota > Viridiplantae > Streptophyta > Magnoliopsida > Ranunculales > Papaveraceae > Papaver > Papaver armeniacum. The sequence goes on from JAJJWW010000099.1 coordinate 120,085, forward strand.
GGCGCAAGAACAAAGAAGATAGAAGAGTGAAATTGCGAGAAAAATCTCATTCTCAGAGAAGCCCAAGATTTTCAAGAAATATGCATGGAAAGGAATATTACTAAGTTATGAAGCAAAGAATTATCAAGAACCAGATGTAAGAATCATAACCACCAATTTCTTCGCTACATGGATACAAACAACAGTAACGTCAAGACCAGAAATCATACACCAATGGATTTACCATCAATATTTGGCTATTGTTGATGCTTATGTTTCCTTTCAAGCTGGAAGAATTATCAATATTTGGCAGGTTCATAATTTTTAGGGGGTTTGTTTGGGTTTTTGATGTATTTCGAATGGGGAGTTTGCGGGGATTTTGGTTTACATTAGGTTTTTTCGTTGTTCATGTTTTTTTGTTGCAAGGCATTTTCTTGGTAAAGATCAGTGGGGTTGGGAGGAGTAATTGGTGTGCTGGGGATCTTTAGTATTAAGCAAGTTCAGTATGTTGTTGTTGATGCTTATGTTTTTTTTCTGAAGCTGGAAGGATTATCAAGATTTGGGGTTTCTGAGGGTTTCTGAGGGTTTCTTGATGTTTTTAGTTGGATTCTCGTGAGAAACTCTTGTTTGGGTTTTTGACGCATTTCGAAATGGCGGGTTTGCGGCAACAGAACCGTATAGTGAGTTCCTCTGGGGGTTTCTTGATGTTTTTAGTTGGATTCTCAGGGTAATGCTTTAACAATTTGAGGGTTGAACGTGTATGTGTAATGCTTAAAATGCTTAATTTATTGAATAAACTTAACAAAGAGCTTCA